>VXAA01005846.1:7144-28096 GCA_013399115.1 Anseranas semipalmata | reverse complement strand
AAAAAAGAGGAGAAAAAAGAAAAAAAAAGAGGAGAAAAAAGAAAAAAAAAGAGGAGAAAAAAGGAAAAAAAAGAGGAGAAAAATGAAAAAAAAAGAAGAGAAAAAAGAAAAAAAAGAGGAAAAAAAGAAAAAAAGAGGAGAAAAAAGAAAAAAAGAGGAGAAAAAAAGAAAAAAGAGGGGAAAAAGAGGAAAAAAAAGAAAAAGAGGAAAAAAAGAGCAAAAAGAGAAAAAAATAGAGAAAAAGGAGGAAAAAAGATAAAAAAGAGAAAAAAAGAGAAAAAAAAGAGAAAAAAGGAAAAAAGAGAGAAAAAAGAAAGAAAGAGAAAAAAGAGAAAAAAATGAAAAAAAGAAAAAAAATGAAAAAGAGAAAAAAAAGAAAAAAAGAGAAAAAAAAATCTTGTTTTCTGCCCCAGACGAGCTGCCTCTCCGCAAGCACCCCACCGCTCAGGCTGGGCTCCCCCGGGGCAGGGGAGGCACAGGACAGGGCGTGCCTGGGTCGCACGCAGGCTTCCCCGCGCCGCTGCGCGTCCCTGCGAGCGCTCCCAAGGAGCTGTCAGGATCTGAGGCTCGGGTGCACCTCTGTCCCCGCTCACGGAGCCGATCCCCACCCAGGGACGTTGTTTTCCCCGGTGTGCGGCTGCTGCGCCCTCGGCCAGGAGCTCGGCTGCGAGCGTGGCGCACGCACAGGCGCTTCCCTCCCAGGGGAGCTCCGCGGAGCGCGCTCGCAGCCCGCGGGGCCCGGCTCCGAAGCTTGCTTCCCGTCAGCCTCTTTGGAGGCGAGTCGCTGGAAGTGGACTCTGTGGAGAGGTTTGCGTGGAGATGGGCAGGAGTTTGGCTGCGTTTAAACGAGAAGAAATACGCGGTGGCTGGAGAAAGGGATGCTGATACTGCGGGTAGCAGGAAGGGGGGAAAAATGAGCAGAGATGTAGGATGGGTTGGAAGAGGAATGCTGCAGAAACTTAACAGATTGTAAAGGTTTAGGTGTGCAAAGATGGGTGAAAGTCACGAGCAAAAGCCCACTTGGACCCAGCCTGATTTTTCTAAGGCGCCTGAGGTATCTTGACCCATCCAGCTTCTCTCCTGCTGTGTTTTCTGCATGGTCTTCTCTGCAGCTGTTTTGCTGGATGTGGGACAGGAGAGGAACATTCTCCTTGCTGAACGTCTTCCCAAAGGCGTCACAGAGCTCAGCGCTGAAGCGCGTGGATGGCACTTGCAGCACGCGATGCTCGCCTTCGGTGCGCAGGCGCTGTGACTCTGAGCCTGTGTCTTCGAAGCAGGGCTGTCATTCGTGAGAGGGGTGTTTTTGGTAGCCGTGGAATGCTGGATGCCGCAGGTAGCATCGCCTTTCAACAGCAAATCGAACGTGCTTTAAATAAGTGGCAGGAGTACCGCTTGCCTGCCTCTCGGTAACAGAAAAATGGATAGGGGACGTGCAAAATGGAGTCGGACAAGAGAGTCTGTCAGAAAGCCTGGGCAGGACAAACCTCCTCTTGTCAGAGATGAGTTTTGCAGCTCGAACCGTTCCTCCTCCACGGCCAGCTCCGCGAAGGGCTGGAGGAGCGGGCGGCGCAGGAGGGGCTGGGGTCTCCTTCCCAGCCCCGGGGCTCTGGGCCGGCGGTGCCTCGCGGCCATCCGCACCTCAGGGCTGCCGGGCTCCCGGCGCGAGAAGGCGGCTTTGCGCTGCTTCTGGGCAGCTCGAGCTGGACATCGTTAGCCAGCAGAGATGGAAATTATATTTTAATCAAGCATTTATACACGCTAAATGGGAGAACTTTGAAACCCAGCGCTTTCTTGCTGCTGCTGACAGCCTGGTGAGGCCCGTGCTGGCCACATCGGCGTCGCTTTGGGCTCGGGTGTTGCTGCCCTGGTTCTGAGCGGGCTTTTCATCTCCCCTGCTCGCCAGGGGTGGGTGGCAGGGAAGGGGCAGAGCCTCTCCTGCCTGTCGTGGTCTGACTTTTCGTGCCAGAAGGGGACGGTAAGCTTAGCGGCTAATGAGTGTCTCGCAATACTTGTTGGGTATTTACTAGTCAACTCAGAAAGGCACTGGCCCCTTGTGTCCTCCTCTGTGCACGTCTGTCTCTGGAAATCGTCGTTTCGGCTTGCCCTCCCCTTTCTCCCACCGCCCGGCGTTGTCCCTCAGCCCCGGGACAGAGGACGTGAGGGCTCCTCGCTGCGAGCCGCTGGTCCCCGAGGGCTGAACCGAGCCGCGGGGCTTTGTGCTGGAGCAGGTGGGGGGCTCTCCCCTGCCCGTCCTGCTCCTCTCCCCCGTGCAGCCGCACCAGGCGGGCGGTCGTGACGCCCTGCACCAGCCGAGCCCCCTGCAAAGCCAGCGTGTGCGTGCCCTCGCCCTCCAGCCCTCTTCCTCTCCCCGGCATTGCTCTTCCAGCGGCAGGGTGAGGCGTGCTGCGCAACAGCAGCAAGGAAGGGAGAGGCCGAGGACTCGCCAGGAGCACGTGCTCGGTACGTCTCATCGCTGCTGCGTTTTCACACGCTTCCAGCCCTTCCCGTGCTTTTTTTTTTTTTCAATTCTGAGACAGGAGCACAGCCACATCATGGCAGAGGTCGGGCTGCCTGGTGGGAGAACAGCCTGCAGAATTTAACGCGTATCGCTGTTGCCATGTGTCTGCCAGGCTTTGGTTTTCCTGACCACTTGACACGCTGTGATTCTAGCACGTGCCCTGTGTGTGGTGAGAGCACAAGTGGTTTTAAGGAAGTTGACAGCACCTGGTCTAAGGCATCCTTGGGGCTGGCCACGTGTGGTGGGATAAGGGCGTGCTGCACAGAGCGCTGACCCGGTGCTTTTTTTCAATCGGCATCTGAATCATCACAAACAGGCTCATCTGGCAGCTCGTGCGGGCTGGCAGCACAGAGCTTAACTCCTGACAAATGTCTCATCCTCGCCCTTTCTGCTGTAGCTGGTTTAGGCAGGAGTTAGGAAGGCGCCTAGCATTTTCAAGCCTTCTGTCCCCTAAAACTGGGACAGGCTCCCATGCCTGAAGAGTAGAGCTTTTATCCCTCTAGTTCTCGCCTGGGGATGTAGCATCTTGTAATGATTTGTGTCACTTCTGCCATGTTCTTCCCCCACTTTGTTCCGGGGCTGTTTCTCCTTCCCGCTGTCTCCATCTGCAGGTTATGGGCCGTGGACTGGTTCTGGAGGCTCGCAGCCTCCGCATGCTGGCTCCGGGTGCTCTTGTGCGAAGAACAGAGCGGCACCACGGGTATTTCCTCAGCTCTGTGGGTAATGGTCGGTGGTTCACGCTGTGTTGTTGCCTGAAGTAGCAGAATGCTCTGTCTGAATACATAAAGCCTTCTGAAGCCGTCTCTGTATTACAGAAATATGTTTTCAGTGGTTAAAATGAAAGAAAAGCAGTTCGGGTCTCTTACAGAATGACAAAGAGACGACTTTTTCCTGAGCTCCCACTGTCTCTGCCAGATCACTTGTAGCTGCCGAGTAGCTGGTGACACCTGACTGCCAAGTGCCGCGTCTTCAGGTGTGGCGGGTCACCTGGGTGCTTGTCGTGAGCTGCCTTTGCATGATGTGATGCTCGATAGCGACTGCGTTACGGCCTCGCAGGGAAACAGCTGCTCTCGCTAGGGGAGGCACTGGCATCGCCTAACTTGCGGTAGCGTAAAGGATAGATGTAAAAGTGCTTCGTGTTAGGTGGAAGCCACTCATTCTTCGTCTGCCCTTTTTTCAGTACCTGGAAGCAATTCTGACCCCAGTAAGTTGTGATCCATGGCTACAGTGCTAATACGCCGAAGATTTCCGGGACTGAGCAGGGTGACTACATTTTTGACCTCAGCCAAATGCAAAGCCGAGAGCGGAAGCAGCGAAAGCAAGCAGAAGAAGGAGGAGACCCCAGGAACAACCAACACCAGGACCGAGCCCGCAGCTACAATCCAGCTGCTGGACCCTTCAGACTACAGAGTACTGTATAATCCCTCTGCCTACGCCAAGAGCAGAGCTGCCTCCCAGCAGCACGCTGCTAGGAGCCGTGGCCAGGCTCTCGGTGACACCTTCGCCAGCACTGGCACCGCACGGGTTCAGCATACGCTCACTGCCACCCCTTCTCAAGCCTTGCCACCTGTCAGAAATGCCCTGCCAAAGCCTAAGTCCAGCCCGCCCCCCAAGCAGGCTGTCTCGGCGTGGCTCCCCGCAGCGCACACCAAGGAGGAGGCAGACGTGGAGAAAGCAGAGACGCATGACTCCAAGGAGGACCCTCGCGTGTTTCAGCAGGGGAGGCCTGAGTACAGGTCTCTCAGCTATGACAAGTTTGAGCCGACAGAGACCCTCCCTTTAGAAGAAGGTGACTCGATATTGCACAGTGTGACCACATACGAGGGAAGCCAGAGCCCAGGAGCTATCGCAGGTTATTTTCGCAAGCTGAGTCGTTTGCCCGTGGAACAGCACGCGGTGTTGGTATCCGAACCCAGGTTTACCGCGCTGTGTCGCTGTGCTGTCAGAAACATCCAGTTGTTCAGTACTTCAGAACTCGTTGATATTCTGAAGGCTTGCGTTCGGCTGGCTGTTCCACCCACCCACCCTGTGCTCAATGCCTGTGACAGCGAATTCTGCCGGCGGGTGTGGGACATGAACCTGGACCAGCTGCTGCTGGTGGCCGACTGCTGGCGCTGTCTGGAGCGTAGTGTGCCTTCCTACCTGAGCATTTTGTTCAGCTATGCCAACATGCACTGGAAGGACCTCACTTTGCCCCAGTTCATTCAGCTCATTTACATCATAGGTGAAGGCCGCAAGTCGCCCGCAGACTTGATGCAGAAGCTGGAGAGCGTGATTTTGAAGTACTTGGACTCCTGCACCTTGGAGGAGGTGGGTACCATTTGCCTGGGGCTCTTCAAGTCCGTCAGTGGTATCTCTGACCACGTCATGAGAAGAATTGCAGACAGGGTCTCCCTGCAGATGGAAGACATGAGCACTTATGCTTTAGTGAACGTGCTTAAAATGCTCCGCTACACTCGCATGGATCACTTGCCCCTCTTGAAGGAGCTCGGAAAAGTTATTCCCGCTCGAATTCCTACGACAAACATCCAGGGCATCATGCACATCACTCTTACCTGTTCGTCCCTACACTATTACGACGAAGACATTTTGGCTGCTGTAGCCGTGTCTTTGCCTTCCAAGGTGACTTACTGCCGCAGCAAAGACGTTGCCAAGTTCTTGTGGTCGTTTGGATGCCTGGACTATGAACCCCCAAACACGGAAGAGTTTTACTCCTGCCTGATAGAGCAGATGCACAGAAAACTGCATGAATTTCAGAAGTTTCCAGAGCATCTCCTTACTGGCTTGCTTGGCCTGGCATTTGTCAAACGCTTCCCAGAGGAGCTGATAGACTATGCTTTGAGGGATGATTTTGTCCAGAAAACGAGATATAGTAAATACGAGCTCAGAAAGGACCTGTTCACCCTCAGTAGGAGTGTTGAAATTGAGTGCCCAAGCTACCAGGGCCGCCGTCTTGCACCTCAGCTTTATCAAGAGATGACTGAGATGGTTTTGAATTTTGCAGAGCAGGAAATCTACGTCAGGCCTGAAATTGTGGAGGCAGCGTCTCTTCTCGAGAGCATGTTAGGTGGCCCTGAGTACGTGAAAAACCACATGATTTTGCCTCACACCAGATCGAGTGATCTGGAGGTTCATTTGGCCGTGGATGGACACCCCATCCCTTTCAACTTAAAAGACACCGTTGCAGATAAGAAACTAAAAGGCATCGGGGTTAGTCTAACAGATGACCTGATGACTCAGCTTATTAAAGGGAAATCTGACGGCCAGCCTCCCATGGAAGCGCAGAATGAAGCCGCGGCTCCCGACCGGGAGCGGGAGGAAGAAGCACAACCTCCACGCACGCCGTTGTCAGGCAGAGCTGTTATCGCGGACAGCAGGCTGCAAGGTGCACCCAAAGCGGGGGGCTGCCGCGAAGCCCCCCATTCTCTCGCGCTGCACCGGCAGCCTCGAGGGGCGAAGCTGGCGATTCAGGTGTCCAACCGAAACCACTACTGCTACTCGTCCAAGCGGCTCTTGGGGCTGCACTGTTTGAAAAGGCGGCAGCTGCAGCAGCTGGGATACGTGGTGGTTGAGCTTCCCTTCTGGGAATGGTTCCCTCTGCTCAAACGCACGCGCTCGGAGAAACTGAGCTACCTCCACTACAAAGTGTTCAACCCCGCGCTGCTCGTCGGGGCCGGGCAGCGTGATCCGGTGTAGCGCTCGCTGGGGTGGATGGAGCTGCCCAGAGGCATCTCTGGTTGCTGATTGAAATGGTCTCTGAGCGTTGGTCAAGTTTTTGGCAGGTGCTTTGCGTGCTAAGGCTGCCTGGGCCTGTTAGCCAGTTCTGCTCTGCTGGCAGTCATGTGTCCTGTATGGTACATCGATCCTCAGATGCTTCCATGACAAATAAAACCTGCTCTCATACTCATTTTTCTCCGCGCTTACTTTGTTTTCTCTGCCCTAAATGAAGGTGGATGGGTTTGGTTACTATGAGAGCAGAAAAGTGTCAATGCTGTTGTGATATTTGGGAAACAATTGGGGTGAATTTAGCCACGGTGCTGGTTTGGTGTCGGGAAGACACGTATTTCCTTACAGTTTCCAGCACCGTTGATCTGGGGCTGGTGGGCAAGCAGTTTCTCCTTTCGGAGCTGCATATAGATAAGGCAGGGGATGAAAGCTGAGTGGGGAGACGAAAGCTGGCGCTGAGGATTGGGATGCTGTGCCCCCAGCGCACGAATTTTGTGCCGAGCTCCCAGCGGTGTCCGGCAGAGGCGGTTCGCACGCTGTCGGTGTGCCTGCCGCTGAACGGGGCTGCAGGTCCGCCTCGAGGGGCTGCTGGTCTCGCCCCCTGCCACACGTCTGGTTTCTGCACGATGTTCTGAGTGTCTTGCTGGCATGGAGGAGAACAGGGGCTGCATTTCACCTCCTCAGTCAAAAGACCTTTGTTGGCCTTAGGGAAGGCGTGCACCCAGGGGAGACGAACTCTTCCGTGACATCCCGATGGCACTTGGCAGTCTTTGAGTCCTCCGTGCTCTTTGAGTCATTCGTTGTGCTGGGTAACGACCTGAGTAACGCGGTTTTGTGGGTGTTGTGCTTTAAAGGCGTTCGTAAATTCGGAACCTCCTTGACGTCGCAGCCGCCAGGGCTGTCACTAGCACAGGAGACATCCACACAAGTCTGTAGCCTTGGGACGTCACATCGGTGGCCCCGTCCCATGCTGAGTTGCGTTTTCAGGGGACAAATGAGAACACCACAGCTGTGGCTAAAAGCCCAGTGACCAGCCAAGGTCTTTGCTGTGACGCAAGAGCGTGGCAGAGCTTTGTACTGCCCTGAACATGCAGAGTCATGCATTTCCTTGCTGAAACGTTTAACCTGGAGAAATTAGCCCGAGTTGTTTACGTCTGTCACGCTCACAAACAGGTGGGAGATAATCCTATAAAATAGGCCTGTATATACAGACGTAGCTCCTCGTGCTACAGAACAAGGAGCAACTAAATTGAGAGACAACGGGTTCAGTGAGAGAGTAAATTGTTTGTAATTAGCCAGAGCTAATCGCCAGAGATGGGTGGCAGAGGGTGGTGATTTAGGACATAACCTCAGTGACAGCCTCAGGCTTGGAGGAAGCTTTCCCCGCGCGGCCAGGCCACGGCGCGACGCTGTCCTGAGGAGTCACTTGCACCCGTCTGTCATGCGCCTGGCACGAGGCTGCACAACTGCAGGATCCACGGGAATCTGGGATCCACCACAGTCGTGAGTTGTTCCAGGAAGGGGAACAAAGAGCATCGGTGTGCCGTTTTCCATAATTTCCGAGGTAGGAGGACTAAGCTGACTTTGCAGGCAGCAGGTTCAAACTGAGCCGTAAAGCAGTGGTGCTGTCACACAGCCTGCAGCTCCGCCGGAGATCTCACTCCCAGCAGATGCGGTGCCAGAAGCCAGACCAGTTCCAGAGCCCGTTGGGAGCGTTCCCCGCTGCCGGCCCCGTGCCGCCACAAGCCTCGGGCTCGGAAAGCCGGGGAGGTGCTGCTGGAGGAGCCGGGGTTTGCACCTGGGTGGCTCCCGGTCGCTGTCAGGGCGGACGCTGGGCTGGAAGGGGTGCTGCTCTGCAGTGACAGCCCCGAGGCACTGACATGTTAAAGCTAAGGTTGATGGAAGGTTGAAACTCTTACTCGCAGATAAGTTCATTCTTAAAAGGAATCTGATATAACCAGTGCGAGTCACATTCTTCCAATGGAAACGATGGCGCGCTCACTTGAGTTTCCTTAATGAACGTTGTCAGAAGAATCAGCTCAGAGCACAGATAATCTCCCTTAGAGCTATTAAATGCCCTCTGCTCCTGTGGAGCTATTAAATAGCAATGATTAATATTTGGGTTTAACCTTAGCTTACATCCGAGGCTCCCGCAGCCCTTGAGAACCGTTCCTCCTCGCAGCAGTAACGCCGCCTCGAACTGCTGGAGGCAGCAGGAGGACGCGGGACGGGGGGAGAAACGGGCACAGGGGCAAAGCAATCGGTTCGAGGCCGCACGGAGCAGGAGCGGACACTGGAGCAGGGGTGGACACCAGCTCCTCCTGCCTCGCTGGACACACCGGTGGGGTCACAGAGCGCCCAGGGCACCAGGGCCCGGGCTGCTGAGAGCTCACCCCACTTCCCCTTCTCGCCTTCGGCAGCCTCGTGTGATGTTGTAAGGCTGGGCTGCGTCTGCAGAACCTCGTGCAACTGTAGTGGGCTGTCAGATCTAATCGCTAGTTTAAGCACAGGTAAGAGGTTTTTAGTAAAAAGTAGCCGTTTTCTAGCTTTTTTCCCTTTGATGTTTCTCCAGGGGTTTGCTAACATTAACACATTTTTCTCTCCACAGTCGTTTGGGTTAATATTGGCTTCACCCCCCCGACTCAGATCTGAGCTGCGTTTTGGCGTTACTGAGCCAGTAATTGATACAGGTGCTGTAGCACAGGATCCTTTCACTCATGGTCACTTTTTTTGTTTTGCCTTTTTTTTTTTTTAAAGCTGAATCTGATGCTCAGAAAGTGAGCTCTCTCCAACTGCAAAGATGGTAATAAACGTCTGTCTCCCACAGTTCAAGCCAAGAATTCACTGCAACAAGGTAAAATTAACAAATGGGGTGGTTTAGGGGGCTGGAGGGGTAGAGGGAAGAGGTAGAGGGTGGAAGTGGCATGCTGGGGCTGGGAAGGCTTGTTTGCTGCTCATCTGTGATAATTACAGGCTGGCTAATTGTTACAGTGTGGCTAGCCTGAGAAAGTACAGCAAGGGCAACTCATAGCAAACTCCCATCGTTTTGTGTGGTCTGGGCAGCTCGGCGAGGGATTTTAAGGCAGGAGGCTGCCTATACCCGCTGACAGCAGAGGTATCCAGGGCACGTGGTAAGGTGTAGGCTTATTAATCTGCAGAACTGAAAGCCTTTTTGTCCATTAAAATCACTTCGCAAGCTCATCAGTCTGCTGTCATTCCCAGCAAGGAGGTTTTGTGAACTGGTGCTGGGAGTCTGGATCCCCTTTCTCTTTTGTACATCGGTCTTTGAGAAAGCCTTTCGTGCGCGAGCACCACCAGTGCCTCCGTGCTCAGGAGCTGCGCCTCATGTGAAGATAAAGTGGAGCTGAAGGCTCAGCGCTTTGAAAATCAGGATTGAGAGATTTCCCAGTGGGCAGATGTTGCTCTTCAAAATTTGGTTTGCCCTTTCTGTGCTTTGATTAATTAACACTAACTCTGCTAGTTAGTGTTAGAACACTGTGTGACCTTCTGTGAGTGCTCTAATGTGGCACACACTAATTATTGGAGGGAAAATGCCCTAATTTTGCAGGATCTCATAACAAGACAATGTTATGTGCTTACAGGTGTGCGTGCTTTGACTCTAGATATGTTTTTCCCTGCAATATTACAGCTTTCCGCTTGTCCGGTAGAATATGCAGCTCTTGACAACGCTTGCTGAAGGTACTCTACTCAGAAGTACGAGTACTTAAGTTTTTGCTCAGCATCATCAGAATCTCTTAGATGCTACCTCATTTTTAGTTCAAAGGTGCTTTTGAGTAGTAAGTCTCCCCAGCAGATCACATCCAGAATCCCAGACAGCCCTGGGTCTGTGAGTATCGTGCTGTAAAAACAGCAGCACGGGTATGGCCATCCGTGTGGTGAGAGATCCAGCCACGCCACCGAGGCTCGGTGCGATCAGGAGGGTGTAGAGTGACCGCATGAAGCAGGTGGGATAAATAGACGTTCCTCACTGTTAGCTATTCTTTGAGCAAGCGCTGCAGGCTCTCTAGGCCCCAGGGCTTCCAGGGAAGGCAGTGGGTAGAGCCGATGTGTCCCGGAGCAGACCGCAGGATGGGACGTTCTAGGAGACGTGAGGTGGGACCTGCCTGGTGAGACAGAGCTTCCTCGGTGATGGGCTGGGTTGTTAAATCAGCTCTGCAATCACTGGCCAGGCAGCAGAGAGTACAGAGAAGAGTGGATGGGTGGGAGTAGATCTGCTCTGCTTCAGCTGCAATGATCTCCTGTCTTGTCTCAGCTGCACGTGAAACCACAGCCGTGGTTCCTAGTTTGTCATCTTAACAACAAGTGCTTGTGAAACTAGTTTCCCTTTTCTTTTCTTGCCTCAACTTAAATCCAGTTTTCTCTTGAAACACAGATTTCTGCTGATGGTTATGAAGTGGAGAACCTCATCTCTGAAGACCTTGCCAGGAGAAATCGTGGTTTCCGCAGCGAATACTTCATCAAACCTCCAGTCCACGTCACTATCTCTTTTCCCTTCAACATTGAGATCTGCAGGATTAATATTGACATCTCATCCGGAGGATACCAAACCTTCTCCGGGCTCGAAGTTTACACCTCTACCTCATGCAATAAAACCTCTTGGCAGAGCCCCGAGGGTCAGTTCTCAGGTCTGGCCGGTCAGCCTGTGTCGGACAAAGACACTTTCACACTGGTGGGCAAAGCTGTCTTAAAAAATCAAAGCAAAGTGACGTTCGGCCACAGAGGCTTCAAGCCGAGGCCTCCCTTCCATCAGATGGAAAATGTCTTCTCCTACCCCGGCTCTGTATCTCAAGACCTCTGGAACAAAGGGCCCGCCTCGCTGAGCAACGTGTCGCACTTAAAAATCTGCATCACCCACGTGGCCGGAGGCGGCCTGCCTTGCATCAAGAGGCTGGAGGTGTGGGGACAGCCCGCCAAGTCGTGCCCGCAGGAGGTGATCGAGGGTGTCTTTCAGGTGGCCTCCCAGTGCTTCGCCCAGGACGTCGGCACGGTCAAGCCGGAGCTCTGGACGCCGATGGAGAGCGACTGCGTGCCCTTCGGCACCAACGACAGCGAGCAGCAGGCCCTCCGCAAGCTGGTGGATGTCGTCCAAGACATCCCTGAAGAATTCCTGGACCCCATCACTCTGGAGATCATGACCTTCCCCATGCTCCTGCCCTCCGGGAAGGTGATCGACCAGAGCACCTTGGAAAAGTGCAACCGGAGTGAGGCGTCTTGGGGCAGGGTGCCCAGCGATCCTTTCACTGGCGTGGCCTTCAGCCAGCACTCGCAGCCCCTACCTCACCCCACTCTCAAGGCCAGGATAGATCACTTCCTCTTACAGCACAGCATCCCTGGCACCAACCTGCTCGGGAGGGCTCACGCCTCCGAAATGCTCGTACCTTCTTCCATAACAATGTCTTCTCTGAAAAGGAAAATGGACTGTATGGATCAGAGCTCTGTGCAGCCACTTTATTTTTCTTCTACAAACTTACTTGTCACGTCTACCTCAGAGAACAGTGCTAAAAAAATGAAAACTGACAGTGACTCGCATTTGATCCAAATGGACTGTTCTACAGGTATCTTGGCTCCCTAAATCGCTTGTGTTTCTTGAGTGTCTTGACAGCCCGGGGCCAGGTTTTTAAGTCAGGAGGCTCCCATGCAGATTCCCATGCTGCCTCTAGAGAGCTTTGAGGCTGTTGTATTTGGCTCTTGGTAGATGTCGTGGAAGTGGGTTCATCGTCTCGTTCACGTCCCCTCTCCCCAGCACAACCTACCGTCCCTGGGTGGTGCTTACTCCCGTTCTGTTTCACTTTTTCTTGCCTCTAGGCTTGTCGTTATTGCTGTGTTATCTGTGCAGTCTGTTTCACAGCCCTCTTGTTAGCGCAGGTTGCTGTGTTTCCCTTTTAGGTTTTATTTCCCTTCTCCTTCTTGCTTTCAAGCCCCTGGCCATGTGGAGACCACCTTTTTCTCAGAATGTGCTGGCTTGATTTGAAGGTGTCTTTTTATCAAGGCTAATCTATTAGCCCAGACATCCAGTATGTTCTTGCAACAGCAAGAAAGCACGCAGTGACAGGAGAAGAAATGGTTGGGGTTGTGCTGGTGGCAGGAGGGGGAGTCCCAGCTGGGATGGGTCTTGTCACCAGGAGTGAAGCGAGGAGGAAAGCAGGAATGGGGCAGCAGGCTGCACTAATCCTGCTCCCCCGTTTCCCCAGCCAGGCACCGCCAGCCTGGGCGCTGGGTGCAGCCGGTCCCCTACACGCTCAGGGGGCTGCTTTAGCTGTGGCAGAGGCTGAGCTTTGGGAGCGTTTCCCTGCACAACCTCCACTCCGCGCTGATGTCGGTGCAGCTGTGCAAGGGCTTGGAAGAAACGGCAGCAGGAGAGCACAGGACAGCACAGGCTGCCCGGGGTGTGCGGTTAAGTAAAGCAGGAAAGCTGGCAGAGGCATCACCCACGAGATGCGCTGTGTCTGAAGGGGAAGGAGGTGGGCACTGGTTTCCTTTCATCCTTGCCTTTCTCAGGGTGTGTCAGAGCTGGGAGCAGCGCCGACGGACGTAAGCTCCAGGAGGCAGAAAAACAGCCCAGAGCTGCAGCCCTGAGCTACGTTCCCTGAAAAGCTGCCTGCCTTCGCCCACCTCGGGCCCTGCCGCTCCCGGCCGGGCAGCCGCAGCAGCGCGCTGGCAGCGCAGACAGGCCTGGGAGCAGGGGCAGGATGCTCTTTGTAGGTCTGGCAGCATTCACGGGCAGGGGTGCTTGGCTTCTGAGGAGGTGACAGTCCTTAGAAAGCAGAGGTGATCCGTGGTTTAAGTATCAGGGGAATTCACACCTCTCTCCCAAAGATCTGTTCCCTCTTGTGGTTCATTCTCTGATGATCAGTACCTTCAGCTGCCAGTCCCTGGCTGAAGAGCCTGGTTCATGGGCGTTGCTTCTCTTTACTCCATGCCAGATCTTTCCCTAGCATCCACATCTGTTTTGCATGTTTGCTTTCTCCCTCGTTTGCACAGGAATATCTGAAACGTATTGGAGTTGCTGTCTGTGCAACAGCTACGTGGCTGTAACTGTACTTCATGCAGCAATGCTTGTATCTTCTCCCTGGTATTGTTAAACTGAGTTACTGCTTTAGGTAATAATCCCACTAGTAAGCTTAAGCTGGGAGGAAGGAGGAAGACATCGCTGGCCATCTCATGCTTAGATGGGATTGAAGAGAGCATGGCTGTGAGCTGCCCGATGCAGGCAGTCTGGGCTGTGGGACGGCATTTTGCAGGGTGCGTGTGTCTCTTCTGGGCACTTCAGGGCTGTCCCTCTAGGCAGGTATGTTGTGTTTCCTTATGCTCTGTAAAGTAGCGGTCCGTAACCCATCGAAAGGTGGTCCGCAGGAGGCGGAGGAGGCGTCGCGAGTTCTCACCGCCCCGCGCGGCCGTGCCCCAGCCTCCCGGGGCTGCCTCCCGCCCGTAAGCGCGAGCACAGCGCACGGCACGGCGAGGCCGTTCCTCGTCAGCCCCGGGTGCCCTAGCGCGCGTGCAGCAGTAACGCACGGGTCTTCCTCTGGGAGATCGATCAGCGGAATGGGTGGTGCGGGCACCACTCGCTCAGTGCGCGCTTAATTAACAGCAGGTCTGCGGTGGTGCACAGGACAAGAGGCTGTCGTACCCTGCAGGGAAGGGTCCAACTCCGTACCTTTGGGTTTATCCCTTGATTCAACTCTAGCTTACTGGAACAGACAGAAGGAGCTTAGTACTTCCAATTTTGTTAGTGGCGTAAGCATTCCCAGATAGCTCCACAAAGCACGCCTGAGAGCACGGGGCTGGGACCCTGGGGTGGGTAGGCTGGGGAGCTGCCTGGGGTTTCAGGGCAAGGCATGGGATGGCCCGTCCGTGGCAGTGCCCAAGGCCAGGCTGGATGGGGCTGTGGGCAGCCTGGGCTGCTGGGAGGGGTCCCTGCCCATGGCAGGGGTGGGACCAGGTGGGCTTTGAGGTCCCTTCCAACCCAAACCATTCTGTGATTCTGTGTGTCCGGATCATTTGGTGCTTTGACCTCCTTCAGACCTGCAGGTGTAAGGAGGCACCCAAATGTTCATTGGCACCGGGGCGTGACATTAATGTCTGATGGTGATCTGTAGGAGTTTTCATCTTTAGGACCCAAAGAAGGTGAGGCATTACATCCTCCTCCTGGCACCTCGGTCAGGAAAAGAGACCTCTTCGGAAAGCAAGTGGCAGAGCTGCTAGAATTGTACCTGTTGTCCCCCGTGAAAGGTTCAGAGGCAAAGCAGCGTTTCTGTTGCATACCAACAGCTTGCTTTTTCCCGGCGTCCGCTTCTCAAACTTGTGCTTCTCTTTGCAGATCCGGTCTCTCACGAACAAAAACTGTCAGAGAGTTTGGACACTGCCTTGAACTCGGCGCTCAGCTCAATGCCGTCGTTCACGGCCAAGCTGATGAAGGGCCAGCAGCAGGCGCCGAGCGAGGGAGGCTGCAGCAGTTCGTGGAACGCGGGCTCCGTCCTCGGTAAGCAGCGAGTGCCTCTGGTTGGCCTTCGGGAGCGGGAGAGGAGAACAGGGACCAGGTTAACAGGGAAGGTTGCGCTGCTGCTCAGCATCTTTCTGTGCCTCTTTGGCCAGCAAGCCAAATTTGTGCTCAGAATCCCATCAGGTTTGAGCATATATATATATATGCTCATATATATATATATATATATACATATATATGCCAGGCTGTTGAGCTAGACGTGCGAGCTAATCCACAGCACTGGCTGCGTATGCATACCCTAAATGATTTCTTCGGGATGCAGGGAAGCTGTGTTGGAAGCCCTGGACCTTCCTATGTCCCTCCTCAAGCTGATGCCCTCGCTGCTGGCCTCCTCCTCCTCTTCCCCTGAGCGAGGATCTGCCTGCTGGTGGCAGAGGAGTGGGTTCACAGGGACCGAGTGTCCCCGAGGAAGGGCCGGGGTGTGCAGCTCCCCGTGACTGCCTGTCTCTCTGAATAGCTTTTGATGTTTCACAGTGACGTTAAGCCATTAAGCTTTTTACTGTCCCCTTTAAAATTGCTGCTATTTAAGAGTTGACTGAGTGGTCCTTTATAGGTAGTGTGTGACAGGAATGCAAGATGATACCTGCAGTGTTTCACACGGGAATCCGGGATTTTAATTCAAGTGCTGGAAAAGAGGAAGGGAGGCCAATAAATTGTCTCGGTAAAAGTGAAAAGCTGTACGATCATCTGTCCTCAATTAAAAGCCTGACAGTGCAAACGCTGATTTGATCCAGCCCCTCCTGAGCACAAATCCCCCCCAGAAGCCAGACCCTTCCCTTTATTATGGTAGAGATAAACAGGCTGTGGTCCTGAGACGTGTGTGCGTACAGCAGCTGGTCTGCTCGGCCTGGTGGGGCACGGTGCGGGCTTGCCAGCCCCCGACCGAGCTGCTTAGGTCATAGGTTGGACTTTAGGTCATAGGTTGGACTAGGTGATCTTGAAGGTCTCTTCCAACCTGGAGGATTCTGTGATTCTGTGATTCTGCTCCTCCCGTCCACTTTGCAGAGCACGGCAGGAGCGGCCAGACCCAAGGATGTGCTTCCTGCGGCAAAACCTTCTCGTCTTACTTCAAAACGGAGCCCGTTTACCAGCTTCCCTGCGGCCACCTCATGTGTCGCCCGTGCTTGGCCGAGAAGCAGAAGTCCCTGTCGATACTGTGCGTGGGCTGTAAGAGGTCGGTGGCCACGCACGACGTCAGGAGGGTTCACTTCTAACGCCTCGGCTACTGGAGCCCGCTGGGAGGACGAGAACAGGAGCCGCTGCTGTCCCATGTGTCTGTGTGGATGAGTACGAGGACGACGGCCTTTCGAGAGCTTGCCAGATGAGCACCCGTAATCGTGGAGAGGACTCGGTCTTCTTGTGCTTACAGAGTAGTGGGGGGGTTAGAGCATCGTGCCAGAGCAAAGCGATCTGAGGATAATAAAAGCCATAGCTTCTTTAACAAGGAATATGTATTTATACAAAACCGATTTCCACCTGTCGCGCCCACCCTCTTTCCACCATCCCAGTGGCTCAGTGGTTAGCATAGGTGCCTTTTGGACAGTGAGTTTAGCTTCCCTGTGAGTTAAAACCATTTAAATATTTGATGAGCAGCCATTCGGTCGTGGACCAGGCGAAGTCCTTGTGGTTGACAACATGCAAGCTACCTGACCTCTGCCCGTCCCCACCTCGCTCCCCTGCTCCCCGCAGTGCCCTCGCTGTGCTGCAGGAGCACGTCGGTCGTCCTGCCAGAGTCCAGCGAGTCGTGAAGAGAGGCCGTGGCTAATGCGCGAGTAACTGGCAGCGATCTCATTCTGCTCATACGGACTCTTGTAGAGAAGCCATCGCATTACACAAAACGTCCCTCTCAGTTTATGTCGTGTGACTGGACCAGCTCCGTCTGGCTGATAGACATTTAAGCCTTAATAAAATTATGGTTAAAGTCAGGTTCTCTTTCTGACTCGTAATTGGCCTCATTGTGTGTGTTAATGATTGCCTGTAGTGAATCTCTTTGCAGAGCACTGAATAAATGGGCTGGAAAAAGCGAAGTCAACACAAAGGCAGACAGCGTGCAGGCCCGCGGGTTTCAGAGGGGTTGTTGCAGCAGCCTCGTGGACTGTCACCGTGGGCTTTCAGGAGAGACTTGGCTGGCTAATTCCGAGGAGGTCTGCTCTTCAGAGAGCTGCTCAGGAAAAAGCCAGAGGAAAATTACTCAGATGCATCCTGTCTCCAGCACGCCCTGGATGTGCTGAGGGTAAGGTGACAGCAGAGGGTTTTGTCACCTGTATAACCCCCTGCTGTTGCCACTTAATTGATAATTTCTCTTCACAGAGCAGATGTTTCTTGCTGATGTTCTGTGCCAGTTTCTCTGGGGTAACGAGCCTCCAGCTGAATCACCTTACATGTAATACCTTTATTCCCTCTTAAAAGGCACCTCCTTGCTGAGCAATCCATGGAGTTCGTGGCTTTCTAGTCTGAGCAAATAGCAGTCTCATCAAGCAACTGAAACACCGCTTTGTATCAGCACTGAGCTGGTCTTGCTTCTTGTCTGCACCAGTGGGAGTTCATACTCCATCTCCATTTGTAGCAAAAAAATGAAGTCCCCCATCTTCAAATAATAAACGGTTAGAAAATAGGCAAAAAGATTCCTCAAAATCCCACAATTCGGAGGCAGCAAAAATCCTGTTAGTTCTGCGGTGTTGTGCTTGCAGTGAACCACCCAGGCGTGATTCAGCGCTCACACCTCCTCCGCCCGGACCTCCAGCTCGCTCCCCGAGGAGCTCCCGTCTGCGCCGCGATCTCCTCCTCTGGCGCAAGCACAGCCCGGTCGCCTCCAGCGACATGCGGAGCTGCAGCATCCCTTCTGCCCAAAAGTTTCTCGTGAAGCCCTGCCAGCGGGCAGCGGTTCAGGCTGGGCACCATCTCGCTCAGGCTGAATGCGTGATCTCCCTTTGGTCCCGTCGTTCTCCTTGGAGGGAGCATGAGCACGCAGCCGGATGGAGCAGGGGTGGCAGGAGGGCGTCCGATCCAACCCCCTGCTCCGAGCACTTGTCCCCGTGTTCTGTCGGGTTGCTCAGAGCTTCCATCCGCCCTATTTCCCCTCCGTTGACACCATAGAAGCTTGAGCTCCTGTGCGGAATGGGCGATGCTGTCCTGAGCACCCCTGCGCCCAGCGGGGACGATGCCTCGGTGGCCACCTCGGTGGCCATCCAGCATCCCCACGTCCCATCCCATCAGTGTCCCCTCCCCGTCACCCTGGTGCGGTTAGCCCCTGTCAGCCGCGAGAGCGCGGTGACCGAGTGACACGCTTGAGGAGCCCCGGTCGCTGCCAAACGCAGCAAAAACAGGCCAATTTGGGGAGCGTGGCTTCACCCACACAGGGCACGGGCGCGCTCCTCTGCCGGCACGACCTGAAGGTGACTCCGGCACGGAGCAGAGGCTTTTACAAGTTCCCCCTTCCCCCGGGCAGCTAACTGCGCCCATTAATGCCGCGGCCCCCGCGCCGCCCGCCTCGCATGTCGTTAGGAGATCAGCGCTAACGAAGGGGGCTCCTTTGAGGCCCGCAGGAGCCTGGGGATGAGCTGGGACGTGGCAGAGCAAATCCGGTGCTGGGGACGCGGGGAAGGGCCCCCCCCGTGGGCACGAGGAGGCGATTCGGCAGCCCCAGGGCAGCGGGCGGGTACCACGCTGGGCAGAGCATCACTGCCCCACAAAGATGCTCCCAGCTGGCTCTGCCCCACGGCTGGGGGCATCCCACAATCACGTCCCCCACGGTGCCCCCGCTGCTTTCATCCCAAAGCCCCCTTTTTATGCTCTCCATACGTTTTTGCCTCCCTCCCTCCCTCCCACCCCGTCCTCCCCTTGATTCCAGTAAGTGATTCTGCGTTGTGGCTGCGGAGCCTCTGCAACTTGGAAAACATTTTATTAACCTTCCTTGACTTTAAAGAGCATAATTACATTTTAATCTCATATTCCTGCGTTATCATTCCAGACACAGAGTGATTTGAATGCAGATCGTTCTGGCTAATGTAATTTTACGATACAGTAATGAAGAGACGGAGCATGAGCGCGTAACGCCGCCGCCCAATTTAGAGCTGACATTTGGGGTTCTTTAAAGAAAAGTTTTCCCATCCGAGTGCTTTTGCATCCTCCTCAGCCTTGCAGTGCAAGCGGCTTTGGCACCTGCTGTGAGCAGAGCAAAGGGACGGGCTGGGATGGGGAAACGTGTCTGGTGCTAATGATGTTGGTCATTAAGGCTGCAAATTAATGATTCGTCACCTCCGGTGCTGCTCATGGGGCAGCGCTGGGAACTCACCACTGCCCCGATCCCCGATCTCCCCAAACCAGGACGGTCGCCCCCAGGGTGATGCATCCCTCCAAAACCACAGGGCAGGGGCAGGGTGAGGCTGGGACCCCCCCCGACACTGCAAACATCGCCCCAGGTGTGTGCCTGCCCTTACCCCTCTGTGCCTCAGTTTCCCCTTTGCGATGAAATGATGCTGGGGGATTCATCCCCTCCGATGTCCCTCCTCCAGCTCAGTCGCTGAACTGGTCCCAGTCTCTGATCCGGTGGCAGAGGGATGCTGACGAGGGTGGGCGAAAGCTCTGACCCACTACAGCCATTTTTTACAGTTTTCTGCCTCAATTCCCCATCTTTGATTAAGATTATTTCTGGGGGGGGGGCTGAATGCTAGAAAACCATCCCAGAGGCTGGGCCGTGGCCCAAGGCTCCCCCCCATTGCCATCCCCATCCCTCCAGCACCCCCAGACCAGCCCCTCCTCATCGCCACCAGGGGCTGGGACGCCTGCGGGGGCGGCGGATGCTCGTTAGGCGCCTGATTCCCCTCTGCATATTAATTTCACATCGCCGAGGTTGCCCTCAGCGTTGCCGGAAAGGGCACGCGGGACCGGCAGGAATATTCATGGCCGGGGCTGGCTGTCCCCTGGGGCCGACTTGCGGCAGGGGTCTGGCTTCGCACCCCAGGATGCTGTGGTCCAACGCTGGAGCCAAGCCCCTTGGCTTAGGGGTGCCTGTGTGCGCCCCCAGCCCTGCTCCCAGTGCTCCCCTCCAGCATCCCAGCACCCCTCCCAGTGCAGCAGCCTCCAAACCAGACTCTCTCTCCATACCAGCATCCTCCAAACCAGACTCCCTCTCCAAAGCAGCACCCTCCAAAACAGCATCCCTCCCCAAAACAGCATCCTCCATACCAGCATCCCTCCCCAAAACAGCATCCTCCAAAACAGCATCCTTCCACAAACCAACATCCTCCAAACCCACATCCTCCGATGCAGGATCCCTCCTAAAACAGCATCTCTAATCCAGCATCCCCTAAAACAGCATCCGTCCCCAAGCCAGCATCGCTCCAAAACCCGCATCCCCCAAACCACCTCTCCCAAACGAGCCTCCTCCAAACTAACAGCCCTTCCCAAACTGCCCTCGGAGCGAGCATCCCTCCCCAGCCCGCATCCCTCCCCGTGGCCATGCCGGGGGGGGGTCCGTGCCCCCGGAGCAGCTCCGGCTCGGGGGATTTGCCAGCCCTGAGCGCTGCCGCTTGCGCTTCTGCACTGAATCACCTCAATTACAGATTCACTTGGATGAGATTTGGGAAAGAAAACAGGAAAAAAAAAACAAAAAACCCAGCCCGCCCTCCTCCTCCTCCTCCTCCCCCCCGGGAAGGGGGGACAGTGGCATAAATAGCCGCCGGCACAGCACGGGGCCAGATGCAAACCGCAGCCAGCGGCAGGGCGGCCGGCTTCCCCGCACGCGTGGCACCGCTCCGGGCACCCTCAGCCATGGCAGAGCCTTCGCTGCCCCTCTCCTTCCTCTGCCTCCTCGCCTTGTCCTCCGCCTGCTACATCCAGAACTGCCCCCGGGGCGGCAAGCGGGCCTTGGCCGACACAGCCCTGCGGCAGGTACGGGGGGCACTGGGGGACTTTCGGGTGGCTGCGTGGGGCGCGGAGGGTCCCCATCACCCGCCGGCACCCTTGGGTGCTCTTGGGGCTGGGGGACATGGCTGAGGCGTGGAGGAAGGCACCCCAGCTCCCCAAAATGAAGTCGGTGAGCTGGGAGCAGCCGCGGTGGGGCAGAGTGGGGGGACCCAAGTGGCCACCAGGGTGGCAGCGGGACGAGCCACCTGGGCACGTGCTGGAGGCGGGGACGGGCCAGGCGTCACCCTGGGCGAAGCCGATGGGTGCCGGGTTGGGGGGG
>VXAA01005844.1:0-11872 GCA_013399115.1 Anseranas semipalmata | reverse complement strand
GCAGAAAGAAGCAACAGCCCGCAGCCCCCTGAGACTGTTACCTAACGGCAGCAGGGAGCACAGCGCTGCGCACCCCTCTCTGATGGGGAGAGAACTCCAATCCCACAGAGGCACCACAGACAGAGACAGCCCTGGGCAGCTACGCCAACGTGCCCACTCCCTCCCTTTGGATCTTCATTAGCCGAATGCAAATTAATTAGCCAGCGCGCTGAAAAGGGGGGAGGGGACAAGACACATCGAAGAATCCCTGCTCAAAAAAAAAAANNNNAAAAAAAAAAGAGGGGCTCATGAACCTGACTCTGTCTCACCCGCCCCGCAAGAAGCACCCACTTACCGCCGGCTCTCCGAGGGAGCAGCAAGTCCTGCGAACCTGACGCTCTCCCAGGCTCTGGCGCTATTGGGAGCCAGCCCCAAGCCGGCGCGGCGGCTCAGCCAGGCTCCCGCCCTCGCTGCCAGGGCATTGGCGAGCGCTGGGCACCGCCTGCCCGACCCCCTCTGTTGCTCTCTTCCATAGGCCAGACGGGCTGTCCAGCTGGCGGCCGCTCCCGCCTCCCGCGGAGCGTGAGGTAATGAATTAGCGCAGGGGCAGCCGCTGTCTTTACTGCCTTAAATGGCTGGTTATGGCCAGCAGCGTGTTTCTCCTCTCCTCCCTGCTTGTTACCCGGTGCTCGGCAGCAGGTGGGCAGAGAGAGGTGGAGGGGAGGCCGCATAACCGGGAGGTGATGGCTTCCTTACCGTCCCCCTCGCTAGGCGCTGGGAAAGACGCGGGGCGGGTGCGTGCTTGTATTAACCTGCATCGGCTGGCATGGGCGTTGAGGCCAGGTCTAGCAGCTTCTGCCATTTCTAGCATCCTATGCTCCCTTCGAGAGGGAAATGCAAAAACCAAGGGGCATCACAGTTACCTGTGTCCTGACAGGCTGTCAGGTTCAGGTCCTGATGGCTGCCCATTTGTGTCTTAAGCTGTGCTTGTTGACAAATAATAGGCAACTAAAAATAATTAACTAAAAAAGACTGGGCTGGGCTGTGCAGTGCAGTAGGTGCTCCACAAAACCCTGTGTCCCCCACCTCACTACCTGCCTAGTATCAGGCCCAGGGCTGAGACAGCGGAGAGATGCAGCAACTAACCTAGTCTGGAGCAATCCACTCCAAAATCTTTGAAGAGAGACAGTTCAGGAGTTGGCAGAAGTCTAATGAACTGTCATGCATCCTCATTTGCAAATTTATAACCAGACTCCAATCACCCTTCAGAGCTCAGTGGACCATAACTTGGTAGCTGCTGCGCTAAAATATTAGAAATAAATTAAAACAATCCACCTGCAGAGGTGAGGGAGAAAAGAAAAAAGATTCAGTTAATGGGCAGTGGTGTCTCAGTCTTTCATATATAGAATAGTTACATAGCTGACTTTTAAAAAGTCTATAGATATATTTGCCTTAAGACACTGGAATAATAGTTTATAAACTAGCTTATATTATTATTCTGGTATTTTAAGGCATGACCCAGCACTTCATAAATGCTTTAAGGCCCTTTCATGTTAGGATTTAGTTTGGCTGCACTACAGGTATAGGTTTTATAGTAGGGTATGGCATATACATATGTAATCTCTCTTGAGAGCCAAACCAAAATCACGTTGTTTTTTTTTTCCAAGTTTTCTCTTTCACCATGAGGGCACAGGAAACCTACCCTTTATGAAGCTTGAGCTGCCTCAGAAAGAGTCCCTACCATGCAACTGAGAAACAGATTAAGCAAGATAGAGTTTTAAATGAGAGAGTAGTTTTGAAGGCAAAAATGAATGCAATATAGTTTAACACAAAACAAGGTATGGTAAGTAGCCGAGTGGAGAGTACTCACCTAATGTTTAATGTGGGACTGATGCTACATTATTTTCAACTATTTCCCCCACCCCATAGAGTGTAGAATATAATACTATTTCTCTAATAGAATTTTCATCGCAGCCCATGCCAAGACCAGTGTTCCCTTTTAGTAGCATCACCCTTAGAAAAACATGCAGAATCAGAATTACCCAAATTTGATTGTGATAGAATTCAGACAAATTAAACAACTTATTTGTGCTTCATGAAAGGAAGGGAGAGGGGGAGAGAGGGAGGAGCAAGCAAGGAAACTTACTAAAGTTTGTCAGATCCTGAGGTACAACACAGGCATGGCTGCTACAGCTCCGTGTCCCCTGTCCAATCAGTAGTGAGGCTATATGTGATTTCCCAGTAGGCACTCACATACAAACACATTTCTTCAACACGTTCATAAACACACACATGGACAGCAACACAGAACAGTACAAACAGAAATACTCAGTGCTCACAAAAACAGAACCAACAGCCTCATTTTGTTCCTCTCTAGCTGATCAGAAACAAGGTTCATTAGTAGAAAATATATTGGTATATACAATGTGGATTCCTCCAGTGGCTGAGCTTAGCTATTCGGTCTGTCCTGTAGCTGGTCCCTGAATCCCCAATCTCTTCTGGTGCTGTACTCTGGACAACCTCACTCCAGCTGCTGGAAAACACCTCCTTACAGACACACACACTATGAATATCTCAATAGCTAGGCTTAGATATGCAGTCCACCCAGTAACTGGCCCTGGATCCCAGATTTTCCCAGTTGCTGACAGCTGGTCATGCTAGTCCCCAGAGCTAACAGTCCCACTCTAGCTGCTAGTATAGATTTCCTTGCAAGCTTACACACACTGGGGAATCCGTCCTGTTGTGGACCCTTGTTCTCCCCAATTGCTTCCCACAAAAAAATACATATACATGCAGTCTTTCAGCTGACCTTCAGATCTTATAGGTTATCCATTGGTTGGCGTAGACCTCCTGGTTGCTCTGGGAAACAGCTTCTCCAGTTGCCTCACTTCTAGAGACACACATTGTTCCCATCCACTTAACCTACTTTCCAGCTAGTCTGGCTTGGTATTTGTA
Source organism: Anseranas semipalmata (assembly GCA_013399115.1). Taxonomy (NCBI): domain Eukaryota; kingdom Metazoa; phylum Chordata; class Aves; order Anseriformes; family Anseranatidae; genus Anseranas; species Anseranas semipalmata. Next base: position 8,938 of record VXAA01005844.1, on the reverse strand, counting down.
CTCTCATTTCCTCCAATTGCTCACACCACAGACACATTGGCCCCTATGATCCCTGATCCCCACTCTTATTGTTGGCACTTGATTTCACTCCAGTCTCTCCAGCTGATGACACCACAGATACACAGGCCCTATAACCCATGGTCTGACTCCAGTTGCTGGCACTTAGACCTCCATATAATCACATCCACACAGAATAGAGAGTCCCCTCATCCAGGAAAATACTTAGAAATGGAGTTTAAGAAGAAGGCAACACAACTGCTGCTCATCAGGTGCACGGGCATGGCCAGACAAACATACTGACCAGCAACCTTTTTAGAAGTGACTGACCCCTTTTATCCTCTTACCTTGGTAAAGACAAAAGAGTCACAGAAATAAGTCAAGGGATCATGGGATGGTCTACGTAATACCAGGCCTGCTGGTGCCTAGTGGGAAGCACCTTTCTCAGAGGGGGGCAAGGATCTTTGTGCAGGAGTTACCAGAGCTGATAGATCTTTAAACTACATTTGAAGGGGAAAAGGGATAAAACCAGGCTCACCAGTGATAAGCTATGGGATGGCATGCCAACATTTGAGGGAGTGCATGCTAGTGAGATCCTTAGTCTGCTCCACAAGATGCTGGGTACAATGGAGCACATTTGAAATATTTCTACACCAATGCACGCAGCATGAGGAACAAGCAAGAGAAGCTAGAAACCTTGACTCAGTCCCAGAAATACGACATCACTGGCATAAGCAAAATTTGGTGGGAAGAGTCCTGTGATTGGTCCATTATGATGGATAGTTATAGGCTTTTCAGAAGGAATAGGCAGGGCAGGCAAGGCGGATGGGTGGCGCTGTATGCCATGGAGAAGCTGCACTGTATGGAGCTTGCAGGTGGCAGTGACACAGTTGAAAGCCTCTGGGTAAGGATAAGGGAAAAGTAAATAATGCAGATGTCATTGTGGGAGTCTGCTATAGGCTACCCATCCAGGATGATGACACCAATGAATATTCTTTAAGGAACTAAGAGATACCTCTATATCAGCCTCCCTTGTCTTATGGGTGGACATTACCCCAGACCTTAACTGGGAATACTACACAGCTGATGCAAACAGGTCCAAGAGTTTCCTAAAACACCTTGATGATAACTTCTTGATAGTGAGGAAGCCGACTAGGAAAGGTGCCCTCCTGGATTTGTTGCTTGCAAACAGAGAGGGTCTTGTGTGTGAAGTGGTGATTGGTGGCTGTCTTGGCCATAGTGACCATGAAGTAGTTGAGTTTAAAATCTTTGGTGACAGGAGGAAAGCTGCCACCAAAACTTCAACCCTGGATATGGGTAGAGCAGACTTCAGGCTGCTCAGGGAACTAGTTAATAAGGTCCCCTGGGATTCTGCTTTCATCGTGTTGGGGTCCATCAGTGCTATAAGTACCTCTTTTTAAGTACCACCTCTTAAGAGCACAGGAATGGGCAATTCAAAAATGTTGGAAGTCAAGCAGGCAGGGATCTTCTTCTAGAGCTTAGGTGGAAAAAGAAAGTGTATGGCCACTGGAAGCAAGGTCAGGTGACATGGGAGGACTACAGAGATGCTGTAGATATATCCATTCAGCTGGATGCATAGAAGTCTATGGGGCCCGATGGGATTCATCCCAGGGTACTCAGAGAGCTGGATGATGTCATTGTGAGACCTCTTTCAATTATTTTTCAATGGTCTTGGGAATCTGGAGAGGTCCCAATCAACTGGAAGGTGGCAAATGTCCCAGTTTTCAATACAGGCAAGAAAGAAGACCCTGGTAATTACAGGCCTGTCAGTCTCACTTCAGGGCATAATAAAATTATGCAGAAGATTATTCTGGGAGTTATTGACAAACACTTGAAAGACAACACAGTCATTGGTCATAGCTGACATGGATTCATGAGGGGAAAGTCCTGTTTAATGAACTTAATTTAACCTTTTATGACAAGGTCACCCACCTGGCTGACAAAGGGAAGCCAGTTGATGTAATCTTTTGGGATTTCAGCAAAGCTTTCAATACTGCTTCTCACTGTATCCTTCCGGAGAAAACATCCAGCATACAGCTAGACAAATAGGTAATACAATGGATGAACAATTTTACTATAATAAAAGTTACAGTAAAATGGGGTTACAGCAGGCCAGTGGCCAGTCACTAGTGGGGTTCCACAGGGCTCCATTTTAGGGCCAGTTCTCTTTAATGTTTTCATAAATTACTTAGATGCAGGACTTGAAGGTATAGTAAGTATGTTTGCAGATGACACTAAATTGAGAGGAGCTGTTGACTGCCTCAAGGGTAGAGAGGCCTTGCAGAGAGATCTTGACAAATTAGAGGGCTGGCCAATCACCAACCCCATAAAGTTCAGCAAGAGCAAGTGCCAGATTATGCACTTGGGATGAGGCAACCCTGGATATATGTACAGATGGGGGGACAAGAGGCTGGAGAGCAGCCCCACGGAAAGGGATCTGGGGGTTCTGTTTGACAGCAAGTTGATTATGAGTCAAAAGTGTGCCCTGGCAACCAGAAGGGCCAATCATATCCTGGGGTGCATCAGGCACAGCATTGCTAGCTGGTTGAGGGAAGTGATTGTCCTGCTCTACTCTGCACTGGGGCAGCCTCACCTCAAGTACTACATACGGTTTTGGACACCACAACATAAGAAAGACATAAAGCTGTTAGTGAGCGTCCAAAGGTGGTCTACAAAGATGGTGAAGGGTCTAGAGGGCAAGACATATGAGGAGTGGCTGAAGTCACTTGGTTTGCTCAGCCTAGAGGAGACTGAGGGGAGACCTCATCATGGTCTACAGCCTCCTCACGAGTGGGAGTGGAGGGGGAGATGCTGATCTCTTCTCTCTGGGGACCAGTGATGGGACCCAAGGGAACTGCATGAAGCTGCGTCAGGGGAGGTTCAGATTGGATATTAGGAAAAGGTTCTTCACTGAGAGGGTGGTTGGGCACTGGAACAGGCTCCCCAGTGTCACAACAACAAGCCTGCTGGAGTTCAAGAAGCATTTGGACAACGCTCTCAGAAATATGGTTTGATTTTTGGGTGGTCATGTGTAGCACCAGGAGTTGGACTCAATGATCCTTGTGGGTCCCTTCCAACTCAGGGTATTCTATGATTCTATGATACCTCAGGGTAAGCATATTCTGCCAGCCTAATCCTTGCTGGCCTCCATTCCTCTCTTCAGTTCGCAGTCAGCCAGGCAGCTCACACTCCAGGGGCCAGGGTGAGTATGAGGAAAAAATGTTAGTTTCTCTATTTCCTTCTTCAACTGATGTTTGTTGTTCAAGATACTTGTCTTTTACACCTGCCAAACTAATTTTAGTAAAGTGTAGTATAATACAACAAAATTGCATTTTAGGGTTATCACACTACCTTAATAAAGTAATATAACTTTGGTTTCATTTTCATTTCTGTGTGCAAATTAACTCCTCCCATACTTTAAAGCAGGAGATTGGATGGTCTTTCTTTGTCTGCATTTATTTTCATTTTTCACTCAAGAAAGCTACCATCAAATGCTATGTGTGTCTTGGATGTTTATTCAGAAAACTAACATGAATGCCATATGCATGTATTTTGTGGATTTCTGCAGCGCTAAGCACACTCACTTTACATGAGAAAATTACACTGTTAACACGGAATTCCCTAGAGTTCTCAGAAACCTTCTCTCATTCCTGCACAAAGAATGATTTTCCTCAATCCAGAAAATAATCTGTTCAGTTTTACACTAGTAAGGCTTTATTGCTGTGCCACAGAAGATGGCCTCGCAGAAAATCCTGACAGTAGTCCAACTCTTGATTAGTTCGATCTCCTCTGGAAGTCCATTTCGTCTTAAGAAAAAAAAGACCCTTGACCAGGATCTCACTGTCTTATCCTAAAATTAGCTGCATTTCCCCAAGAGATTAGTACAGCTGTGTTTGTAAGCTGTAGCTGTGGCTGGAGGTATGATACCATCTTTTTTTTCTAAGCACAGACCACTGTGCAAGTTCACTTGTGACATGATCTGATGACTTGTCTGTGTGACCTAGCATTTTAAATTCTCTTCCTCTTCTAAATAAACATTTGAAAACATGATTGATCAAATGTTATTCTCTCTCACACACTCCTGTTACTTGTTCCCAAGCCACTCCAGCAGAAGCGTGTTTCCTTAAGATGTAGGAATGGAGCAGAGCACAGGCAAGGGCCATACCTTAGATCCCACAGGGGCTTTCAGAATGCAAAATTCCTCTCCAACACTCCTTTTTACAAGCAGCAGTTTAAGAACAAACTTTGTTGCCTCTGGGCTGATGGCTACACATGGTGGGAAATCTGCTGCTACAGTTTTCCCTTCTCAGAGCTTCACAATAAGAAAAGCACAAACAGATTTCATGCTGAATTTTAGATTACTGATTTTAATTAACACTAGGAGAAGTACACAGATCTATTCAAAATAAAACTGTACATGTTTCCCCACTTCCTTCTGTCTATCAGCCAACATGCTAGTTCTTCTCTCATTTAAAGACAAAGTCTGGTGGGAAGGCTGCAAATCTGCTTCCTGCAGTTGACACAGCATTTTAAGTTACTGTACTTCTTGCCCAACCCTATTATTTCTATAATGTTTACCCTAAAGTTTACCATTCAAAGTGTCTTTTGTTTTTGTTTTTGTTTTCAGGATGTATAGGAGTTTTCTTTCTTCTTTCTTAGTTCTCTGCAAGACAGAGTATTCTTTCCCGTTTAGGCAGCTCCTCTACTAACACGTAAAGCCAGTTCCACCACAGTAGGAAAATTTTATGGCCAGCGTTAGGTCCTGGACTGAGAGAGATGAGTTGCAGCACTGAGAAAATAGTAGATTCCATAAATGCTGGGCATTCAGTGAACCAGTAGTTACATTACATCTTGAGCCAGAACTAATAAACAGTAAATAAAAAGATTTTGCAAGTCATCAGGCATGGGTAGGAAAATGTATCACCAAGATTGCATTATTATAATAAAAGGTCACTTTAATTTGCTTGTAATTTTCAAACTTCGTACATTTTAGTCAGAAAATTTGTGTGAATCAAAGAGTATTATTTTGGTTGAAACTTTCATTGGAATGATGGAATCATTTTTAAACGGCAAGTAGTCACTCCATTTAGATTTTTTGTTGTTGTTGTTACTGTTTTTTTTTTTTTTTTTTTTTAAAAACACTTTTTGGAATAGTTACAGAAACTAAAAATCAGCCAAGTCTACTTCAGCATTCTTTCATCTGATGAATATCAAGTAAAATTTTCCAAATGATACAAATTCTCATAAATATGTCATTATTTGCATATATGTGTACAACATACATTTTGACAATATGTCATACTATGTTAATTCATGTACAGTCATGTGTACAGTTTCAGTCATTTACAGGAGGGCAAAAATAGCCACCTGCCAGACCCCCACTAGCAGTACAAATACATTTTTGATATTTAAAATTCCAAGGAATATTTAATTGTATAAACAGTGTGTTAGCTTTTCAAATAGATAGACAAGCATGAAGGGCCATTCTCTCTACATTTTCAAATACTTCAGGCAGAGGTGAGGAAGTCAAAATGAAAGATAAAGAGCTTGCCAAGATTGCTCAGAGAACAGGAGAGGGCCTTCAGGTACTCACAGTGATTAGCTGCTAGAATCTGAGAAGCTGGTATTTTTTTATGCAGTTTAGTTTAAATTACTTTGTGCCAGCAAATATGAGAACATACAAAGCATTTTTTAAACTCACCAGTTTGTTCATCTCAGAAGTCATTCACTGCCCCAGCACTAAATTCCACAACAGTTTTCTTTGTGTAAAAGCAAGAATTCTTTTACTGTGACATTTTATAACAGACTACTCTTAACAAGTGTTCATTGATTAGGAAATAAAGTGATAAAAGATGTAGATGTGTGATAGCACTAAGTGACTGTAATTCAAGCAGTTACCTCATCGTCTTTTTCTTGGCTAGAGATAATAATGTAAGCCTATCCAACAGTCGTATTTGTGATATTTTCTTTTTCTAATTACGTTAAGACAAACACAACAGAGCTCCACCCACCATCACGTATATACACTGGTACGGCATGTGGACCTATTGTAATTCAGCCTAGAATCAAAGTGTGAAGTTCTAGCCCCACTAAAAGTAAGCTTTCTGCCATTAACATAAAAGGAGTAATCATTCCATTTGCAATTTCCTTACTTCCCCATGTACTGCTATTAAATAAAGCTAGAGAAAAGACAAAAAACAAATCCCAAATTTGTTCTGTGCTACTTAGGGAGCATGTGGTTCAACATGACAAGAAGCAAAGGGCCGTATAAAATAAAAGTTCTCATATTCTCTATAATGTCATATTTTGCCACTTAGTGCTTATTGTTTAGAAGTATTTGAATAGCTGAGTCCCACTCTTAATTTAAGCCTTCATATATTACAAACAGAAGCCAGGCAAATATGAAATCCAATGGAAACAGTCAACTAAAATAACATTATAGTAAGCAAAATCTCAGAGGAGCAATTTGGAAACAGGGCCTGATCTGGGACTCTAGGTTGGTTGGAGAATTCCAGCAAAAAGAACAGTGCACTTTTGAATGAAGGCAGTGACAGACTGAGTACTACTTTTTTAAGGCAAAACTGACGTTTGAAAGCTATGGGCATGACTTCAGAAAGGAAAAACTAAACTAATAAAAATAAGTAAATGCCTTGCATGCACTGCAATGCTCCACTGTACCAACAAAGTGTTGGCTTATGTGCAAAAGTAAAGGTTTAGATAAGATGAAAATGGAAAGAAAACTATTTTCTGGTCAATAGTGAATCCTTTTCGCTACCCAATGGAGGAAAATATTGTTCTTTTCACACTGAAAGGCACAGACATACTCTCTGTCAATTTTGCTGAAGCTGATCAAGATATCTTTGACTCCAGGTGTGTAGATTAGACTTATGCCACTGTTGTCACCACTGTCAGGGTGTCAGAGTGGAACATCTCACAGTCAATTTCATACTCTCATATGTCAAACTGTTGCTAGAGATAGATTGGTTTGTGTCGGTCTGTAAATGGGAAGACCAGAGACATGGAGACATGCTCTGCTCCTTCTGCTGTAGGCATGAAAAACTCCTGTAATGAACAAAGAGCAGACAGGTATAAGGAAAAAATAAATCAGGCATTAACCTAACCCCACTGCGAATTGCTTCAAGACATTCAAAGCCTCAAATATGAGGAAAGGCTGAAAGATCTGGAACTGTTCAGTCTAGAGGAGAGAAAGATCAGGGAGGATATTATCAATGTGTATAAATACCTGAAGGGAAGGTGCAAAGAAGACAGAGCCAGGCTCTTTTCAGCAGTGCCCAGTGCCAGGACAAAATGAAATGGGCACAAACTGAAACATAGGAAATTCCCCTCTGAACATCGGGAAATATTTATTTACTGTGAAGGTGACTGAGCACTGGAGCAAGTTTCTCAGAGATTGTGGAATCTCCATCCTTGGAGGTAATCAGAAGCTGTCTGGACATAGTCCTGGGCAAATGGCAGTAGGTGTCCCTGCTTAAACAGGTAGGTTGGACCAGATGATCTCCAGAGGTCCCTTGCAACATCAGCCATTCTATGATTCTATGATTTTGTGAAATCTGGAGATTTGCTAGGTCTGTGCTAGTTTTTTTGTTGATACTGTTTCTTCTTTTTGTTGTTTTGTTTTGTTTTGTTTTGTTTTGCAGTGGACATGGATTTGCCATAAAAATCACATCTGATAAACAACAAGGATATGCTGTTTGCCTTATCAATCCCCAGCATGGGATTGGGCTTTTCCTAGAATAGTCTCAGATCACAGTTAAATGATCATGGTTAAATGATCACTAAAATCACATCAGCTAAATTAGTCTCAGATCACAGTTAAATGATCATGGTTAAATGATCACTAAAATCACATCAGCTAAATTAGTCTCAGATCACAGTTAAATGATCATGGTTAAATGATCACTAAAATCACATCAGCTAAATTGCCCAGAGCAAACAGTAAATAGTTTGTCAGCTTTATGCTTTTATGTTGGCTACATAGCCCATTTATGAGAAGAACAATAACTAGTGCTCTGATAACACCAGAGATATGAAGAGGAATCATTCTTGAAGAGATGGGGAAAAAAAATGGGGAAAAAACTTTATGATTAAATTATCAAACAAACAAACAGTTTCAACATTGGAAATTTGATATGCCCCAACTCTTTTATTACAGCAGCAGAACATCTCATGGGATCCAGAAGAATGAATTTGTCCCATAAGGCAGAGAGAGATGTGAGCATAAGTGGAATAAGAGGGACCACTTCTTCAGGTTTCTAAGCACATCAGAGTCCTTAGGGAAGTTGACTGTAAGATACTTAAACCTATGATTTAGCATCTGCCATTTCAACTGAGCTATATAACTCAGATTCAAAAGCTTTGCCTCTGTGGATTGTTACAGTTCCCTGTAAAACCATGATTCATAAATAAATGCCTTGATATTACTTTGGTGCCTGAGAACAATTCTGCCAGTTATTAATGTCCAGAACAGTTTTCTGTATAATAAATCAGAGAGCACTATCTTTCATGACCACTGGTCTGATAAACCTCTCATGTACTTTTTCTGATGGCAAGAGGGAAAGATGGGTTACAGAGATTGGTACAGCTCTGTATTTTGGATTTTAATGGATTTTAATAAAAAAAGGGATCATAGAATCATAGAATGGTTTGGTTTGGAAGGGACGTTAAAGATCATCTAGTTCCAACCCCCCTGCCATGGGCAGGAACACCTCCCACTAGCCCAGGTTGCTCAAAGCCCCATCCAACCTGGCCTTGAACACATCCAGGGAGGGGGCATCCACAACTTCTCTGGGCACCCTGTTCCAGTGCCTCACCACCCCCTGAGTAAAGAATTTCTTCCTTATATCTAATCTAAATCTACGCTTAAAAGATTTACCTACCTTTAAAGCCATTACCCCTTGTC
>VXAA01005843.1:167356-211117 GCA_013399115.1 Anseranas semipalmata | reverse complement strand
AAAAAAAAAAAGTGAAAAAAATTATTTTTATTGTGCATGAATAGAAAAGTCACTTGGCACTGAATTTATAATTTTGACTAGATTATGTGCATAAGCCAAATATGGTATTTTCAAGATTCATATTCAAAAATGGCACTAAAAATCTATTAAAGTGAAACATCCATATTGACAAACCAAAAATCCAAGAGACCAGGGAAAAATCCCAAGCAATGTGTTCTGTACTATCTCACCAATAACCTTGACAGACCTATGTATTTAATACCAGAAGGTATGCAAGTTAGAAAGATTAAACCCTTGTATGTAGGACTTGGAAGGTAAGAGTGTTTGCTTCACTAAGGTTATCTGACCAAGGACCTTTTCAATGCAAAGGGGATAATAAGTAAAGNGGAAAAGGGAAAAAAAAAAAAGGGGGGGGGGGAGTGACAGACAAGGGCACACAGACCCAAACCTGGTGGACAAGGGATAACGGAGACAATGCCGAAGACCCAAAGTCTCCAGCTACGAATTGATGGGCCATTGAGGAGCTCCAGTATCGCTTTGGAGAGGGGTTCCTGCACTTTGTAACTGATAAGAAAGGGCAAACAAAAGGGACACAAGGATTTGGGATATATAGGGGGGCCTATGGGACTCTGCAACATGTAAGAGGGAATGTTTAGGAGAAGGGGACTGGGAAAATATATAATCTTTCAATTCCAGTGGGATTCAGGGTGTGGTAAGAAAAATCTCCAAGTGAACCTTTGATGCTAAGACTTAAACACTGCGCAGGGTTAAAACCTTACCCAACATTGCTCAGCTCAGGTTGGCATGGGCTGTAGGACGTATCCAGAAGAGAAGTGCAGACTCACAATTCCCACCTGCCCTTCCTTCCCACGGCTGAGCTGTAAATGGCGACACTCAGTTCATGCAGGGCCTGTTCCCCTCAGCACGCCCTGAGAGCCATGCCAGCCAGCTGGAGAAGGACGCAACCCAGCTTCCAGTGATGCCTTCACTTCAGGGGACAAGTTCTCCCTCCTGCCAGCAGATGCTCTGATCCATCTGGTATTTTCTTGTGCTTTCCAGCACTCATTAGAACTAGTTGCTGGTACTCCTCCTTCCAACTTTTTTAATACTTTTCTGAGCAAGACTGCTTGAAGAGGACAGGCGGCTTGGAAGCTGCATATCATTCCCACCTTCTGCCTGCACTCACAGTCCACAGAGATGGTGGAGCACAGTTAAATTGGCCTTGAATAATTCAATTACACTGCAGCCCAGCATTGCCTGCAGCACATCCACAAAGGGGCAGTTGAAGGGAGCTCTCTCAGAAGCACGGCTGCTGCTCTGTAGGATTAGCCCCATGCTCCAGGGTGAGCAAAGAAGCTGTTGATTGTTTTGTATTTGGCCAGGTTAAGACAAGATAAGAAAAGGGTTAAACATTGTCCAGAAACCAAGGTCTAGGTATTGTCCTTGGGCACAGGGCAGTGACAACATTGGGAAATTGACTGTGATTGTACTAAAGAGCAATTTTGCTCAAGTTCTTGTTCAGCCAGGTCCAGAGCATGTGTTTCAGGATGGCTGCAAATGATTCAAGTATTCAGGGCTACAGAAATAGTTAATGTAATGAAGTTTAAAAAAAAAATTTAAAAAGTCACTTTCCAATAAATACCTGACACCATCCCTGTGCCACAGAGAAAGACCAACGCAATAAAACAGGACTGCTGCTGCAATTCAAAATGGGTTCAAAAGGTCATTCATTCTCCTGGCTTGAGTAAAACAATTCAAGGTGAGAACAGTATTTGTCTCCGACAAGTTGCAACTCAAAATGCATTTTAGAGGCATATAAGAGAGGCATCACACTGACACAGCTTGATGTACAACCACTTGCACAGAGCTAGTCAAATGCCTTTGTTTCAGTACCAAACAATGAATAATAAACTATTACATTTTTTTTTTTCTATCTTTTTCTGTGTTCTCTTTTGGCCTTTAAAAATTGTTAGGAGAAATGCTTGTACCTCTTTATTTCACTTCTGGGGCATTTTGTCATGATTGGCCTTATAGCAGATAGTGACTCTAATCTCTTAGACAACTGACATACTTACACGTATTCTCTAATGATGGTAACCGGCATTTGCAACACCATTTCCCTGGGTCACTGTTTTGTAATTCAGTTTTATCGTCACCGATTTTAAAATACATATCATTAATGTATTTTAAGATGTTGCCTTTGTAAATCAGAAAAACCCAGAGCCCAGATGTTCCCCAAGAAATGGCTCACCTTACTGGCTCCTTACTTTTCTCCTTTTCTGCCTAGAAAGCCTCTTGGTTTTGCTGTGAAGATGTAGGACTCACAACCAGGCTGGTGAGCTTTGGAGTAGACCAAGATCCACTTCTGGCCTTCCCATTTATGCTGGCCTCACAGCTGAATTTTTAACATTTTGGAAGAGAAAAAATAAATCTGTGCTACATTCACTAGAAACCTCAAAAATAGGCTAATTACCTAATTATTTGCCTGGCAGTAGATTTGCAGCTTGGGAACATGTATTGGAAGTGGTTCTTCAGTGTCAGACACAATCCAGGGGCTGCAGTCTCAGAGGCATACCTCCTCTGGCATGGAGAGCCTCCTTCCAAAAACTTGTGGCCCATCACATCCCCAACAATGTCTCCTTCCATCTCTTCCCTATCTCCTCAGGTGTCTCTCCTGTCTCCCCTCCCTCTCTCCCATGCTTTGCATCTGCTCTTTTTTCTTAAATATATTTATACGGAGCTTCCAGAGGCTGCCCTCACTGAAGTTTTGGCATGCAAAGGGTCTTTGCATGGGCCTTGGAGCCATCTGGAACTGGTTGTGACCAGCACAGGAGTCCTCCCACACGGGGCATCCCTGCTGCCTCCTGCTACCGAAAACCTGCAGTTTGTGCCCAGTATGTCCCACCCCTAGAACTGGCTTACTGGGGTCAGCACTATTACACACTGAATATACACTTACCGTAGTGCCCATACCTCCTCCCTTCTGACCAGGCTACAGGGTTAACATCCTAACCAACTGAACAGGTATCTACTACAGACTTCACCTCTTGCCCCCACGAAACACAAAACCAAGGGCACAATAGCTGTTTAAGTCATTTACTGTGTTTTAGAATACAAGCAAATTATTCAGATGGTATGAGCAAGGATGAAAACTACTGCTGCAGGTGCCAATAGGTTCACAAATCCTAAAGGTATAGGGCTTCAATCAGACCTGAAAAGAGCAGAACAGTGTTTGCTTGACACAGCGTGGACATTTCCTAATTTGGGGAGTTAAATTATGCATCAGATGGATTTGATCTCTTGTCGCTTGCTCCAGTTCCCCTAATAGCATCAGCTGAGCTCTGGCATTTCCCCTGCACAAATCTTTGGCTCATGGTGCCAGATCCCTAAAGGACCTTCCATCCCATTCTGCCTCTCCTTTGCCTTTCTGGAAGACCTGTAAGTCCTAGCATGTAGGGTGGGAGCATGGATAATTTTCAGCCCTTCTTGACACTATCCTTGGCTAACTGTGCGTCATTCCTACAGCACTCTCCCCTGGTATAAAATACATAGATCCCACCTTGACCAACAGGATGGCATGCTGACAGGCGCTGCATAGGCAAGGGCAGGAGTGGGGATGGCATGGCCATCAAGAAGGAGGTACCTTTGGGGTGCCCTAAAAGGGTAGAATTCCTGGGTGTGTCACTGCACTGTCTAGGCTGACCAAAGTCCTACCATGACAGGCTGAGGCCTGGGGGTTTCCCCCACCTCCATAAATCTCCAGTGACACTGCAGACTCCCACAAAGAGATAAAGAGAACAAAGGAATGCAAGTGTTAAATAAACTCAAGGACAAGGAGGTGCTAGACAGTGCCTGGAGCATGAGCTGAGCACCAGCTCATCACCAGCACCAGATTCACATTTAACTGGTTTGAAAGGGCCAAACATGGGGCATAAGAAAAGGCATAAAAGAAGTAATCACCTCCTCCCTGGGTGGACTCAGACTCATCATCAGCTGGCCTGTGGATGAGAACCCACCCATCAGCAGGGACAGGCCTGGTGCTAACTGCCTGGGAAGAGGCAATTCAACCCGGTGTGGTTCAAGCTCTGTGAGCAGAGCCCAGCAGCTGCCCCATGTCAGATCAGAGCCAGCTCCAGCCGGCTCCAAAAGGGACCCGCTGCTGGCCAGAGCCAAGCCAGGGAGCGACGCTGGTTGGGCCTCTGGGAGAGCAGAGTTAAGGAAGGGAACAAACTGCTGTGCCACAGCAGCTGGGAGAGAGGAGTGAGAAACAGCCCTGCAGGCACCCAGGGCAGTGCAGAAGGAGGGCAGGAGGGGCTCCAGGTGCCGCAGCAGAAGTTCCCCTGCGGCCCGTGGAGAGGCCCATGGTGGAGCAGGCCGTCCCCCTGCAGCCCATGGGTACCACACGGAGCAGATCTCCACGCTGCAGCCATGGAGGAGCCCCCATGGAGCACGTGGATGTGGCCTGAAGGAGGCTGCGGCCCATGGGAGCCCCCGCAGGAGCAGGCCCCGGGCCGGAGCTGCAGCCCGTGGAGAGGAGCCCACGCAGGAGCAGGGGAAGAGAGCCACCGTGAAGGAGTGGCAGAGATGAAGCGTTAGGGACTGACCACAGCCCCCATTCCCCATCACTGCTCGGGGGGAGGAGGTAGAAGAGGGCGGATAAGGGAAGGTGTTTTCATTTTGCTTGTAGTTTCTCACTGCTTTGGTCTGTTAGCATTAGGCAATAAATTACATTAATCTCCCTTACGCTGAGTCTGTTTTGCCTGTGATGGTAACTGGCGAGTGATCATCCTGTCCTTATCTCAGCCCATGAGCCTTTTTTTCCATCCTATTTTCTCCCCCTGTTCTGTTGAGGAGGGGGAGCAAGAGCGTGGCATGGTGGTGCTGAGCTGCCCATCAGTGTTAAACCACCACAACGTGAAAGTTATGTGTATAAAGAAAAAGAGTCTGAAAAGTACATCTGAAGATGGAGCATAATAATATGTAAAAGGCATGTTTACTCTTCATAGCTTTCCGTGCTGCAGTGTTTCTCTGCTACTAGTCAGTACCTTAGCAATAAGGAACATCAAATTCTCTCTACTTTTACCTTGGGGAAGTCTGTGATTTTCTGTAACAGTTATAGTTCTCTTGGCTAAACAGAGCTAGTGAACCTTGTGCCCCATCTCATGTTCAGTGGAGAGGAAGAGCTTTGGCTTTTCCCCTTCACTGGCTCAGAAGGCTTGGCTGTCCCAGCCCAGCGCAACGGGTACTTCTGCTACCACTGTGGTCATGCTCATCACACGTGGACTGCTCCCATTTGCAGAACATATGGCCAGAAGAAAGCACCAGCTGGTGCGTTCTGGCACCTCTTGCACAAGCCTTCAGGTCTCACCTAGCTGCCCTTGTACTGAATCCCGTAACTCGTACCCAGCTAAAGACCTGCTCCCTGAGAAGGAACCAGTCTTCATCCAAAGACAGTGAGAAGTGGAGATACCACCACTGATCTTGGCAGCTTGATTCCAACCCATTATCAACGCCACTGATAAGCCCAGATGTCCCACATCCAACTCAAATTCATCATCTCTTTCTCTGCCAGGCTAATAAACCCTTTCGCACCTAGTGCCTAGTAATCTACTCTACAATGAAGTCTGCTCCAAATCTAAAAAGATAAAACTAAAAATTACATTTCTACCAGCCAGACACTGCTTCCAGTCCTTTAAGTATGTTTATTGCTTCTCCCAGGTCTGCATCTAGACAGTTTTGTAAGAGCCTTCAAAATTGCAGGCGTCAGACATGATAGTATCTAACCAATGGACACAGGGTTGGGATTGTACCCTCCTTCCTCTTCAGTGCTCAGATTCAAACATCCCAGGATTTACACTTGACCTTTTACTATGATGACCCAGTGGAAGGCCATACTTAGGGCTTCTTTTGTCCTGAATAGTTACACTGGACACAGTATTAAGCTGACTGGTATACATGGGTACATTTTATCCATAGTCTGCAACCAACCCATTTCAAAGCATGAAATACAGCATATTAGGATGAGATTCTAGCTGCTGGATAAATAGGCTGTTATGTTGCCAGCAATGCCTTACTGCTTGCCAAATTGCTTAAACAAAGGAAATGTAAGTGACAGTTTTTAATACCGCGTTGAGTTCGCGGTCAGAGAGGTCACAAGCCTTTTATTAATGGGAGAGGCAGACCTTCTAAGAAAAGCTAATGTACATCAAAGAGTATTTACTTCCTCTTAGTTCCATTAGTTAATTAGTTAATTTTTAATTTATGACTTCATTTGAGTATGGCTCAACACTGGGAATTTTGCCAAAATTCCCTTTTTCTTTATGTGATTATGGGTTTCTCCCCTTCTTTTAAAGGCTCAAATTTTTATTTATTTTTTATTAACGCAGAAGAATAGATGTTCCCTGTGGTTTTACTCATAAGTCATGTTCTGTTTACATAGTTCTTAGGATGTTTTTTTCCTTATATCTATAATAAGTCATGACCATTTCGTCTTTTAATACTGACCTCAATGTAGTGATAAAGAATCTTCTTCCACCCTATCAAGAACCAGCACTGATTTTTAAGTATGAGCAGGAGGAACTAAAACATCACATCTTCCATGATTATATCTCATTACTGCCTGTAACTTACACAGCAAACACTTCCAGTTTTGTGTTACTCAGGTTTCAAAGGTTACCATTTGGAGCCTGCTTAGACTTCCCCCCAGGTGCACTTTGTTAGTCCACATATTGAGCCATATGCTCCAGAAACCTGAGCTCTGAACTGTCACGAGCTCTAAACCAACAAAACAACATCTCCATCATTATTTTGAGGATCTGTGGAGTTATTCCTCTTCTGCTCTTTTCAAAGTTTGCTGGCCTCTTGAACAAACTCAAGGGCACACCATACATTTTTCACTGGTGTTCATTGCAATAAGAGGTTTGCCACAGAGCTTTACAGAAGCTTCCAGTCTCACTGATATATATTTTTTCCCCTATGCTAAGAGGAGTGCTCAACTTTCTCTTAGTGTCACCCTCTGACAATTTACCCATCTCCTGCTTAATAAAAAGTCACCAGTGGAGATTCACTCATTTGCCAGCCAAGCCTGAAGAATGTGCCACAGTAGCTGTTGGCTTCATACAGTGAAAATGCTGATGGGGTTTTGCCCCCTTCAGCAATCTGCTCTGAATCCTCAGGAAAAGCCCCTTGATGTTTGACAAAGTACCTGATGGTGATTCAAATACAGTTAGCCAATACTTGCCTTTTTCTGCAGCCCATGAAGAGGCAAGCTGCAGGCACTATGCATGCAATGTAGCACCTTTTGTATACACCATACATATTACAGGTCATGGTATGTCCTTCCTGAAGTGCAGAAATACAGCACAGATGGACTTGTTAATTCAAAAGCAAGGAAAACACTTCTTTTTGGTATTAGTTGTACAGAAAATTTTATAAATTGGAACAAACTTCTAAGTAAACTTTTGTTTTTATCAGGAAATGCAGCTAGGAAAACCAGATTAAAAGCTACATAGAATGGAGCCACCAGTACCAGCTGTGTGTGCATGGGGGGGGTGAGACTGAAGCTCTCTAGTGCTGCGTATTTTATGTTGTCTCTTCTAAAGACAGACAGATCAAGGCTGGTAATGTTCTTTAATTACAGAAACCAAAGATACTCCTGGCTTCTCTTCATCACAGGCTCCTCCAAATGACCAAAATGTCTTCTTAGGATCCCTCATGCCAGAAGTAAGATTGATGTTTTAAATAATATGCCTGATATTTCATCCTCCACTTTGTATAGCAAACGGCCTCGTAAATACAAATATAATTCTACTGAAATAGCATTACTTGACAACTCATCCCCAAGCACAGCATAAATATCACTTCGAAAGCACATCTCACACTCGCAATACTTTGTGTCTTTACATTTTTGTAAAGATACATTCATAGATTATCAATGTGAAGTTTATTACTGTATTGGCACTATATAACGTTTTATAGGCATACATATCTGAACACATTTGATTATAGTCTGAAGCAACTTTGGGAAATTCTGACTGAGCCAATGCTGCAAAGATCTCCCAACTGACTTTGGAAAGCTTAATTGCAATAACACACAATTACAGGTCATCGGCTCTGTTGCAACTCCTTTAGAATCAAACATCCGCACACAAACCTTTGGAATACAAGTGGCTCAGGCATGGCACATGGAAACCCCATCTCCGCAGGTCGGTGACACTCTACAGAGCAGCACCTCCTATTTTGCACCAACTCAGCACCTCGCTCGGCTGTGATTTACGCTGCCTTACTGCTAGAGCCCAAATGACGTGCAGTGACTTGGGATTTTAAATGCTACACTCCGCCTGCGGTTTATTAGGAGTGTACGTCAGGATACTCCCAGTTTGTGAGCTGATGAACATTTGGACAATATTTAAGCCAATTATGAAGCTGAAAGTGCTCTGAAATTATGTCAGTCTTGTAGGGGCAAGTCAGTAGGTATGTAACAGCATAATGTTGTTACTACACATCCAGCAGCTTCCTTGTTGCACACTCGTACTGAAGTACCTGACCTTGTTTGCTCAGCTTCTCAGAGTCCAAGTTTCTCTTCAACCCTAACAAAAATCGATCACCAACAAAAACCAAGCTTACTTTGAAAATGTAAATCTGCCCCCTTTTCCCGTTTCCATTAGATGTTTAGCCTATGTGACCCCTTAGGAGGGTCCTCACATAATAAAACCTGCTCTGCTAAGGTTCTCAGGCAGCACAGAATGATGAACTCCAGCAGCATACTAGCACAAAGTCAAGATTGTTAGTGACAGAATTATTAGCAGTGAAGCACTCCAGTCATGCTTCTGTGTGTTAATCTTGTGCTGCACGACAGACAGCTCAAGCTTGTTCGCTTACCTAGAAGTGAACAAGCAAAAAACCAATTTTCTGGTGTGGTGTGTACAGCTTCTGACCTCAGTTTTCCCATACCTAGTATTCAGATGATGTTACTATGGAAATCCAAAATGGCAATCATCAGATACATAAAAGTCTGCCCCTCTCAGTCACAGACATGCCAGACTCTGGAAGCCTTCAATCATGTGTGTCTGCCACAGTCTACAAAGTATTTTTTATATGCAAGGCAGGACAACCTTAAGTGTTTTAACCACTACAAAAACAATCACTACGTTTACTATTCTGCACGCCTACTACGGACTCACAGGAAAAGAAGCACTCCTAAGATACTATGAAGAAGCTGTTATGTTAGCAGGCTGCATGAGTTGAATGACTTTGAACAGCACCTCTGTAATATATGGACATAAAGTAGCACAGCATTGATTTTCTAGCTCCCTTCTAGCAAGTGCTGAGCATCCTGAGCCCACTCCAGAAGAGCACTTAAATACGTTCTCATGCAAATAGGTTAGCTGAAGCCAAGGTATGAGATCCTTAGTTTTGCCCCTTTAACAGCACAGAAGAGAAAGTTTGAGATGAGAGGGACCTTAAGGCACTAGCATCAGTGCGGAGAACACATACAGGTCCACTTCCAAAAAATTCCCATAGAAGCAGTGGCACAGGGACATGATGCAGACTGCTGGCTGCCAGCCTGCTCTTACCAGCTTTTCCAGAAGAACTTAGACACCTTGCTCAGCTCTATTATCTGTGGCTTCATTGCTGGGGTAGCACAACTGCCCAGGACATTCCCTTTCTATACGTGAATGGCTGCAATCTCAGAGCCTTATTATTATTATTATTTTCCCTTTAATTACATGATTGGTATGCAACATTTAATGAGGTTACCACAATAATGCAATACTTGGTCAAAATTTGCACACCTCTTTGTAGCTACTCATTTTCCAATGTTATTAAAACAAAAATTGCAGTTTTAACTCTGAACAATTTTGAACAGTAGTTTGCTATCAGTTTAATCATAGAATATCCTGAGTTGGAAGGGACCCACAAGGATCGAGCCCAACTCCTAGGTCAAATCCAAATAACATTATTTTTGCTTATTAAAAAGTCAGCTTTTCCCTCCACCCCCATGGTTGTTTTTTTAATCATCATATTAGTTCAGAGCAGACAGCTTTTTGAACCTCTGACTCTGGAACCTGAAGAAAAAAAAAAAAAAAAAATCCAGCAAAAGGGATCTACCATCCAGAGCTTCAATTACAGGTATAGATCAAGGTGTGACTTTGCCTGTTAGCTACATAGATAAAGATGATCAAGGAAATATGACAGTTGTGAAGAGCAAGCCGTTTGTGAACAGGCCTGGTGGCAGCTTCAGCCAGAGTGGCCTCTGAAAACAAAGCTCTCGGTAATGAAGTACTTAGCTTATACTTCATCGGACATCTGAAATAAGGAATCACTTAGCTCAGTCGGGAGAGGGAAGACCTGATGTTCCTGAGAAAACAGAACTGTCTTAAAAATACTGAGCCAATTTCAGAGGTCACTTGATGCTGCATTAAGGACAGAAAGTCTACTTGCTTTGAACTGAAGATGTTTGCAAGCATGTTCTTTTCAGAGTGCTGTATGAAACCCTGAAACCAGTAGCTTCATATTAAGAGCTTTAAATGCAATTTTCTGTGAAATGTTCCTTTACAGAATACACCAAAACGAAAGACATCGTGGTTTCAGCAAGAAACTGATGTTCAATGAACTGGAAATCTTCAGTTTGGTACAACTAACCAGATATTTAAGAAACAGAAGTTCAAGTTTCATAAACCGAGGAAGGAATCCTGTACAGATACTAGACAATTTTTAGCAATTCAACTCCCCCCCCTCCCTTCCCCCCTTCAATAAGAACAGCCTGTGAACCATTACTAGCAAGATGCTAGTACAGGAAACAATAATTGCCCCCACCCATCCAACAACATACGGGTTCTCCCACTTGGCTCCTGACACCACAACTAGCAGCAGCTCCGTTAATCCCACAGGGAAGAAAACATACCTATATCACACTGCCTCCAGGTTCACTATTGGCCATGGGACCCTTTCTGGTCCTCACCCCTTTGCCCCAAACCCACAAACGCTAACCAATTTTAACAGTAAAATATTTTAGCGGTATCTTTGGAAATGTAGTTCCATTTTGTATCCTTTTGCTTCCTTTTACAGTGGAACTATGCAGAAATCTTTTAGTATCAGCCTGGAAAACTGAAACTCTGTCCTTCATTGGTACACAACATTCACTAGAAAGAAATTCACAGGTGGGAATGGTCATCCTTATGGTCATTGCAAAGACTTGCACCTTAATAACTCAAAATCTTGACCAGAGACCAACTTGAGTCACGTAAATGCAAAACAATTATGACTAACAATAGATGAAAGTCTGCTTGAATTATGTATTCTGATATCATCTGCAGTTATTTCACAGGACAAGCCCAAGGCTAGGAACCATTAATAAGGCAGTTTCCAATGAGATACAATTCAGTTACAACACAACAGTACTAGAAGTATTTCTATAAAGTTTGAAATGTTTTTAATATGTACATTCTTAGTAAATATTAAAGTAGGTCTTTTCTCTTGGACTTTTTTCTTTAGACTTCTAAAAGGGCATCAGAAATACAGTTTTCATCCCCCTCCAAACCAATGCACAGGTTGTTACCTTCGTAACAAGCTCACATGAATTCTGTACATCTTTCCCTCTCCACAAAAGAAAAATATGCCATGACTGTCCAATTACACATCACAAGAAGTTTAAATTACGCATACAAATAATTCCAGAGTATTTAAAAAAAACACAACTTATTGGATTTGTGAAACCATTCATGCATTCAACAAAAAGAAAAAAAAGAAAGAAAAAAGAAAAAAAAGAAAAAAATTGTTAAATTTCTTTAAATGGCATTTTCTCTTTCTATCCAAATAACCAAAGTCTGGATTCAGTGTATCATTAAGAGTAACCATTGCTGAGTCATAGAAACATGACAATACATAGGTAACAAAGTTTCTATTTATAGACAACATGATACTGTTACTACCTCTGTAATGAATGTCCAATAAAGCAAGTTTCACTAAGACATTGAAACTGCACATTAAGAAAACAGTAAGAGGTGCTCCTGAAGAGGTAACAACATTTTCAAAGGAAGGCTATGTATTTATATGATCCTGCTTAGGAGTAGCAGTTAATCAGCAGGGTTCCTATGTTGTTAGCTCGTTTCTTTTTTCCATGACAAGCTTTCCAAGAGCTAGAGCTTACTAACCCCCAAATACCACCAATTTTATCCTGAAGAGACAAAACGAATACAATTTATGCAGTGAAAGCTCTTGGGTGCAGTCTCCCTCATTACATAAAAGCTTCATATTTTTCTACAAGAGAGGCCCATAGCACAACACAGAGGTTGGAAACACATTTTGAACTTACATTACAAACCTGAATTCAAAGGGTATTCCTTTACTTTTGCTAAGAAAAATGTAAGTAAAATTAAAATATTATTTACAGGCATACAACTCTGTATGATTTTGTAATATCCCATTTGTGTGTCTGCCTTAAGATACTCCTTGAAAACTGAACTTCAGCTCTAAATTTACCTTATGTGAGTCCTGCCTGACAGATACCAGTCCCAGGCCTTATTCCCTCCCAGTAAATAAATCAGCATTATCAATATGCGTATTTTATTTTGACAAATCAGTTTAGAGTGTCACATGTTCCTGATATACAGGGATTAATACCTGTGCAAATTAGTATCCATTTATTAGGAAAGTTGTCCATTAGCAAGGTGCATCTTCAGTACAATTAAAACCAGCTTGCTGCATTAACTATTCTTACCCTTCAATACTGTTGAACTGCACTTAAGTACAGTAAGACAGTGAAAGACTGTTGATCAGTACCATCTGCTGCAGCTGTTAACAATTCTGTTTGTGCCACAAGACCAGAGGTCAATCATTTACAAAACATCTTGGCTCTTTAACAGAATTTTACCAGGTGATGTTGATTACCATCCTTATCAAACAATTTTTTTTTGTAAAGGCTATTTACAGTGTACATGGCTGAGCATGCACCTTACAGACACAAACACATCTGTCAGTTTGATACCATGTAATTACACAGTGCCTGAAAATGACAACACATCTTAAACACCATTTTAATTAACAGTTTCAAGCGGGAAATGTTCTTTATTTTGATTTTTTATTTTATTTTATGTTTATTTTTTTATTTTTTTTACAACTGCTATACTTGCATGAATGTTTATTTTTTATAAAAACACTAACTCCTGTCCAGAAGTCTAGACACATTCTACATACTACAGGTTAAGGCAGTAAAAAAAATGTGTTCCTGATAACTGGTCTTGACAATGTCAATTAAAGCTGTCTGAAGCCACTCCAGTTCTCCAACAGATCATTGAAATCCCACATAATTTGCTGAGTGAAAAAAGTTCACCTTGTTTTCTTCGGAGTTTTAGTAATAGAGAACAAAACAGAATTGGGTATGGTAAATTAGAAAGTGTTAAGGGAAGGGAACATTTGATTTCAATTCACTGTATGAGTTTAGAAGTTAAAGGGGTACAATTTTAGATGGGAGTCTGAATCAACCAAGAACTGTAGGGAATGAAGCAGAAAAACCAATTTTATGCACATTACTGCATTCTTAAAAATATATTGTTATCTTCAGCAATTCAAGTAAGATAATAGACATTATCAAAAATAACTTCATGAACCATACTTAAGTTTCAAATCACATTCTCAAACTTTTAACCCAAAGCAGTTTTATTGTGTTAACTTCATATAATAAACCATGAAGGTCTGACTGTACAAATGGTTAATGATTTGCACTTGTGATTCCTGTAATAGCTAGCAGACTTGCTAACCAACTTACTGTAAAGATATGGCAGATTACGTATTTTATCAAAGCACTTTGATTTAGGCATGAAACAAATTCAAATGGTTGACATTCTGTGCTTCTACTGCATCACTTAAAAGAGAGGCAAGAAACACCCACTATTATACAGACAAATATTTTACAGAAAACCCTTCCTTGAAATCAACCTTTTATCCGCAGCTGTAGATGAGAGTATAATCTGTTGTAAACAGGGCACTGTGTTGTAAAACCAGTTTTTTTTTTTTTTTTTTAAATTAAGATCTCTCTCCAAAAGTTGGAAAAACAGACTCTTCAGAATGTCTTTCGAATGTAGCATGTTCTTTTTTTTCTATATCATAAAGTTACTTTCCTTTGATTCCTTTTTAAAGATGGTTGTGTTCACAGCAGTTCTGTTTTTAAAAATTGTTTGAAACATATAAAATTCTGTACATGTTCACAAATTATTGCATAAACAGCATAATCTTCATGACAGTATTCAGCAACACATGTCCATCTCAGGAAGTTCACGTTTCCCTTCTTGCTTTTTTCTTCTTTTTAACTTGTTTGGGGGATTCCCAGCTTTCTTCAGACTTTGCTAAAAACAAAACATAACTACAGAGTTACAACTGAGAAAGCTTACACAGAATTGACTTTTATAATCCTAAAAAATACATCCCATACTATGATTCTTCAGCCAGCATGATTTTTGAAGGAGACCTCCCATTTACCTGCTTGTACCAAACAGACTAATTTGAAGTGCCTCTAAACGTTTGCTAATTTCAACCTATTTTTCTTATACCATAAATACAGGAAGTCACTCATTTTGTTAATGTAAATTTGCAATAAGGACATTATCATTTGTTGGCTAACTGGAAATAATGTACGTGTATACAACTGACATTATTTGTTCACTTTTATTGGATTACACAATTTTTAACCACTAAGTGACACTTACATGTCAAAAGATTAATTTTTAAAATAAAGAACTGTGTAAAGTTGTGGTTGCCCAGTATCCCGAATCAAATAAAGAAGCACTATGTTCATTAAAATAGAGTGCCTTAAAACATGCTGGCTGCCAGAAGTGGTAAGTCAGGTAAAATATTTTATACACTTAACATGAGAGATATTCTCCCATTTGCCAAGGCAGAAATTAGTCACAAAAGCCTTCGTATTTTAAAACCAGAACAAAAAGCAGTCAATTGACATATTAACTACTTAGTCACAGCATGGAACTCCAGTCCTGGTAATGAAGAGTACATCCAAATGTCTGCTAAGGCCTTGACAAGGCCAACAAACATTTTCAGTCATTCAAGCATATGAAGCTCATTTTTCCTCATGGTGAAAGGACATTTGCCAATGAAAGCTAAAATATAGGAAAATCCATCAATGAAATACATAAGCATCTGATGTGCTACTCTATACTGAAACCACATAGCAAAACATTCTGACTGTACATGCTCTATGGAAAAAACACCACACCCTAAATTCAGATAAATGAATCGTACTGAGAGATACTTACTCTGTGGAGGAGGCACACTGTTTTGCTTAATATTGGGACTAGAAACATCTGTCTCTTGCAGCATCTGTGGCACTTGGGAAGCGATCTTGTCAGAATCGCTCTCTGATACAATTACAGATGGCTCAGTAGAAACAGCAAGTGAAGGAGCCTCCTCAGGCTATTTGAAAAAAAGAAAAATCCCCAAAGTTTAAGTCACATAACAGTGAGACATTCTTATGCAGTGTTATTTTGGAACCATACTTAGCAAGTGCAGGGAAGATGGCACTGAAAAAATTAAGCTGGTATTAAAGTCCTTTAAAATTTTAATCAAAGCTGCAAGACTTTGACTGCCATCTAGTGCCAAAACTTTTAGTTGCATAGAAGAATCTGTGGCTACTTTGCATCTTAAAAATGTACAACTCAAAACAAAAAAGCAGACTTTATACGGTTTAGAAAGCATTTGCAGTTGTTCCTACCAAGTGCTCAACTTGGTAGTTACTCACAATCTGTGCTTATATTAGAACAACAGGTTTATGTGAGAGCAGTCAAAAAATATTTCAGTGAAAGCTACTGTAGGATGAACTGCCAGGTGAAAGACAGTTTTAGTATTTTCCAATTATCTGGTCTATTTTGAAGACTCACACTACAGAGGTGAACTGTAACTGTAGCTTACTATGTAGCACTTACTGGAATTAAAGTACAGTAAAACAGAAGCTGAAGCGCAAAAAAAAAAAAAAAAAAAAGACATTTTACGAGCAAAGAAGTCATAGGTATAGTTGTCCCACCACAGTGAGGATGTGAAACTATCAGAACGTAACAGTGATGTCTACGTCCATCCCTTGATGGAGATGTACACAGATTATAGTTGCCAGTTTGTACTGTGGCCATGATTAACATAAGCATCTCAGAAAAATTTAGTCAAAACGTACAATAGGGCAACATACTTTTTTTTTTTTTAAAACTGTATCATACTGAGCAAGAAATTAAACAGCTTTAATAGTTTAAATTAGAAAAAAAAAACACTACCAAATTAAGGTAGAAGTTCTCTATCCTGTTATGAATCGTTTGCTGTGTCCTTACACAACTGAAACAAGTTTAAAAAGAGAACTACTGGAATTATAATTAACATCATACTGTAAGTATGACTTTTTTTTTTTTATTTTTAAATACTGCCTATGCTGATAAAATGAACTCCCATGCTGCGGGATTTCCAGACTTTGCCAATTCTAATGTTGTCTAATTCTTAGCAATTGTTAGCTACACAAAAACATTAACTTCAACAAAATTGACGTGGCTTCTCAAACAGAAAGACGACTTAGGAAAGTTCTTAGTTGTGCAAGGTAACTGATTCCGTTTACTGGCATCATTCATAGTTTTGTCAGGACAGAGTCACCTTCCACCTGCATGTGAAACAACTCAATTAAGATTTAAATAGCATACACCTACCTCCAGTTTGTTAACAAACAGGTTTCAGTTTGACTGTTAAAGCTTGCAGTATTACTGCACATGTAGCTATACAGGTACATATAGCATTATCTGACATTTTTTCCCAAATTTGGTTCTTCTGTCTGAATTTTGGATGAGGGGAACTGGATGCTGATACCAAAAATTAAGAATTGGGAACTACTCCTAAGATTTTTATTTATTTTTTTATTAACTTATCAGTTCAGAAAGGAAACCTGAAACAAGTAATAAGATCTGTTTGCTAATATAAACAGTTATCATTACAGTTTATTAATGAAGTAGTCACCTGTGAAACTTACAAATGAAGGATTTCCAACAGTATCTCTGGATACAAAAATTGTACCTGCTGATAAATGCCAGAGGTTTTCCTTAAAACATGCAGTCCAATGTACAATAGTGTATAATACGGGAAAACATTATCACCAGATTAAAAAAAGCTCTAAATTCAGCTGTTTCTAGGCTTTATTAGGATATTCTGAATAATAACTTATTTCTACTCTAATATCAGTTTTAATTTTCTTAGATTTCCAGATCTCAAAGCTTTAAACTTTATATATGGGCTGAGGCCGACTGTATGACATTCAACAAGGACAAGTGCCGGGTCCTGCACTTGGGGCACAACAACCCCAAGCAGCGCTACAGGCTGGGGGATGAGTGGCTGGAAAGCTGCCTGGCAGAGAAGGACCTGGGAGTATTGGTTGACAGCCGGCTGAATATGAGCCAGCAGTGTGCTCAGGTGGCCAAGAAGGCCAACAGCATCCTGGCTTGTATCAGAAATAGTGTGGCCAGCAGGACTAGGGAAGTGATTGTCCCCCTGTACTTGGCTCTGGTGAGGCCACCCCTCGAGTGTGGTGTTCAGTTTTGGGCCCCTCACTACAGGAAGGACATCGAGGTGCTGGAGCAGGTCCAGAGAAGGGCAATGAAGCTGGTGAGGGGTCTGGAGAACAAGTCTTACGAGGTACGGCTGAGGGAGCTGGGGTTGTTTAGCCTGGAGAAGAAGAGGCTCAGAGGAGACCTTCTTGATCTCTACAATGACCTCAAAGGAGGTTGTAGCGGGGTGGGGGGGTCTGTCTCTTCTCCCAAGCAACAGGACAAGAGGAAATGGCCTCAAATTGCACCAGGAAAGGTTTAGGTATATTGATGTAGAGCTTAATGACATGTTTTAATGGTGGACTTGGCAGTGCTAGGTTAACGGTTGGACTTGATGATCTTAGAGGTCTTTTCCAACATAAATGATTCTATGAATCTATGATATTTAAACAACAACAAAAACCCACAACCTTGATAGCCGTGAAGATGACTATAATTTAGCAAATACTGCTTTTTAGAGTGGACACCCTTTTTAAAACTCGTAACTGACCTGTACCTAAAATTCGATGTCTGGATCACCTTCGTATTAATAAACATAACCTGAAGCAGTATTCCTACTGTGACATTACCATACACAAATTAATGTTTCAATATATCTTGAGAATTTCAAAATCAGAAATTATTACTTAAACACAGTTTTGTATCCCTACCTTAGCTGGTTCACTAGTACTTATGGTCTTCAGAGAAAAAGCTATTTCCTGCTGTGGCTGAGCTTTTGAGGTATCCTCTTGAAATTCCTCTCCAGCTTCTCTATCCAGTTCTTCAGTGTCCTACAGAACAGGGAAAAAATTAGGAGCCTGTATGTGTAGTAAAGTTCTGACTCTTCTTCCCTGTACATCAGTTTGGTTGCCATAATTAGCTCCTATAACTTAGAAAGTCTAAAAAGATTAAAGCAGAGGGCTAATATTTGCTTAACACATGAAACTTATGCATATTAACTTGTATACCTTTCTTTCACATATTTTGCTTTAACGGTATTTTGCAACCCAATGTAGTTTGCAATGATGTCAATAGAATAAACATATCTATACATAAACTGCAAAAAAAATCCCAAAGTATGCAACAGTCTCAACATTTACTCCTTAAGCACTCTAATGTTGGAAAGCTTTCCTTTTACATGAGGAATTAGGAATAGGAATTAAATTTACACGAGGATATATGTGTATAAAGCACAAGAAGGACCCTGTGGTGAGCAGTAACTAGAACACAAATCTCCAGTTTTAAGCTGGAAGTACCCTCTTAAAACATTCCTTCACTTATTTCCCCTGAAACCTTGTGAAAAACGCAAAGTCTGTTGACTCCTAACAGGTAAGAATATATCTTGTCTTACATTTAGCTCTGAGGGTAGCTTCTGCTGCCTAAAGTCAACAAGTATGAATGTGAACACTTCGGTATCAATGAGAAAGATTATACTGTTTAAATGAACACATTCAATGTTCAGAGTAGAAATACACAAATTTTAAGTGGGTGAGTTTGAAGTAGGACTGGCAAGTCAAATTACTAAACTATTACTATTCTAGCCTGAAGATCCACGTAAAACATCTGAAAACACCCGTTAACCATTTCTTATTAATCGTGACTTATGTCTAGAGTTATTGCAGATACCAGAACATGACAGATTTCAATCATAAGAAAGCTACAGTCTTAGTATCCTTCATTTCTTTGTCTCAAAAGAAACATTGCAATTTACACAGAACAGCCATCTCCACATACACAATATTAAAAGAATTCTACTTGATAGGAATTTTATCTTTTACAATTGTTTTAATAATAAAAAAATCAGACTAAAAACAATCACAAAAAGCAAATCCAAAGTCATTATGACCAAAGTAATGCTTTCCTGCTCTCCAATTCACCTAGTCAGATTCAACTGAGAATTTACTATTTTGTAAAGAATGTAAGTTGTGAATGGCTGTCACCACAGGCAGAGGCAGGACGTATTCTGAGCTGTCAAAAGATTTTTCCTATTAAGTACTTGTTTTCATCTATTCAAACATGCTTCAATTGCCAAGTGCAATCTACTTTTGCTTTTATTTTTTCCTTTTTACAATAAATGTATTTCAATGTAATTCTTCAAAAACGATTTAACCATCCTCAGTTTGCAAATAGTATCCATCTCATTCAAATCTGACTCGCACAGAATAGCTGCACCTGTGGAGTTAAAGGTGTTGTTGCTTAACATTTCACATAAACTACACAGTACTTCAGAAAACCACTATATTTTAGTAGAACTGCACGTCAAGACCACCTAAAAAGGAACTTCAATTTCTCTTGTTCTCCTCATTAGCTACGCACACCAAGGCAGCTGTCTTTCAAAAGGCAGGAAGAAAGGGCTTCCCACGCAGAGGAAAGTCCCTGTAGAAGCATCCTTACAGTACAGAATCCTGATTTGACAGAAAATAACTCAGGATAAGTACTTTCCCCATATTTCACGCTTTCCATAAATCCAGTAGAACTACACTGTATTCACCAGTCAACCACAGAATCATTCAAATTAAAGGATACTAATAAAATAATCCTTCATGCACTTAACCTCTTAACTTGTGAAACAGTAGTAGACCATACAGTAAAGAAATTAATTTTATCTCTCCCAAAATAACTTTTGCTTAAGTCACTAATGCACAAGAATAAGGCAATTTTGTGAATTCCTCACAAATTGATTTTCAGACTATCCAGATCTTGTGCCATTTACCTGTGAAGGAGAGTTAGCTTCCTCACCCTGCTTCTTCTTTTTCTTCTTCTTTTTCTTGGACTTCCCACTTGTAGAACTCTGAAGAATTGGTTCTGCTTTTTCTCTTTCATTATCTGAAGTCTTCAGTATGGGAATATAAGATATTTAACATTTAAGATGACAATGAAACATGCTTTCTATACACTAAATATAAATTACTAGCTATACGGGATTTAACTGCATATAAAGTAAGTGAACACAATCTTATCTGTTCAGTTCATTTTGGGAAGACTACGTTCTTTATACACTCTGGAAACAGTACAAGAGTTGGGAAATGAAAAATGCTACAGAGCACAATGTACTGGTGGCATAGAAATGCTGCTTTTCACACACAAATATTGCTGAGAACTATTTATGAGGAGAGATCCAAATCCTCTATTAGTACAAAAAAAAAAGGTAATACCTTACATTATGGTGAGACAGCAGGATTTGACATGGAGCTAACTGGCTTCTATTTTACTCAGTAACAACATCCAACATTACACATTAACAACATGATGCTGCTCTTATCAGCATAAAGGAGATGAGAGATTACCTTAATCATCGCCCTTAATTTACTTTAAGAAACAGCAGTAAGGGCAAAGTCTTGGAGCTAAGGAGAAAATATCACCTTTTACCTTCTGAACATCAGATAATGCCTCTTCAGGTTGTTGAACAGAAACAACTTTTTCTTCATCTACCCAGTTTCCCCACTCTTCTGCTGGTGCGTTCCAATCAGAGCTAGGATCAGCTGAAGAAAGTCCATCTACAAAAATTAAAGAGATTTTCAGGAATGTCACCTTACTTTACAGGTACTCTGACAGTTGAAAAATAAACAAACTATGGAGAAAACTGCCTCTGATATCAAGATATAAATAGGCATTTCCTGTATTTCTGAAAACTGTAAATATTTCAACGATAAGATGAAGACTTTGGTAAGTAATGAGTCAGCTTTGATTGTTTTATAAAGCAATAGAATTACAAACTAGTTATAGCAGCAGCTAGCCAGATGCAATTGCTTTGGGATACTTTCTGGACTATGTAAAGAACAAATTTAAGAGCTGTTCTTTATCTCAAGTCTTCTTCCTAGTTTGTGAAGAAATTAGGATGAAATGTGAATAATACTGATATTTAGTAAGAATCCTTTACAACTGACATATCTGAAAATGTAAATCTCACTAAGCCAAAAGTCATCTTGTAACACAGACATTCTTTAATACCTTATTTTTTCCAAGATTAAGTCACTACTCTATTTTACTAGTACTGTCCTTTCACGATGGCACACATTTATGCTGTGACAGGGTAATGACAGGGTCAAACAGACCAAGAATTAAATATTAAAAATGCTAGAAGGGAAGAACCAAGCCTTAGACTGCTTAGTAGAAAGTTACAGCAAGTTAATTTCAAAACTGAACACTTTGTAAAAGATGATATAAACACAAAATGAAAGAGTATCAGAAATATTTCTTACCCTCAGCCTATGCCAAATTGATGGAGAAAGTGCAAACTGTCTGCCAACTACAGCAGTATTCAATTTTAAATATTTAAAGACTTGCATCAAAAGGAAAAGCAATAATAAGACGAATTGTATTTACTAGCAAACATTCTGAAACCAAGAGTACACTAGAATTTTAAGATTACTTAGAAAACTTTTCCATCTCTTGCTTTCTTGTAAAAGTATTACCTCACCTTACTTAATACTTACTTTGAACGTTATACACTAAAATCAACTGATTTGAAAAAAAAAAATTACTACACAATGTAACACTTAATAAGCTTATTATCTATTGCCCTGTCACTAGTTCAAGAAAAATCCCATTCTTTTTAACAGAAAGAAGAAAGATTCATAGCATCTGTACACACAGTTATTTTCCGTGCACGGAACCTGATAAACCAGTAAGGTATATCTGTATATCACTTAATGAAAGTTCAAGCCTATTTCCCCGTTCCTATTAGTGTACTTCCATTACTTGGTAACTATGAAAAAGTTACTTGATTAACAGAAGCTGTAGACATAAACACTCTATGCTCAGAAATGTGAATAAATTATGCTCTTATAATGTAAAACTAATCAATTCTGAATGATTGACTGAAAACAAGCTTCCCTTATCCTTAAACCAGATAAAAGACAAAAGAAATTTTTATACAAACTGGTATTGGAATGGTCGTGCCACAACTGGTGGAATCAATAACTACAGCAATCCTTTTCGCTTTTGCAGTCATTAAATAAGACATTGTTCTTAGAGAGAAGGTAACGTGCAAGGCAGCTTTGCTGGTCAGTTTGTTGACCAAGTTTTTAGGCCAATGAGCTAATGAAACTACATTGTTTTTCCTGAAACAAACATTCTTATATTTGACTGAATAAAGATATCAGTCACAAGGCAATTCAAAAAGTGAACTTAACGCTATAAGCTTTCTTCACAGGTGCAGTTTCACTAGTAGGTATTTACTGTAACTATACTACAGCCCTTGTTTAGGGAGAGACTGTGGTAAAAATAAGTATATTCTGAAACAAGCAAGGAGGGGAAAGGGAAGAATAAACACCAAGCTTACTATAACCCCCAAGTAACTTCAGCGATCTCTATCCTGCATATGCTTTTTATACACATATGAAGTTTCCTAATCCTTGCTAAACAAGGAAGCAAGACTGAACACAAGAGTCTTAATGTCACGAAGTTTTCAGTAAAGCACAAATGTGTAAAGGCAAACTCATCAAATTTACTTGTCAAATACAACCTACTAATACCAACATAAATTTTGCAGACTTGCAGTAGAGTTCTCTTATTGTTTGTAGTAAATTAAGACCGTTTTAATTGACTACTATGTTTTTCTAGCAAAAACCAGAACTACACTAAAATGCATGAGCTTTCTTTCACTTCTGTGTTTCAAAACCAAGTATTTTGACTAAGAAATAATTATCTGTTATCATTCATCCAGATACGTTTTCCTGCTGTCTTCAAACTGATACTTAGCTTTACAGAAGTGAAACATTTCGTTTTTTTTTTTTCTTCAGATGCTCACAACTGGCTAATGCAAATAGCTAATAAGTAATTATGCTCTAAAGTGACGGTAATTGCAATTTTTGTTAATGAACATTTTAGAGGAACATACTTAACCCAGACCATTCATCATCAACAGGCGGTTGAGCGTGACTTAAATCCCACTGAAAATCTGAAGTACCAGCCTGAGAAACTGACTCACTGTTGGATCCTGAAAGGGAATAAATATAATTTTAAGTTACAAGCTTCCTCAGTTTTCTTAGGTAAAGAAATTCAAAGCAAATTAACAAAGGAAGACAGAAGGCTCAATGAAAAAAAAAATCTGGTTCCAAAGACTGCACAGTACAGGAAAACTACAAGCTCTTCAAAGTGAGGTGTATTCAGAAAACAAGGGAACTGAAAATGGAAGACACAAAGTTATGTCAGCAGTAGAATAGGGGGAAAAAAATAGGTAATACAGATTAATAACAACACTCCGTAAGACTTAAAGCAGTCTCCTGTAATTGGAAAACAATGAAATTTTACGGGTGGTAAAATTATTCACTCTGTGTAAGTAAGAATTCTTACAGGCAGCAGCTTAAAACAAAAGACTACTAGAAAGAAATCTGATCAATTAAATCACAGATATAGCAATTAAATTGCTCACTACTAAGAATCCAATTCTCAGTTCAGGTAAAAAGTTCCAGGAATATAAAAGCAGCATGACAAACAACAGTTAAATTAAATACCAGCTATGATAACAAGAAGTGTTTGACATCTACAATCATTATTTTTAAGAAATATAAGTCAAACAGAAACAATTTTAGAAAAAAAGAACAAAAAGCTCAATTGTGGGACTGAAAGAAATTAACATACCACTTTATGATGAGACTTATTTTTGAAAAGAAGTTTAACTAGGACCATAGATAGCTACGTGGTTCTCTCTAATTTATAAATACCTCCGCAAAAGATCTCCCAAATGACAGGAATCTTGCCACATTCTCATCTTTTACTAGCTAGCCACAACAGCAAGCAGTAAATATTTATTAACGTGGTCCCTTTGCATTACAACGTTGTTGACTAACGTGCAAAGATGATGAATATACTTCACCGTCTTCGTGATTCTTTCTGAATTAAAGTTGAAATAGTGGTATTGCAGATGAATGTCAGATCAGTCTTTCCTACTTTGTTAACTAAATTTTCTTAAGTTTTAGTCTGGCGACTGAACTTAAATCCAAGTGGCTCCCTCTGGGAAATCCAATTTTATTAACATTTTTTTGTACAAGTAAGAATTTTTTCTTCTTTTTCTTAAGATAAGTTTTCGTTAAGTGATCTCTTCTTTGGAAAGTCTGAGATACGAGACCTTGGCATTTATTATTTGTTATTATCTTTGTTATATTGGCACAGATGTGCACAGAGAATGAAGCACTTGTGAGCTACAGGACAATGAACACTAGGTTCACAGTTTAAAGACCACAAACTGCAATACTAGTAAACACAGCCTAGTGCATAAGCACTTGGCTAGCTACTTTAGATAGCCAAGCTATCTTTAGCTTTGACAATATCTTTAGATAATGGGAGTAAGCAAGTAAGAGAAGAAAACCTGACATGATTCCTTTATTGTATAATAGATCACCATAGCACTTATGTCAGTGGTTTAACACACAAGATTTGTTAGGAAGACAGGTTTGCACTCTACAGCAATTTCACCCTTCAAAACAAGAAAACCCTGGAGTTCAGCTTTCCCACCTACAGAGCAGAGACTCAGGACTTCAAATTCTGCCTATGGAACACATTTTGAAAGTAGTGCTTCAGTTCCTTGAAGGGGAAAAAGAACCCCAACCAACAAACAACAAACCCCCTGGAAGTTCAGGGTAAATAGACTTTCCTAGAAAGCAATCTTCAGATCTCCATCTTGAGACATAGCAATACTCCCTTACGCCCATCATTTAGATTCAACACACAAGCAGAAATGTCTTATTCATTTAGCTTTTGATTATCAATGTAGAAGTTACTTGCATTATTTGAGCATAACAAACAACAACAAAAAAGCTTTGCAGACTTTCACAAAACAGGTCTTTTACTTGTTTACAGTTACCACTACTATTTTCAAAGGACAATGGAAAAGATGCAAATTAATAACACCTAGCAAATTTTATTTCCACCTGGTACGGGAGAAGAGAGAGGAAAACCTTTGGAAGGGCATACATACCAGAAACTCCAGGAGTTAATCCAAAAGAAGAGAAAGAAGTAGAATTCTGTTCAGAGGTATTAATCCTTGCATCCACATTCCAAGCAGCTGGGGGGAGGGAAAAAGAAAAAAACAAGCTTCACAGTGCTGGCAATGTCAAAAAAGTTAGCTATTTAACGATGAATAGGGTCAGTAAAACAGAGGAAGTTCCAGCCATGTTAACACTCCATACAACTGAGAGCATTATTTTGCTTATTACATGAGACAATCAGCACTGACAGGTGTGAACGTATGAACATTTTAGCCTGAAATAATTTTCAAACTAAGATCTTCCTCTCTCTACAGCTGTTTCTATACAAAACATAAGCCTTCCTTTGTGAAAAGTTTATATATAGAAGAAAAGTAGATCGTGTTTTGAGCCCCATACCGCTATATTTTTCCCCATTAACAACACTGGAGTTATTAAAAAAAGCCCATTCGTTAGCTCCGTAGATGACATCTAGCTTCAAGCAAACTGCTTATATGTTAAAGAACAGAACTGAGTTCAGAACAGTTTTTGACAAATAGGAGATGCCGATTAAAAATTATGACATACTTAACTCCGTGAAGTGTAAAGTAGAAAACAAGACAAAATAACCAGTGCCTGCCTGTCCTTGTGAGGAAAAAGGTTGTTTATACCCATTCTGGACCTCTTGTTTCAATTTATGTCCATTGTCTGTCATCTTCCTGCCATACACCACTGTGAAGAGCCTGGCTCTATCTTCTCAGTACCGCTTCACAGGTTCTGGCAGGCTGCTGTCAGGTCCTCCTGAAGCTTTCCATTCCCCAGGCTAGACAAGCCCCGTTCCCTTAGCCTCTCCTCACAGAGCAAGTGCTCCGAAAACTGACCATTTCTGAGGCTCTTTGCTGAATTTGCTCCAGTTGATCAATATATCCTTTCTGTACAGGGGGGCCAAAACTGGACACAGTATTCCAGATGTGGTCCAAGAAGTGCTTAGTAGAGGGGGATAATCACTGCCACAATCTACTGACTCCTGTTACCACAGCCCAGAGCATTGTTGGTGTCCTTTGCTGCCGGGGCCTATGGCCGGCTTGTGTCCAGCTCGGTGTCCACCAGGACGCCTTTCCCAAAGAGCTCCTCCCCAGCCAGTCAGTCCCCAGCTCAGGGTTCTTCCTTCCCAGGTGCAGCACTTCACATTTATCCTTGTTCAACTTCCTCAAGTTTCAGCTGGCTCGTTCCTCCAGTAGGTTTGGGTCCCTCTGGATGGCACCCTTGATCTGGGCTGTACCAGCTGGTTCCCCAACGTTTTATGTAATCTGGAGCTGTGATGCGAGTCACACTCCATCACCTCCTCCAGATCATTTATAAAGATAATAAACAAGACAGCTCTAAGCATAGAGCCCTGTGATACCCCATTGTCACCAGCCTCCAGGTAGAGTATGACCCACTAACCACCACCTTTGAGCCTAATCAGTTTTTCAACCATCCAGAGCAGACCATCCTAACTTTGACACAAAAATGCTGTGAGAGACAGGGTTGAAAACATTACTAAAGTTATGGTAAAATGGTATCCACTGCTCTCCCCTCACTCACAGATCTAGTCATTTTACCAGAAGCAGATCAGCCTGGTCAGGCATGATTTGTTCTCATTAACAAAACAAGCACAAGCTGTTCAGTCGCTAAGAAATACTGTGTTAGAATACAAAACAGGATATAACTAACTGAAATATGAAAAATAAAACAACAACAACAACAAAAAAAACACCTTTGCTTCTACTCAGCAATAGAAAAAGCTCCAATGGAATACCAGGTCCAGTCTCAGGCACCACACTTCAAGATACATGAGACAAATGAAACTGGTCTAGACAAAAGCAGCATTTCTGACCACAGAAGAACATTGTTTTCCAGAAGAGACCAGGATCACTTAGACTGAACAGTGGAAAGAACAGAATTACAGTATCTACTAATAAGAAGGCTGTTGCATAGACAGAAACAAAAATTTCTCTATTATTATTCTGGACAGTATAAGCAAAAAAGACTAAAAATTGTACTGGAGAAGACTAAAATATAATTTCTAATGAGAAAAAACAATAAAAACAATTTAAAAGACTGACACAAGAGCTGAGCAATCTTCATTCCTGGAGCCTAAATAGATGTCTGTCAATTACAACACAGCTGATTTGATCATGTTGCATCAACAAAATAGTCTTATGACCTGGGTTCTAAGACATACGTAAAAAAGTGAAAGGGAAAAAAAAAAAAAAGAGAAAAAATTTCACTTCAAATGACTTAATATGCACTTTCAGGATTTTAGGAAAGTGAAAAAAATTGGTTCCTTCACAGAAATAATTTTATTTCAGATAAACTCCCCAAACCCCCTTAAACTAATTGAAACAGATAATAAGCCATCAGAACTTACAGTAAACAGAAAATGCTTAGTTCATATTTCAAAAAGCCATTCCAATATTTTTTGGAATACGTAAACAAAACTATTCAAGAGATTCACTACTAAAAATTATGTAAAAATGCTGAAGTGAAGCAAATTTTTCTCAGAATAGCTTACCAATAGGAGTGAACAAAGAACGCTCTTTCCAGGGCCTGCCCACCAGGGTTACGCCCCAGTCCTTTCCATTCCCATTAGCGTCTCCAGTGTCTTGGCCCCAAGCCGATGTCTCAGTCTTCCTTTTCCCAGCTGTAGCTGAGGAAACAGACGTCCATTTCTCCTCCCCTACACCAATCTGTGAGGAGATCTTTACAGACTTCTCATTCCAGCTTCCTCCATTTACTGTATGGCTTTCACTCAATCCTGTAGAAACTTAAATACAAGCATAATGAAACGTTATATAAAATACTAATTGGCTGAAAATTTAAAATATTGCTTACATGCACGTATACTTAGCAATAAAAAAAACAAATGAACAGCAGCTTTGCTATACCAGTGTGATACAGAAGAGCTGCTGCTCTGTCTCAGCTGATTTTCCAGTTCAGATGATATGCGCCATCTGTCTACTAACTTGAAGAGTGAGGGGAAAAAAACAGCACAAACTGCACCCTCCTTCCTGTGTCCCTTTCTTTATAAAACTGATATCTTGTTTCATCAGTGCCTCTAGGTATAAAAAAATAAAAATAAAAAAAAGGAGGCAATTTCTCTTACAGACCACGGTGATGTCATGGCTTGTGGAGAACCCTATGTACTGAACAGAGAACAATTTCTGTTTTGTAACTATGGTGGCATACAACAGTTCTCTAAGCACAAAGTAGAAGAAATGACCAAGGAGTAGAAAATGCTTCCCAAATGCTACATGGAATTTACTAGGCACACAGCTATCATTAACTATAGAGACCATCAAACATGTGTGTGTGGGGTGAGGACAAAATAATAATAATAAAAAAACTATAGTAAGCTCTCAAAATAATTCATAAGTGATGTATTTTACATTACACTAATGTAACAGACCACAAGTCTTTATCTGCAAGATTACCCTGCTGAGGAATTACTAGTCATAGTGAGTTTAATATATACTTTCAGAGAACTCAGTAGTACACTGAGACAAAGATCATTATACTTATTTTTTTCTTTTAATGTCCCTGTAAAACAAAGGCTAACGATCACCTGACACGCCCAGCCTGACCTCTTATATATGACAAACCTTTCTCAAAGGGGTCTGCATATCCAATCCTCTTTTTTTTTTAATGCATTGTAAACAACAAAAAAGCTACCAATTTACAAATGATTAAGTATTTGCATATTATGAGTGTAACACTTAAATACTGAGCTAAAAAGTGACACATAATTAAGTCAGAATCATATGCCCACAAAAACTACAGACAAAATATTTTATTTCATAAATAAACTCAGCTCAGGCAGCACGAACGTATCACATTCAAGGCAGCCTCACTGGCAAGGAAATGATTTGCCGAGATACGCCTACATGTTCCTAGACAAATCCTATTTCCAGACACAACCCCTGTATCTAAAATCACTGTCCTTTCTCTACATAACTCTACAGATGTTATATTGTGTTAATCAATGTCCTCTATGGGTAATATGACCTGTTAGGGGAAGGCAACAACAAAAATAGCAAACACAAACTGTAGCATAGCTGGTAGAACAACGCTTTTGAAACCTTGCAACAAGACAGCTCAAGTCCCAAAGCAAGAGCTTGATTATTCTATATATTAAACTACTCTCCCATCACTTTCTTTATGACCAGCAACTTTTCACAGAAATCACAGAAAACTTAAGGTTGGAATGGATCTCTGCAAGTCACCTACTTCTGCCTTCTGCTAACTTCTGTACAGATGACTTCAAAATTTTATTACTCAAGTTCTTGAAACCATAAAGGCTAAGAGTTCAAAGCATCTCTGGCAACCTTGTGAAGAGCTTTTCTCCTTATGCCCAATCAGAATTTCTCTCAACTGCAACTTCATCATTGCTTCCTATCCTACCCTATCATTATGCATCTCTGAAGAATGTGGCTTCTCCTTTCTATGCTACGGGCCAGAAAGTTAGCATGTGAATCAAAGCTCTCAAAAACTAGCACCTTCTGGAGCTGGGTGCTTTTAATAACTCATCTGTTGACTTGCTTAAATGCAATGACTACTCCTGTTTAAAGAAATGCCACTAATATTGGCTATAAAAAACAACCATCTTTATTTCATTATGCCAGACTAACTCACTTCAAGCACTACTATATCACCATCTCTTATCAAAAAGCCATTAAGATTCACCAGTCAAGCATAGTCTAAAAATAGCCAAATATTTGAAAAATTATATGTATGACAAATAATGTCCTTCTCAAATTAAATGCCTTTACAGTATGCCTCTCAAAGGAGCATTGAAAGAACTGAATAACCCATACGTACACAACCTGCAGTGAGTACAAACTTACAATAATCAGAACTGCTATCTTTGAAATCAGTTATCTATATTAATTTTTCTTTGAGCAAATCAACTCATTAACACAAAAAAAAGTAAGTCTGAAAAGCTAGCATAAGGGATTTTTAACTGGACCTTGAGAATAAGCTTTACTGTTCTGTAAGTAACCATTTGTATAGCAGGTGATCTCTTTGAAAATTCTAGACACTATATCCTTTTTCTATTTTATATATCCCAGCAGATGTAATAGAGACTGTTTTCAACTTATTTAGTAACTGCAACTTAGAAGTATAAGATTTGCATAGCCAAAAGAGCCAGCTGCATAATAGAGTTCCAGATTAGTAACCACATAACAGCCTGCATTGACAATTTGTGTTTTCACTTCCGTAAAACACTTTTCCAGTTAATTAAGATTCCTAGTGATGAAAGCCTTTTACCTTGTGCAATTGATGACTCCCCCTTTGCAGGTTTAGAGCTGCTAACTTGCACATTCAGAAGTGTATCACCTGTTTAAGATGCAGGAGGAGACAGAGCTAGAGTAAGTTTTTGCAAAGAGCAACACCTGTGAAATTCCTCTAAGAGTATTCATTACTTGGAATTTTAAGAAAAAACGTTCATCAGTACCTCAAAGTAAATTAAGCCATCTCCAGGAAACTTAAGAATAAAATTAATACTCTATTTCTCATTGTGTTGATTCTTGTAGACAGATTGAACTCAAAGGAGATTTAGGGCCTATGAACTGAGTAACTGCAGATTTCAAAGAATTCTAGCTAGTTTCCCAAGAATGGCAAACAGAAATCTAAAACAGAGGCTGTCATTTTCCAGCTAAGGGTAGCTCTAAGTATTTCAGAAACATATAGCTATTTCTAACTTTTACCTTACCATGAAAACACTAAACACAGCTGAGTCTTTTCAGTTTAATTGGTACAAAGTGATATATAAGAACATATGATGCATAATAAATAGACTCTGCCTAGAGAGGTCACAATAGCCATGAATAGCCACAGAGTATACAAACAGCTGGAGTTACTGTTTCTTGAAGCAGTTTGTATGTAAATAGTAGGAAAAAAGAAAACAGGAAACACTTCATCCAGTTCTCCAAAAACCATGCACTCAGTCAAGATGCAAAAAAGTGTCAATAAAAAAAATACCAGTTAAGCCCTGCAAGTTTCAACACATCGTTACAAGGTACCAGATAGTAGCTAGGCTCAGTCTTTTTGCTACTGTCCTAGAACATCCAAGTTTCATCTCATTAAAGAACCAAGTGTATCCACAGGTTAGAAGTATGCCAGAAAGCTAAACTGTTTGTCTTTAGAGTCTTTTAGCTTCCTAAGCCACTTCTCATCTACAGCCAAATATGAATTCCTATGCCTACACAGTTTAGACCCATGTGACTTTCTGAAACAGCAGCAGCCATAGAAGTTGAAGCCTACATTTCCTTATTGAAACTTTAGCTGCTATAATAGACTACTAAACTTCAGCCAGATGTGCCCTGCCATCATGAACTGCTTTAGCACATATACTAACAAACCAGATGTTGAAACAAAAGTCTACATGTTAAGCAGTGAATGATCTGTGTAGAGAACTCATAATCTTCCCACATGGAAGCAGTCAAAAAGTTGAGTTGGTATTGTCTGCAACCGCTGTGGGTGAGTTTGAAGTTTCCAGGGAACATAAAGGGCAGAGTCAGCAGAGCAAGAATGAAGGAATGGAGACATACGTCTGTGCAACTGTGCAGATACCGACATACCATGCTTGAACTGACAGAGCTCTGGTGTGGAGGCCATTGTCTCAGCCCCTTACTCCGGAATGTCCTCTCCTGAGCTCTCCCAAAAGTGTGGCTCAAAAAAAAGGGGGAGCTTTGCACATTGAAAAGTATCTTTAAATGGCTTGAAATAATTTCCTCGAGAGTTACACCTCCAAATATATCTACTATACTTCCAAAACAGAGTCACTATTTAAGCATTCAAGTGACTTCATCTTTCTAGAATTCTTTTATAGACCTTTGACTGTCATACCTTTATTTTTTCTGAGACCAACCGGAAGAGATGGTGCAGGCATCAGTTGTTCAATGGATACAGTAGCTGTGTTCTCTGTCCCTTGGAGATTTGATTCTCCTGAGCCACCGTCAGTCAACACCTTGTCTCGCTTCCGCTGCTGTCGCTTTTCTCTGTTACTGATTTTAGTTTCCCAGGTTCCTAAAATGTCCCCCCAGAATGAAAACATGACTAAGTTAGAGAGCAAAAAGGAAAGAGTTTTACCTTGTTTCCTATCAAGCTGAAGTCTGAAAACAGGTTCAGTTTAAAAATCACAGACACGGCAGTCAACTTCAACATCAGTTGGAGAATGAACAACGGGCCAAAGCTAAGTTTTTTTGTGGATACAATGCAATAATACTTTGCTTCACAAAGCAACCATGAATAACATGACATGCGTTATTATTCATGACTACTCTTTGTTTCTATAAGTTTAACTGTAAGAAGTACAGTTGAAATTATTAAACATATTTGTTTCACAGATCAGATTTCCAGATATAACATATAACTCTGGAGTTACGACAAAATGAGTTTTCCGTGTTTATGAATCACAAACAAGTAATTCTTACATAGCATTTACATCAAAATATATTTAATTGCATTTTGTGTGTTCGTATTCAGTACCTTCATCAACTTCCTTTCCATCTAGACGTGACGTATCCTGAACCGTTTTAGCATCTCCCTTTGATTTCTTTTTTTTCTTTGACTAGAATAAAAACAAAACATTATCTTATTAATTACTCAGTGATCACTTACTACAGATTTAGAATTTAAAAAAAAAACAAAACAAACAAAAAACCAACCAAAAGAACAGCAGCAAACTTAAGACAGATTTTTCCTTAACAACCCTCTGTAGGGACAATCCCTTGAAAATGAAAGGACTGCTAAACAATATTGATTCTTAAACATAAATTAAGACTGCTAAAGGACATGAAAGACTTGTGCAGTACACAAATGGCAGATGGAGGGAAGAAGTACTTATGCTACAGAGCACAAAACCTGGTGGAAGAAGCTATGCTGATAGCATTGTAATCACAGAGGAAAATGAACTGTTTGGCAGAGAGATCCCACTCTGGCAAAATCTGTATGAAATTATACATGTAGAAACAAAGAATGCTAGTGATACCTTAAAAAAAAGAAAAGGAAAAAAAGAAACAAAGCAAAAAAAAACAAGTTGGTAAAAGAATTCCAGCATGGAAAATAACTTCAAAACAGGAATTGTGATTAGAGCAATATATACTTTTTTTTTTTAATTTAAAAAACTTTATTTTTTATTTAAAAAAAAAAAAAAAGGTTTCACCTGTCTTCTTGGCTATACAGGCAGAGATAAATGAATAGCAACAGAGATGACTACCTCTGCAAGCAGTTTTGGTGCAACAGGTAGTAATATAAAATGTTAGATAATATTGAGGGGAAAAAAAAATAAGAAAAATGACCCTAGGTATTTGGAGGGAGCATATTGCAGAAAAGCCTTGAAGTTTAATCTTTTGATAAGCTAAAGTGATGGCAAAATGACTTGCCTGCCTTTTTAGAAAGAAAACAGCCCTGAAAAGCTTCTCAATCTAGTGAGGAGAGGTGTAAGCACTACATATAAGATAAAGCTGAATGAAAAAAATATAAACTTTAAAGAAAGAAGGCTATCCACTCACATTAAAGCACAACTTTCACTGATTCACCGTCTCTGTACATGAACATTCCAATACGGATATTCCAAGTATACCGGATGTCTTTCTGCACATCCAGTGCAAGACTAGTAACTGGCTGATGGTTAATTGCCAGCTTTTTACCTGAGTTCAGACTATACGATTTGCAAGTCTTAGATGTCCAAGAAGAGTATATCAATCTCTAGGACTGGTAACAACTAAGTTATACTGCAGTTGTAGCAGAAATCCTATGGGTCCACCATGGTATGCAGTGTACATGCCTTTGAGTTAGCATGCTCCAGAAGTATCACGTAACTTCAACACAGGTACTGAAAGCAGTATAGCTTGTTAGTGCAGCACCAGAGCTAATAAAAATGCCACTGCTTGTAATGCAATGCTGTACCAACACACCTGTAACACTGGTGTCAACTGACTAGAGCAGCTAACTCACCGCTTGCTGTACGAGGGGACCCACAACATGCATGCATCCAAACAGAATTATCTCACAAGTTTGCTCAGTAAGGCACCTTTGCCCACATACTGGCTACATAACTTCTGAAGAGTCTCTAAAAGAAAAGGGCCCTTTTCAAAAGCAAGAAGAAGAATTGTTCTAAGAACATGAACAAGCCAAATCATTTCAGAGCACCTTCCAAGTAAAAAATTAGAAATGACAGCAGACAACACGAAAAAATGATTACGATTTGCTTCTTGCAGCTTAAGCAAAGGAGAGGTTAGTGATTTTGTACCTTCATCTTCCACTCTCAGCTACACTGAGAATGGAAGTTGAAGTCTTAGAATCTCACATTCACAAAGCCATCACTACTCAGTTGTCCTCTGACACTAAGAGAACACATCAGAAGACTTCACAAGTCTTTCAGATAGCAGTTTAAGATGACTGCTTCTCCATGTTATAACTGCAGTTTCTTAAGGAACTCACTTTTACAGAGGTACTGACGTCAAATTTTACACTTCTCACGAAAACATCAAAGCTTAATAGTTTTGAAAATAAGTCCTTGTTAGTAACAAAGATCAAGAACTCAAATATTGAAAATATATTTGCTTTCCTAACCAGAGTTACTAGAACCTAATCTAAGAAGCTGGAACTATAATTAGGTATCTAGTTTATTCATCACCTGCCAAACTGAGTTCTGTAACCATCATTATTCTGGTAAAAAACTGACTGTTAAAGGTTAAAGATGGTAAAGGTTCTTGAGCAGAATAGCCAATCCCTTTGCAGAAGCCCTATTCATTCAAAGTGTCAGCTGCTGCAACACAGAAAGCTGCCAGTGTTGGGTCTGCCACCAGCCAAGGAGCACATGAGGAACTTGGCAGGCTTGCCAAAATTTATGTCTGTAAGATACACGGTCCCCCCCATGCAAGAACAAACTATAGAAAAATAAGCCTTTCTTCTTCATTCTTAATGGTCTGTTTATTTCTAGTATTCAAGACAAGGCAGTTTTGTGTATTTGCAAACAGAACCGCCAATAAAAAGTTTTAAGATCCTACAATCTTATCTAGAGAATGCTTTTTTTAAATACAGTCCCATACACTAACAGCTAAAAAACCCTGTACTGCGCAAGTCACTAAAATTGAAAAAAGGGAAGAAGCTATTCAGCGTTAAGAGAATGAAGAACCGTATGAAACAGCCACAATCTAGACATTACCCAAAGCTTCCCCTCCCCACAAAGCAGAACAAGAAGATACAACCTAAATGACTATCCTGAAAAAACATGCATGAAATTCACAAGGCTGGAGCAGCTAAGAAACAGAAAATTTGCAGAAAAACAAACAGAATTCTATTTTTCATTGGGAGGAAATATTTAAGCGCAATAAAAAAAAATCATACCCTTCAGGTCATAGATTATATATATTCATATATCTGTACACATGCACGCA
The DNA here is from genome assembly GCA_013399115.1 of Anseranas semipalmata. Taxonomy (NCBI): domain Eukaryota; kingdom Metazoa; phylum Chordata; class Aves; order Anseriformes; family Anseranatidae; genus Anseranas; species Anseranas semipalmata. The sequence continues at coordinate 175,201 of VXAA01005843.1, read as the reverse complement.
CTACTTAAATCCTACCCATCAACTTCTACCACCCACCTCAAGCCATACAAAGAAAGAACACCCACACAGGACCCCTAACATTCTTCTTAGCAGGCTTATAACATTACAAACACAACAGTTGCCCCGAGAAGCTTAACCAAATAATTAGATGTCTGTAAAGTTACCCGTATCTTAAAGCAAGTACTCGGGGCTGTTTTTAATTGAAGGGTAACAATCAACTCCCGAGGCAAATGTGCTTTCCCAGGCTTGCCCAAAGTGATACGAAAACAATCTGTTGAATGAGCATCAAAATTCATGTAGTGGTACCAATTTCCTGGAGTTGCAACTTCAATTTAACATTTCAAAATTCAGATTACTATGCTGCCCATTTTAAGGTAAAGCTCAAGTTGAGTATTAAAACACCTTACCTGCATGGAAACCTGCTTAAGATGAAGTGAAAGTTAAGAATAAAAATGTGGTTATTCCTTCAGGATCACATTTTGTTCTGTTCTTGAAAAGAACACAAAGTCTATCTGATATGTGACTCATGGAGAAGAGAAAGAAGTGTGCGGCACAAAATTTTAAGGCAAAGCCATTTTACAGAAAAGTCTATTTGTCATCAATGAACGCTTTCAGAGTCCTATAGCCAACTGACATGATACAGTTAGCTTTTAGATACAGTTAGCTTTTAGCCAACATAATAACTCCAAAAAAGAGTTATTATCAAGTAAGTTAATTAGAGCTTGAGTGGGCTAAACAAATTACAATAATGAAATATTGTTTTCTTTCTCCAATACTTCTCAGTATAGTTAGAGCAAATGCATTTTGTGAAGGAAATAATTCTCAAATATATCAAAGGATTTAAGTCAATTTACTTTGTCAAAACATATGTATATACATATTTGAAGGTTTTTAAAAGAGTGAATTTTTATCACTCCTAATAGTAAAAGAAATAAAAAAAAAATACAACAGCCTTTACCAGATCAGAACAAAACTGGTAGCTCAGTCTCCACTGCGGCACAAGCCAGGAGATGTATCAAATATTTTCAGAAATCCAGGCCAGTAGGAAAATTTCATGCATAATGTTAGCAAAAGAACCAAAATAAAGTTTTGGTCAGGGGCCTATACTAAATATATCTATGCTGCCTAGAAGAGAGAGCATTTATGACAAAGCTAGAAGAGATCAGTACTCACAGTGCAAAAAATAACACTGCTTTTAGTATGGCTACCTTATATATAAAGCTTCAGACCAAGCTTTAAAAAGATGTTCTAATGCAGCTGTTCAATTTGCATAACAAAAAAGCTCACACCAGACTTCAAAGCCCGTGTTTGTCATCAGAAATTAAGATCTCTAATCACAAATGGATACATCTGACAAAAGAAATAAGCAAGCACATGGTCTTAATCCTTTCGACAGCAGTCCTCAATTGTTGGGCCATTTACAAGCCACTTAACAATACTATCATTAGGTTGCATCTCTACAGAAGCCAGCAAAGATTAAACACAAACTTAATTTCTGTAGGTTTACCATCTTCAAATCGCGAACAATGGTATCAGTGTTTAGCATGGGGGTTTGTTTTGCTTGATGCAAACATTCCGTGATAAGGCATGATCTCAGAAGTTGAGAAAATACGTTTGCTCTTTCCAACCCTGCATTAGATTAGTGCTCTTCATAGTGAGAAACGTGCCTCCCCCGCCCATATAAGCAACAGGATTTCCTATCACAAATAGTTATTAGATACTGAAGTAACGCGCATTAAACTTCAACATTTTCATTCCAAATTCGTAACTGACCTTTTCATTCTTCTTTTCTGCATCCAAAGGCTGCTTTGTATTTTCTTTACGGACAGGCTGGATTATTTCATCCTCAGATACATCAAGGAAAGACCGTCCATTAGGCTGCAGAAACAATAAGTGTGAATAATAAAAAAACTGGAGAAAGCAGATGAAGCAAAGCTCAGCCTACACGATTAATGAAATGCAACTATTTGTTGACTGAAAAATGCCCACAAGATCGAGTAAAGCACACAGAATTTTGGATAAGCACTCAGAATATCCACAGCAATTCTATATTTACCACATGTATGAATTAGAATGGAAAGAAAATAGAAGTCTCCTCATTTTACCTCAATCCTATTCAACAAAGGAATTACTTATCAAAATGTAAATTTCTGTAAGTTACCAGCTTTCAGAACAGCTACATCTGTATGTGCCATAAGTTATGTAATTAAATGAACACATATAGCATTTTGTGGCAGTTCAGAAATGGGCGTGAATTTTTTTAAATCATTCCTAAGCTTGAACACATTTCTGCACTTTATTCCCCAAGTACCTGTGCGTAACCCTCACAGCTCACTTACTTCACAAGTTAAACTTCATAGTAGGATAGAAATTAGAAGTTAAACATGCAGCATGGACAAAGAACATCCCATTGTTCTTTTCAGATGGCCAGACTTGACTATAGTCATCACATTAGCCTACTATTTTCCCCTCACATAGTAATAAAGGGAAGGAAATTAGCACGTATTACTTTCCAAAAGTTTCTATGACAATGAAGTTAAAAATCCGGACAGTCATTAGTCTTATCACTTTGTCAGCAAAGGTATATGCTTCAGCTTTTATATTCCCCATGCAAAATTACAATAATTTCTTTAAGTTAACATTCACAAAAACCTAAGAGTGAAGTTATTGTGCTTAAATGGATTAAAGTATCTGCAGTATTACACTGCTGTCAGCCGTTACTCTCACCGAGCAAAATGCAACTGTCAAAGACATTAATCGGTACTCGGTCCACACAACAACTTTCTTGTTATTCATAATGATTCAGGTATTTAATTTTCACTCTAATTTAGGATGTTAAGCATAAGTAACTACTTTACTTCATTTTTGCTTTAATGTCTGGGGTGAATGCATTTCCTGTGCAATAGAACTATTTGAATAAAGTTTAAACTAATCCATATATTATTCTTAGTTATTTTGTTTATTAAAAAACATAAACTACCTTAAGCTTGCATTACACCAACCTGATTGCTTTGAAGTAAAAGAAAGGCTGTATTAGTGTGACCTATTCCTTTAAATTCCAGATCTGCTCCTCAGTTTAACTGGGAAGGCAATTATGTCTTGCCATGTTATATTATGCTTACAGAGCACCCTTGGCATGATTTCACCAGTGCATATCATAGTATTGCTTACTGTAGTTAGCTAGCATGCCAACTTGTTATTTTGTACCTATTAATAGAAATTGAAAGATCAGGTCACCTAACCCCTCTTCTCCTGCAACAGCTGGCTTTAAACTAGACTTTTTATATCTAACACACTACACTTCCCTTGGTGTTCTGAAAAATCAAGTACATTTTATAGATTTGTCTCTCAAAATTCTGTCTAGAAGTTCCTCTCAACAAAGCTTACAGTACGAGACTTCACAGAGATACGCAGATCTGATATTCAAACTTGAAAATAACCCACTGCCAAAATCAGTTCTTGAACCTGTTTTCTCCAGGTGTCACACAGCTATGTTATAAGTCGTGTGACGTCTCTTTTAAAAACCATGCCAGTACCTATGATGTTGAAGATCGTAAGGTGGAGAAAGAATCTCCCAGTTATTTAGCAGTATACCTAGATAACAGGTTTGCTGCATCTACTATTGAACTTCAGAAACGTTTACAGCCAGCTAACTTTTAATTCTGTACATTGCTTTGCTTCTTTGGTAACAACATATATATCGTAAGTTTGAAAACCACTTTCTCAGAAGTAATAAACTAATTCATAGCCATTAAGAACCCTCTGGAAAAATTCATCCACATGACCGCTTAAAATACTGTCTGATCATCTGATCATGTAAACAACAACCATTAGAAATAAGTTTAAAAATCTGTACCCTCATACATTTCTCCCTGAATATTTGTAATATTTGCCTTTTCAGTGGAAGCTTTCCACATTTTATTTCTACCCGCAGATGAATCAGACTTTTAACCAAAATTCATGTGACCATTTTTGGGTATAACAAAGATAGTAACAGAAGTGGGAAAGAAAAAAGCTTTTCCAGAGAATTCAGAAGTGTTTCTTTTAAAAGACAACTACAGCCAAAAAGAAAGTTTAAAACTTCACAATAATATACTAAACTTCCATCAACAATATCAATTCACTCAAATTGTGCAAGTTATTATACGCCATCTTTTTTTCCTAATCCTAACAGCTATAGGGAAGATATGACATAGCAGAAATAATGCCGTCAACAACAATATTAATTTCTTAACACACTTCTGAACTTGCCTGCTGATCTTAAAACTCCAATATTTAAATAAACCTTTTTTCTACATATGTTCCTTTTTGAGGGTATTAAGATAATCCAGAAGTAGAATAAAGGTTTTGCAGACATTAAGTGCTAAAATGAAAAATATTGTTCTTTAAATACAGTACAGTGCTATGGATACCTCAGTTTCATGCTGCAAAAAGCAGTAATGAAATTGCTACCATTTGAGTTTTACAAGGCCATATTAGCCAAAGTCCTTAGTTACACATTACAAAGCTACGCCTACTTACAGTATTTTTGGCCAATGAAAGAATCCATCTACCACTATTTTCTATAAGCTTTTCTTAAGACAGAAACTAAGTAATTTTCTCTCCAAGCACTGGACAAGCCTACAGCCTTATTACTGCTGCAATTTAACAGGTACAACGTGTGAGTATCAGTTGAAAGTATGAAAAAGTCTTTATGCAGTCTATTTCCAAGCGTAATAAGCATAGCCTGAAAAGTTCTTTCAAGCGGGCCAAGTAAGAAGCTTTCTCAAATGAATGCTAATGCTTGTACGAAATTAAGCTTTAGCGTGTAGCCTTTACTGTTCAGGTACACTTCAAACAATAGGAAATACATTGTCAGTTTGGTATTTTCCGCATCTGTAAACAGACGGGATGAATGGCTTTCTACAAGCTGGAGCAGCATACAGAAGATGATTACTCTCAAGTTTTTATGATGTTTTTCAGATTGTACAGAAAAGATCAGCTTCACCTTTTTCTCCTGAAGGTTTAAAAAGCAGAAGCAAGGCACAGGAATTATTCACAAGGGAAAGATTTAAAATTAAAGATCAAGAGATTTTTGGAAAGGAAAAAAAAATATCCTTAAGATGGGCTAAAGAGCTCTGAGATAGGAGACAAAATGCTCTGTCCCCTGCCAGGAGCTAAGAAAAGAGAGAGAGGGGCTCAAGGTCTACTGCACATTTACACAGAGACTCTAAAGCAAGGATACCATTATGCTACCTTGCTCCGAGCTGCTGGAGAAAGCCAGGGACTGGCTCTCTGATATTAATGAACACTAAATCCTTCCAGCTTCATTTTATCTCAGTCTACTTACCCATAGCAAGTAAATAAACAGACCCCCCCCTGGAAATAGCTGCTACAGCATCCATCAACTCAGTGCTATTCAACTAAACTTATTGTGCTACAAATATCAGTTAAATTGTACGGTGCCCATAAAGGAACTGAATAAAGCCAAACGCAAGAAACAAAGCAGCAGCAGTCTTCCTTGGGTACAGTGAAGAACATTTCTGATCCTGACTGATGAGAATTACGCATCACTCGTCACACAATGAGCTCAGTAACTCTGCATTAAAGTAACCCTACGGCTTTTAATTAGACATCTGGAGTGTGCTTTTTAATGCTACAGACCAGTTGCCCTAAGCTTTCTGTAATGCCTGTAATGGAAATCTAGACCCTGGCATAGCAAACCCTCTGGTAAATCTACTGATAATAGGCTTACTCTTTTTCCTTCACAGACCTCATTATCAGCACCAGAGTATACAAAAATACAAGATGAACACCACAACAAAGCCTTTGGTAGGAATTTCTGTTGCATCTTGATATTTCCAATGTTATTTTGAATGCTTTTCATTGTGAAACAAGTCAGAAAATATTGGAACATGCTAATACAGGTCCCTATAAACTTAAGTTGGGTAATGAGCATGAGGCAGGCCTATTTCACTTCACCCTGATACAAACTTATTTGCACTGTAGTTAATGATTCAGTTTGCACGTTTTCATTTTTGGAAGTTTTTTTTTTTTTTTTTATCTTTGCGTTGAAATAATGGATACAAAGTACTATGAAAATAACTTTAAAAATCTTAAGAATACAGAATGGTGTCTTGACAGCTGAAAAACTATTTTACTCTTTGACTATGAAACTATTTGTTCTTACATGGCCTTAACTTTCACTATTTTGTGCTTGACTAAACCACGCTTGAAACAATACAAGCATTTATATGCACTAAAAATGTCAGTTAAGTTTATATACAATTAATACAAAGCTTGCTTTTATAAAGCCCTACACCGCAGAATATTGTCAATAGATACACCTATTTCTTCACTCTGTCTTCTGTTGAGGCATTTTTCAGTGTCTCCAATGATGACTTGCAAGAGTTTATGTTTTGTTTTCATACTAGAGTTTAAATAAAATAAAATAAGAACAATCTGGATTATTTCTTGGATTAGTCTCTGTTTTCTAGAAAGCATAACAGATCTATTAAGCCTTGGAGGATGTGCCTTTCAGGATGGCAAAAAAACCCTGCATCTTTAACATGTCTTCTTCAAAATGGAGACCTAGCAACATTTGAAAAATTCTGAATCACAGTGCTTCCTCTTCTTGGCGCCTAGTTATTAGCCTCTTGCAACTTGCAAAATCAGCTTCAGTAAGTTTCAGTAGTTCAGTGCTCAAAGACTGTTTGGTGGTGTATGCAGACTTGTGTATTTTTTATGAGGAATAAGGGCTAGAATATCTTAAACAGAACTTCTCAAGTCTCAATATTGCCACAGAACCAAACAAAGGTACAACCCCTTTTTGTACGTCCTTTTTCTGGTCATTAGGCAAACAATTCAGATTATATAGTGCAAAATACAATTAAAAGACATAGTTGTAAAAGGCAGGGGACATCTGCTGCACTTTCATTCCTATAATCCATTTGGACATAAATAGGATTATAAACATACCAACAAAATAAAAGCTATTGAAGCAATCTCTTCAAGTCCCAAAACTATGACAACTGGAAGCTTGAAAAGGACAGCTGATCATTTCTGCATTCAATAATTTTCTCACGAAAACACTGTCAAAGACACAGGATTCCCACACCACATACTGAGGATAAAAAAAAAAAAAAGACAGGAATGATCTGTTTTGAAGGGGCTGCTAAGAGACAGATTTCCTTATTAAAGGAGATGATCCTTACTGTAACAACTAAGACATATTTCTACTGAGGCAAACTGACCACAAGACTGATGTTAACACGTTCTGTTGAAAAGACGCAGCAAGAAGCCTTACTCAAGTTTGAATCATCACAGCATTTATGAGGCTTACAGTGCCGCTTCCAATAGTCTGTACCTGCCTGGACTGCAACTCCTGGCTTGAAAAGCTAAACCACAATAAGGTATCCACTACCAGCTCCTAACCCAGTAAGCTTTCGATTAATAATAATAAACAACAACACCGTTTTCATATAACCCATGTTTCCACTGAAAAAGAAGCGAGTGCCTTCCTCATTCCCCAGGACTGCCAACATATCTACGCGTCTGTGCTGCTGCTGCTCCAGGTTTTCAAAGCACCCGAGCGACCCAGGCGGCACAAGCGAGCTCCAGGCAGACGGGAGCCCTCGCCCAGGCAAATGTCACCCAGGCGAACCCCGCGGCGGCTCCGGCCCCTTTCCCCGCGCTGCCCCGCTACCAGGCAGGCGCTCCACCGGGCACGGGGCTGCGGGGAGGCGACCTCCCGTCCCCCTCCCCCGGCCCCTCGCAGCCCCCCTCACCCGCGCCGCTTTCTCCGGCAGCTTCTTCTTGTTCCGCTTCTTCTGCTCGTCGCCCTTCAGGAGCAGCTGCCCGGGCCCC
>VXAA01005843.1:104401-166496 GCA_013399115.1 Anseranas semipalmata | reverse complement strand
CCCCTGGGACCGGCAGGTAGCAGCTGCCGCCTGCCCCGCCGCGGAGGCCTGCGCTGCGGCCTCTCGGAAGCCTCTGTTGCAGAGAAGGTGCTTAAAAATGTCACCAAAAGTCAGTGTAATTTCAAAATTACCAGTCAAGGTAATGCAACAACGTAGATATTTTCTAAGGGCCGTGTTTCCTAAGATCTCGACTCCCACAGCTGGCTTAATAAATGGAATTAATTGGTAAGCTTTATGTAAAATACTGCTGTATGCATCACAACTGGAGTTTTTTTTTTTTTTTTTATCATTGGGAACTTCAAAAATTAATTTCTTCATGCACTTTAAAAATGAGCTGTAAAAAATTTGACCCCAAATGCGTGTCTTGATATATATATATTTTTTTTTCCAGAAACCTGGTCTCACAGCATCCAGGGTTCCTGCAGAATTTTAGATGTCTGACTCTACGAGCTGCTGTTGTCGAACAGGTTTACAGTGACTGCAACTTTAGTCTTCTGTAGTGGGGCGTTGCTGGAAACTAATGGTGTGTCCCATTCTTTCCACTTGCAGCTTTACTTACAAAGAATGTTCATCTCTCATAGTCTGGTAGAAAGAAGCCTGCATGGGATACTTGAAATTTGAAATGTAGTAAAATAACATTTGTTTGTGTAAAGAGCACAGTGATAGCTTATACTGTTTTAGTATACTGATAGCTTTATTTTGTGAAGTCAGTATATTTTTCATACACAAGTATTTATGTTTTAGAAGTTCTCAGAATTCTTAGTAAAGTACTCCTAAAGTGCTCTTAAATTCAGATTTTTTTATTATACCACCTTTAAACAGGCAGCCAAGTGCTACTTTTCTAATTGACTTAAGTTGGAATGAAAGGTATTGCTGAAAGTAGTGGTAGCAACTATCTAAGGCAGAGCATTTTTCTAATAGACAGTTATATACTTTTAGAACATTAACTTAATTAAAAGCCCTAATACTTTGTTTTCTGAGCTTTTATGCTTCAGCATGGACTATGCACATGTATTAGAAAATGTTAGCTATCGTGGTACAGGTTGTTGAACAACTGAGCCACCCTAACACACCAAATAAATTCTTATTCTGTAAGTAGCTGCTTAGTTTCTGATACTGCCCTATATAGATAGGGGTGGCAGAACAGTGATCATGTAGTTTTAGTACAAAATACATTATCTGAAAAACACATGCAAATTTGAAAGCATTGTTCGGCTGCAATGGATGTTTTTTAAAACACAGGTCACAGGACATAGATTTTGTTCATTTTAAAATTACATAGGCAAGAAAACACTGCAAGAACCTGTTGAGGCTCGATTGCAAAATACAAGTGGTTGAATTTAAGATCCGCTGAAGTTTTTTAAATGTGGCCCCGTGGCACCACCGAGTGGCAGCACCGTGAATAGCAGTGCAGTCATAGGAAACAGATTTATGTAAAAAAGGTAGCAGATCTGCCTTGAACATAGCCTATTTCGGTTTGCTTGGGATGGTGAAGCAAATGAATCTGAAATTAATAATCTTTTTATTCTGAACTAATGTGTTACAGTAATAAGTAGACATAAAATTTTTCACTGATTGGAATATTTTGAAGGATGTCTGTGTTTTGGTAACATTAAAAATGGCAGGAATTTACATACTACTGAGACTATACATATCAAATAAAGCAATCGTTCTATTTCATACTAATTTTGATACTAATAGCAGTTTGATATTAATCTTCAAATCTGTTAATGGATTTGACCAAAGCTACCCCAAGGACACTTTCTGGCAGCGCTGAATATTGATTGTCCCCCTCTACTCTGCTCTGGTGAGACCCCACCTGGAATACTGCGTGCAGGCCTGGGGCCCCCAGCACAAGAAGGATGTGGAGCTCTTGGAACGGGTCCAGAGGAGGGCCACGAAGATGATCAGAGGGCTGGAACACCTCTCCTATGAAGAAAGGTTGAGGGAACTGGGCTTGTTTAGCTTGGAGAAGAGAAGGCTCCGGGGAGACCTCATTGCGGCCTTCCAGTACCTGAAGGGAGCGTATAAACAGGAGGGGGAACGCCTGTTCACACATGTTGATAGTGATAGGACAAGGGGGAATGGTTGCAAACTAAGACAGGGGAGATTTAGGTTGGATATTAGGAGGAAGTTTTTCACTCAGAGGGTGGTGAGGCACTGGAACAGGTTGCCCAGAGAGGTTGTGGATGCCCCATCCCTGGAGGCATTCAAGGCCAGGCTGGATGTGGCTCTGGGCAGCCTGCTCTAGTAGTTGGCAACCGTGCCCAGAGCAGGGGGGTTGAAACTAGATGATCTTTAAGGTCCTTTTCAACCCAGGCCATTCTATGAATATAAAACATTTCTCACATCATTCTCCAAAGAATCAGAGCAGAAAGTTGAGCAACACATTACAAAAGAGAATACAATTACAGAACCAGAAAGAATAAAGATAAAACTGAATCTTTTTTTTTTTTTTTTTTTTTTTTTTTTTTTTTTTTTTTTTTTTTTTCACCCTTCTTTTTTTTTTTTTGTAATCTCTCTTCTTTCTGCAAGCATTCCTTGTTTTACAACTATTAGGCATACCCTATATAATACCTTTCCACAGCTCCAAGCCTAAAAGGAAAATTATTGTAACAAAATTTGAACTGGCAGGAGAGTTTTATGAAGGAGTTTACAGAAGGTGTGCAAAACTATTTAAATCTCAGTAGCTATTCTTTGGTGCGGTATGTAGAAGAAGAAACTAATGCTTCAAAAATATCTGTTCCACGAGATTTTATGATTATCATAAATCAGTGTGGAAGCCCTATGTCCTTGCAGCTCTGGATATTCTTTAGACTAGAAGTAAGGTGGATATAACAGAAGCAAGTTAAGCCTCTCAGCACTTAAAGAAAGAAGGTAGGATCTTGACAAAACAAATGTAAGGTTTCTTTCATGTCAGGAAGTTGACAAATCTTGGACAAGTAGGCTGTTACATTATCTCACATACATCATGATCCCAAATTACTTTAGCGTGAACACAGTACACTATCCACACAATTTGGAGCTGTGGCTCAACCCATCCTTTGCATTCAGACTAAGTTAGAGTTTTAAGGGGGCAGAGTCTAGAGCTCCACTTGGAATCAACGTGAAAAAGGGTTGCTGAAGGAATTCTCTTCTGAGAACTTTCATCTTGACAATGGCTTGTAGTCTTTGGCCATCTCAGTTGATGTTGGGTTTTAGAGTTCGGGCTAAAGTTAGGCTTAGGGACAGGGAACAGACAAAGTTTGGATCTCTGTTTGGAGTGTGGAAGGAAAGGGGCTGCAAAAAGAATTACCCTCTGAGAAGTTTCTCATGTGGGTGGTGGTTAGGGGCCTTGGGCTAACTCTCGGTCCACACCTGTGGTTAGGGACGTGGCTATGTTTCGGGTTGGGAGAAGGGAGAAAGTCTAAAGCTCCATTTGTATAGAGATTGGAAAAGAACTGCTGAAGGACAGCAAGGGTCAAAAGAATTGCTTGCTGAAGGCGTGTTCACTTGGGCTATATCTGGGGCTGCTGGGCTAGGGCTCAGCTGACACCTAGGTTTGGGGTAAGGGTTAAATGAGACAGAAAGAGTGGGAGTTCCAGCTGTAGTTGTCTGGAAAGGGGCTAGCAAGGGTAAGAGTGGGGTGTCAAAAGGATTCTCCCCTGAGATCTTTTTTACCTGGGCCATGGCTGAGATCTTATGCTGAGCCTTAGTTGATATGAAGACATATTTATCTGGGCTAGGATAATTTGGGTTAAATCTCATTCAACACATAGGTTAAGGTTTAGATTAGAGTTAGGAAACTTAACTTAGGGAAAGCCTACAGCTCCAGCTGGAATGGACTTCAAAAAGGGCTGTGAAGGCAAGGAGTGGGGTGCAGAAAAAACTAATGCCTGAGGCTATGCTTAACCGGGCAAAGCCTGGTGGTGGTGTGCTAAGTTTCAGCTGTAGCATGGGTTTAGGGTAAGAGAGTTAGTGTTTGGAAAGGAAGAAGGCAGGGAGTGGGGCAGGAAAAGGGCTGTCAGAGGGCCATGCAACCGGAATTCTTCCCTGAGGACATATTGATCTTGGCCATTGCTGTGGTATTTTAGGCTAAGTCTCCACCAGCATATAGGTTTAGGGTTGGGAGAGAGACAAAGCACAGGGTTTCATTTGGAGAGGACTTGTGGTTGGGTGACCTGGGCTAACGCCCAGTGACCTCCTCTTCTCATAGTAGTGAATGATTTCAGTAAGTCTTGGAACAATTTCAGTTTTTCTACTGCAGTGCCTCAGGAGAGATTTCTTTCCCACCTAAGGGAATAAGAAGGGGACGTTTCAGTTAAAAGATGAGTAATCTACGCTCCGCTTGTACCTAGTAAGTTCACCGTATTTATTTTACCTGTAGACATGTTCAGCTTTTTGAGCTGACACGGAATCCTAAATCAAAATTCACTGCTAAGGAATACTGTGTTCTTCAAAGTATTTATTCATTTTACATTATTTTTCATTATAGCTCACATTCCTGTGCATAACCATATCATGCAAATATAGAAACATTCTGACAAAAATCATGAACTTAATTACCTGTATGAAGGGTAGGTCTGTTCTCATTAAACCTTTGACATAAATAGCATTTAGCCATCAAAGCTAAATTGTCGTTATGAGTGATAGAGCTCATGAGTGTCTTGGGAGGTGAAGAACACTTTGGCAGACTGTTCACATTCAAATTTCTATCAGCCCTAAGCACTGAGAAAAATAAATATGCAAAGACTTGCTACCCAGCTGGGAAAAAAAAAGTTTGAATTAACAAAGCGCAAACACAGAATTATAGGCCTATTAACTCATATCTGTGGTTATACAAAATTGTTTTCTGTATTTTGTCAAGTGTACATGAAATATCCCATGTAATAGGTCTTCTAACATTTATCTTTGGAGAGTTTTCACAGCTTCGTTTTGTAGGCGAGACAGTTTTCCTAATACAGCATTTCAACCAAGGGGTGGTTGCTGCTCATGCAGATGGAACCAAGTTAGCTTGAAACCACGTGGTTCATTTATTAGCAATGAAATTACAGAATCAAAGTGTGCAGGCTCATTTACGCATTTCACCTTTTGCACTACAGTCTACATTGCTGAGTCTGCTACGCTGTCAGTACCTGAGCCAGCTAGTAACAGAAGTGGCAGGGACATCAAATTGTAGACCTGTTCAAGCTCTTTCACTTGTTCCTCTGGGTCCTACCCTAAATAACTATGTTATAGGCATGGGATAGTTTCTGCGGTTCTGACCTAGAGGTCATTGGGAATATTCCAAAATACCAAATGTTATCAGGAAACTGCCATTCAAGGAAATGACAGGCACTAAGGGAAACATCTCCGCTTCAGTGAGCTTTTGATGCAGCACACCTGGGCCTCCCATAGGAAGCCGGCTTTGGTCCTGTTCTCCTGATGGCTCATACAGCAGGGTGCTGTGAAGCCTGAGCACCCTTGGCTGTGAGGAAGGACTACCACAGAGGAGACCTGTTCTGGGCAGCTGTATTCTTGTAGACCCAGAAAACCCTTCCCTGAGCTAGGATATCACGGGTTTTCAGTCCCTTTTCTACTAGGTGAAAGCTGTATAGTCCCTTGGGAGGAGAAAAAACAGTCAGTCATGAAACTATGAATAATACATGGAGCGTATGTGGATTCAGTCTGCACTGTCAATGCTAAGTCTGGCATTTCCTAACTTTTGGGTACTTGATTTGGCATTCTTAGTTATTCTTAATGTGAGAATTTGCATACCAATTAGACTTTTTAGAAAATGAAATAGGAAAAAAAAATCTACCTAATCATAAAATCTACTTCAGATTGAAATTATTCCTATGCAGAGACCTTACTAAAAACTCAGCCTCATTTAAAATTCCCTGGAGCCTGACTCCCTGAAAGATCACTCCGAATGTTATGTCTATAGTGCTCAATGAAATAATCCCAGGGGTGGCTCCAGCTCCTGGCCCTGGGGTGGCACGCGCTGGCTTGTACCCACACTGCTCAGGGCTCTCCTATAGCTGGTGGGCAATGTCCATACTGACTAGGACATGTCTCTGTTTCATTTGGGTATCATGTGATGTCCCTGTGATGCTAAGACATAACTGCTACTGTTTTTTTTTTTTAGGTCAAACTCTCTAAAACAATGTAAAGGCTGCGTTGCAGCTTACCAGAGAGAGTTTTTATAGAATGAAACCGAAGGGTGTGTTGTATGCTTTCCTATGCACCATAGGGTTCTGTGAAGATGTTTAGCTCATGAAGACCACAGGTCAGAGGAAATCAAACCTTGTCAAATACTGCTCACAGTTGCCTGAATTTTCACAGAATCACAGAATGGCTGAGGGTCCTGTGGAGGTCATCTGGTCCAAGCTGACTGCTGAAGCAGGGCAACCTAGAGCTGGTGGCAACCTGGAGCCGTTTTTTTGGCTGGAAATTTATTTGGAGTGGTCCAACACAAACGCAGGATGCAAACTGAAAGTTAAGGACTGTGGATGCTCAGAGTAAATTATTCACATTTACTCTTTTTGTTTGTCTGACTCAGCCTATTAAAATGTCTTATTTAGGCACTGAGAAGGAGTGTTCGCTTTTGAAAATTTCCTCCTAGACATTAGCCAAGCTCAACCTGAAAAGTCTAAAGTAGAGCATGAAAAGGGCCATCTAGATTTCTATGAAGTTTCATGCATTAACTGCCAGACCTGATTCCCAGTCTGATTCCTAGTCTGATTCACAGACTTTTTGGGAATCGTGTGGTTGTTACTTAATCGTTCCATGTGTGGTTTTCCTGTGATGCAGCTTGCAACCATTGCCTTTTGTCTTTTTGCTGTGCACATCTGATAAATGTCTGTCTCTGTTTTCTCTATAACTCTTCTTTAGTTAGCTGAAGACAGCAATTAATTCTCCCTTAGTCATCTCTTCTACAGACTAACCAAAACCAACTCTCTTTCTATGTCATATGCTCCAGTCTTCTAAGTACTGAGAAAATACCAAGAAAATAGTAAATTTAACACTGAGAAAATAGACTTACAGAGTCTGAAAATCAGTAAATAATCAGTACTGTAAATAAAATGAAAGCTGGGAATTAAATAGGTATTTTGGGCTGAAAGCCAAACCAGAACAATGGGGACAACTGCGAAGACTGCATTTAGAAAAGGCAGAAACAATATTGGCTGAAATGACTTTTTTTTTGACATGACTTTTTTTTTTTTTTTAACCTCATTTGCTTAATCTTCTTCTTATTTTAGCTTAGGTTATTTTTAAAATGAGAAAATGTTCTTTTGAAACAAAAATTTGGATTTTAAAGTTTTTGGCATTCCTGAACAAAAATATTTTATTGCAGAGAAGTTGAACTGTTTCAACCTGTATGGATTTTCCATCCTGTCTGCTAGCTAAAACTGCTAGTCAGCAGTTTGATTCAAATTCATGAATGCTTTCATTTAGTTCTATTTTTACCAAATTCCCTATTAATTGATTCTTCTATATGTTGAACTTTAAGAAGCATTTTATAGCTTCCAAAAGGTGAACAGGCCTAAGCGTTTAACTAAAAAAAAGGAAAACCTAAGGAGTCACAGGTGTTTAATTCCATATATTTCTCAGATCCTACCCATGATCATGGACTGGTATGATAGAGATGCTGCAGACTGCACACTAAATTTCTGAGCAGCATCCTAGCTTTCTACCTGCATCTGTGCTGCATCTGTGCTATCAGCACATCTTATCAGCCTACGGCCTCTGACTTCCAGAAACTTCTGCATGTCCTCCTGTCTTCTTTTTTCCATTTTATTTTTAAAGTCCCTTTGAAATTATACAAAATATTTAGTCGCCTAGCCTAAAGGCTAGCTTTTATGATACTTAGTTTTATTACATGTCATTTATGGAGACTGTTCAACAATTGCTGCCCCATTTTTATTGTGTCTAAAATAGACATTCTATTTCCTGTATTAAAATCAGACTCTCAAATCCTCTCATGAAGTGTGGGATATTCTTTGGGGAATTATACCGAACAATAATAAGAACATATTCTCAGGATATCAGCAGTCTGTGTGCATTAGGGAAGAACTAACAGATGCTTAAAAATCTTTACAAGACAATGGACCCCTATTAAAATCCAAGGTGATACAATTATGCAGATGCCAAAGTGCCTCTAACAGTTACATGCAATTCCTTATGCTGATGTCTGGATAATCTTTTAAAGTATTTCTGTTTATGGTGAGTATTTTTTTCTCAAAGTTCTCTGGGACAAATCCTTCTGAAATACTGCATTTCTTGCAGTAACACTCACACAGTAATGAAGAGTTTTTTTAAAGGGCTGGTTTAATAGATGGTTCATTTATTCAACGGGGCACACATGATACACTGTGTGCTCCACACAGGACGCTAAGTGTTTTTCCCAACTTTTTGGACCTGTTCCTTCTACTGTCTTTTCCACAGCCTCATCTATCTGCCCTCTGACTTACCTTCCTCTATCCCATCCTGTTCTCTGGTTTTCATTCCCGAGTTAAGCCTGCACTCTTGCCCTTTACTAATTCCATAGTCCCTGTAACTCATTCTCTGATTTTTTTTTTCATTAAACATGTCCTAGTATAGTATATAAGATAATTGATTGAGAAACAAGAATGAAATATAATATAGTTAAAATGTTTGTTGCCCTTTGCTCCAGTTACCGTATGTATACATTGCATCTTGCTTTGTCTTGTCTATGTTACAGTACAAACTCTTCACGGCAAAACAATGTATGTTTTTTGATGTATTGTTATCATTTGTTTGTGGGGTCTGGTACACTGGAGTCCTGGTGAGGATGTTCTATGGGGCACCATTGCATTGTTGCTTTTAGTTACTGTTGTAATGACCCAAATACCTGAACAGATCAGCCTGGCTGAGAAAAGCATGCAAAAGGCTCTATCTGCTCCATGTGTTAGCAATGAGCAACATCTTGTGATAACGAAAGAACATTTGACTTAGCGTACTCTGTTTTTGGCTCTTTCTTAGAGATCTCGTATCTGTCTTGGCTGCTAAGAAGCACCTGGCACATTTCCAACTTGGTTGAAACGTCTGTGTAAGCTGATAACTATCCAAGCCTCTAAGAAATTACAGCAGAAATCAAATGATCTTTTGGAACTGTCTTCACCTGAAGAAGGTGAGAACTAGAATGTTTAATTCTCAGAAAAGAGGAGAAGTTATGATGCTGGAGAAGGGCAGATTTGGAGAGGAAAGGATAGTCAGAGACTTACAGTGACAGGAAATTGTCTGGGATGACTTAAAAAGAAAACATTTCATCTGGTCCCTGTACTCCCTTCATTATCCTCAGCCATGGTAGCAACTGCTTGCAATCCACTAGGGTAGAAGGGAAAAGTGAGAGCTGCATTAATAGTAATGATGACACTAAAAATGGCTTATTTCCTTGTATTAACTGGAATCCTAATTAGTTATGTGACATTTTAATGAGAAGCCACTGAGTAGGAGCACTGGATATGGTTGTTAAGACGCTGCAGTAAAGCATTAGAAAACAGGATTCCCAAGCTCGCATCCATTTAATTTTGTCTGTTGTAAGAATGTCAACAGCTTTATCCAGCACTGATGAATGATGCAGATCACCTAGAAAGCTTTTCACCATAGTGCCAAGTAGAAGAAACAGGCAAGCAGCATCTGGAGAAAAATGCCTAGGCCAAAGTGCTGGGCAAGCGTAGTTCTCCATGCCTTGCCCTAATACTCTCAGCCAGAGGCCACCAAAAGAATAGGAATTCATACTACTTTTCTGCTTTCTGAAGGTGCAGAAGAGCAAGGGGAATAAAATGGGCTAGAATTTAACAGCTTAGAGGATCATTAGATAGTCCAAGTTCTTCATCTGCTTATTATTTGTATTGTGCAGTGAGTTCCCATCATGGGAACCTACTCAGATGTGTAGTGTACAGCCACAGAGTTCCTGCCTCTGAGACCTTACTTTATGATAAATCTTGTTAGCTATCTCCTATCTACGTGGTTTGAAAGTATTTACTGACCATTTAACCCTTGGTCATGTTACCTGGGTTCACAGACATAACATGCAGATAACTGGGACCCTTTGCACGTGCAGTCAGTCCTCTCACCCAGGTATTCAGTGGTTTCTTTCAGAAATGTTTGCCATGCCCTTGGTCCTTTTGTACCTCTATCCCAACTTCAGCACCTCTGCAGCTTTGGTAATTTGGCTATGTGATAGCAAGTGGAAGGAATTTTAAACAAACTACCCAGAGACCAAGGAATTGAAATGCTCCTTAATGGAGAGGCTTAAAGACTTGCCAAAACCATGAAATCGTGTCACGAAGAAAAGTGTCACAAATGATCCCATTGAGCTCTATATGGGGCTTTGTATTGGCATGTGCCTGTGAATTGAAGCTCAAACATATAGAAACTGGGCTACAGAGAGGCAGGAGCAAGTTCCAAGTGAGTCTCAAAAGATTTTTTTTTTTAGCTCTGCCTCAATGTTGCCAGCTGAGAGGGGGGGGAGCAATGTTTTACATGGGGAATAAAAAATACATCACCCCACATTTGAAGTATATTTACATGGTTTGGATTATGTCTTTCTGACACCAGTCCAGGAGAGTTAAATCTATTTTTGATCCTTAAAAAAAAAAAAAAAAAAAGAATATTTTGTGTATGTCGTTTTTTTTTTTTCTTTCTGATTTTGTTCCTCCTGACACTAATTAGCTGCAGCACGTAAGACAGAGCAGCTATTGCACAGCTCTACTTTTTCTGGGCGCTAGGCAGCAACACCACAGAACTCTCTTTGCACTTACGTGAACCCAAGACAGGAACAGGCAAGGGTGGATTGAAAAAAGATGAAAGAAAACAGCTTACAATTTAGAGGAGGCTGAAAAAACTCTGTTTTTGACCACTCAGGAAAGGTTTGGTGCCTGGGAACCTTTGCCACCAGAGAGCAATGGAAGCCTTTAAGTACACACATCACCCACTTAGTTTAAAAGACTTCCTTGTCTATCACTGAATAACATGGGCTGTTCTTTCATATTTGTTCTAAATCCAGTCTAAAGAGACTGAAGATCAATTGTGGAAGCTTTAGTCAGACTCTCAAAAAATTATACCCCAGATATACATGAAATATTTTAAATATTTGAATCCTTTTTCTTTTTTAGTTAGTTAGCAAAACACGCATTTTTACAGAATGTTAGAGATTTTATGTGCAGTTTTTCAGGGAGCAGTGAGTCAGTACATATTCTAAATCCACTCATCCATAATGTTATACACATGACGAAGTTTCTCCTATTCTGGTATGTATTTTATATTTTCACTTGCTCTTGAAATAAATACCAAGGCTGGTAATATTCAGTCTGACAGATTTCTCAAGCCAGTGCTAATCTCTGTTTCTTCTCTCCTATCTCCTCATCTAGTCTTTCTTCCTCAGCTTCCCTGTTCACAATGATTTCCAGTCTCTTCCTTTAGATTCTTCATCCAGTCTCAGCTTCTTGTTCACGTCTTTTCCTAGACATTTCTCACTATTTCCACCATATCTGATCATTAATTAAACCCATCTCCTTTCATACCTCATTCCTAACCACGTAGTTGTTCAATCTCAGACTTCTCTAGACCCTCATCTGAATCCTCTCTCAAACTAGATCTTAACTGCCCACTTCAGCCTTTTCTCTCCTATGAATATTCCCATCCCGTTGCTCACAGTACCTTAGCAGCCTATTCCAGCTTTCCTTTCTCATGCTGCAGCTTCCATGTCATGCCACACCATGCCATGCCACACCATGCCATACCATGCCATGCCATGCCACCCATACCACAGCATTTCTCTCCTGAGCAGCTCCCCTTTTCTCTCTCCCATCACCACCAATCGCTGGTGTTGTGACTGCTGAGTACATCCTTGCTCTCAGATCGCATGCCCAAAATTCATCCAGCAACAACAACAACTCAGGGCCAGAAACGTGGGGAAAGTCGTGTGCAGCCGGAGACTGGAGCCTGCCGAGGTAGATGGAGTCTTGGAGAGTTTAATCCAAAACTGGGGTCTCTACTGAAAACATCTGTTATGCACAACCTCCAAGTTTTATAATGTGGCCAGATTTTGGTAAAATTTTGTGAGGATAGCAAGAAGTTAATCTCCAATAAATAGGCCACCCAGCTTGCAAACAGGAAGTCCCTGTACCAAAGGATGAGTGCACTACAGCTATTCAGAGAAAAGCCTGCCAGAATTTTTTAACGTGGTCAAAACAATGTATTTTTTTTTCTCAGTTGTGTTTTCAGTAACAGCTGAAAGCTTTTCACTGAAGTTTTCCAGAAGGTTGTCCTGAGGCACACATCCAGCATGGAAAGTTCCAGACTGAACAATTAATGTGTGGCAAAAGTATATGCAACTGATAACAAGGCCATGGGTTAGGAAGTGTTGGGTAATTGTCCTACCAGGCAGTGCTACCAGGCCAACTACAACCCACACCTGTGTTAACCAGGTAGCATACCGCTGCTCACCAAAGAGCAGCAAAGGCAGCGTGCAATTTCTTTTAGCTCGGAGGTGATTATAACCTTTCACTCCATTCATTTCCATCATGGAAATATGAATTCGAATCCTAACTGGAATAGTTTCAAATGCACTATGAAGCACAGCCAAATAACAGTGTTCTGTCAAAATCCCAGAGAAATTTAATGCAGAAGTCTATCTATCTGCAATATAGATGTGTGTAACAGCAACCATCTGTATTATTAATAACATTACAGGGACATTGGGTATGATTCCCATTTTAAAACGTTTTATCACCAAGGTTAACCTAAATGCTTTGCTTCTCATGTTAAAAAAAAGAGAGAAGACTGAGGCCCTTTTCTCTTCGAATGTGCAGTATTGCTGTATGCTGTTAACACTTTCTGGCAAATACTCACAGAATGGATAGAGCAGGATTGTTCTGTCAAAATGCTATGAATACAAACATGTTTATAGTGGGGTTTACAAGCTAAAATGAGAGCAGTGTGGGATCCTGTACAGAGCAATCAGTCAGGGTTTAGACCAAGTCTCCAGTTGTCTTCCATGGATTGCACTGTAAAGTATTTCTCTTCTGCGACTCGTTTCCCCTCTGGTAAATAACATGTGAAGGTCTCTGTTATGTCACAGATTATGTTTAATTTTCTCAGATTCTTCCAGAATCCTATTAGTTCGGTTTTCTTCTGTTTGGCCACCTGACCAAATCATGCCAGCCTCATCAGTGCTAGAAAACGTCCTTCCAGCAGATGGCAGATATTGCTTATCCAATGTAACCCTGACATCCAGTTCAGGATGTCAGCCGTGGGACCTGGAACATCGATAAAAGCAGGAGCTGAAACCTGAATAACCCATCCTCAAGATACGTGTGTTTCAAAAAGATCTTGAGTAACATGATTAAAGTTTCCCATATTTTTTATGTATTTAGGTAGTACAGAATTCCTAGATTTATACTTCTCTTTCTTTATGATTTCTTTCCTAAAGCCTTTTTGGAAAAAATATTTAACTGAAGCAATGATAAGTGAACTAGCTGTTCAAAAACAACTTTTCTCATTTGGCATGTGTTTATGGCATTTGAGTACTAGTATTTCCTGTTACTGAATAACATGAATTGCTACCAATAATGTAAATCAATGTCTGAATTCTTTCAGACCAGAATTCATCTGGGCATTTTTAACAGGAGCGACTCAAACAAGTCTGGCCAATATACAGCAAATTTCAAACGCTGATGTGCTTCACAGTAAATGTTGAAATTGAGTCTATTTTTACTGCCATTCTTCCTACTCATTAGTTCCTTCTCTCCTTTATGTATGTCCAGATAGTCAGAGGAGTTCCAGTAAAGTTCACCTCATGGTGTAAGAAGCTGATAGAGAGCTCTAATTTCAGTGCCATCTGCTGTTCAGCTGAGAAGTCCAAAACTATTCTTGCTTGGTACCCTAAAGATGGTATGCTAAGGAAACTATGTAAGTTTTGTGACTTTTTTTGATTGGGTGTTGGATTTGTTTTTTCTTTGCTGGCTGGGTTCTCTTGGTTGCATGGTACTCCAGGAGGCCATTTCTTTCCAGTATTTTATTTTAAAATTTCTTCATTAGTCTTTCTGATCTTGTCTTCCAAGAAACAGTCTTGAGAGAATGAACAGCTTCTGACAGGACAGGGATCATTCCTAGGTAGCATCTCCACACCTAATTAGAAATGTTACATTGCTGCTTAATATGGTTCTGTGAATACATATTCAAGTGCTCCTTGAACACCTGGAAATAAATAGATCTGGAAGTTCTTAATTCTGATAACAAGTCTCTTGGTAAAACTAGAAAATACCAGATGTGGTTTTATTGATATTATTACTATTACTACTATTGATGTTATTACTACGCGGATAGAATTTTTAACCACACTTAATGCTGAAGCCATTCCATACACCTGAAGGTATCACGGAGTGATTGTAAGACCATTTTTTCCATTGGTTATCCAGCATAAACTTTAGTGATACACCAGCTATTTATGTTGAAGGCACTTTAATCTAAATAAGAGTTTCAGATTTTTTTTTCCCAATTTAAAGGTATTTCTTACGAGGCTAAGTATTGAAATTATCCATTAGCAAGTCTCCTGTCGTCTCCTGCTTTGTAGCTAGCAGGGATAAGTATGTCCAGGAGAAAATTTAACACTTTGCAAAGTCTAACTTCCAGACCAGTGTGAAATATGGCACGAAGTGTTTAGTAGCACCTACATCAGTATGTAACATTTGACTGTTAGACTTAAAAGATGGATAAGAAGACAAACAGTATTTCTAAATTATCTGTGCAGTCAGATGGGTGACTGAAGTGGCAGTGAATGCACTGTTGGTTTTCTTGCATGATACAGTTTCTTGTGTGATAGAGTTTCTTGTATGATAAAATTTGTCAAGAATTGGAAGCAAATGACAATTGGTCATAAATAGGTATCTCAGAAGCAAGTATACTTATTTGCAATACTTTCATTCATTCTTCTAAACACTGTGTTACTGTGTCATTGCTCTGATAAGGATCGGGAGATTTGTTTGGGTTTTAGTCTTGTTTGTTAAGAGCTGATCGTTATGTGCTCCTTCCCTTTCATGTATCTGGAAGGAGAGAAAGACAAAAGTGGGAAAAAGATAAAGCCTGCCTGACTAAACACTTCTTATCTTTCCTTCTTCCCTCTTCACTGCTGTAGGTATTGGCAGTCTGAAACATAAATGTTTTCATGCATCAAGTGAAACAACAATCTTCTCCTTAGAATCTCGACCTTAGGAAAAATAATGTTTCTTTCTTCTAGAATCAAAACACATAAGCCAGATGTGACAGAAATAGTGCTGTATATAGCACATGTATCGTTTTACCTCTATTCATCTATATAGACTACGGAATGAAAGAATACAGCAGAAAAACAGCAGTAAGAAAGAGAAACTATTGAGGTTTAAATCTGGTTTAGCACTGCTGGCAGTTCCACTCTTTGGGATTACAATCAGCATTACTTTATATAAATTTACTTACACTATCTTATTTATAAAAGTAACCTTGAATTTGGTTGTGTCCTGGACTCTTTATTTAGGCATAGGATCTCCTAAGCACAAAGTTCCTCTATCCCTGCATTGCTGGTGCTTTATGTACAATACTTCCCAAGTAGAGTGTACACAGGAGCAAGGAAGGGTGGAGAAAGGGCAGTCTGAACCCTCTTATGACTTAGCACATAGTATGAACAATGCTGTGTGCAGGAAAGATGCCACTCTTGTTGGTGGCTCAATTTTTTCAGCCATGCTGCAGAGCACTTTGACCATCAGACACCCACATTACCTATCATTGGAAGCTGCCATGGAAGACAGGTACCTGAAAACTTTAAAGGTCCGTCTGTACTGTATCATCATCTTGGTTTCTCACAGTACTGAGGACAGCAGCATTTTCCTAATTAATAGGAACGTGAGGATAACTGTGAAGCACTCAGTTTACAATACAGAAGGCTATTTAAAGAACATAGAAAGATAGTTCTCATTCTTTATGGCAGTGTTTTTATAAATCAAAATAAAGCAGTTGGAACCAAACTATGTGAATGAATTTGTACTGCAACTGCTATAATTGAAATAGATGCTTAAATCTGCCCTAAATATAAATGCAGAGCATGAAAGCAGATTTATAAAACTTGTTGTTGTTGAATTTCATTGCAAGCAAATTTTCCGTGAAGGCATTTCGTAATTCTGAGTCTGTTGTGAGTGTAACACTGCTCTTCCTTCAGCCATCCACTCTGTCGCAGCTGCCTGTTTACCACCTGCACCTTAGAGCTGGGATATCTTTTCTGAATGGATTTCTGAGAACTACTGTTCTCTTTTAAACTCTCTTTGAAGGAATATCTCAGATATGAAACCTGTGGGACAGCTGAGCATGATACAATTCGGCAGAATCATGGAATTGCATGAAACAATCTTTCTGTCCAAGCAACCTCTCTAGGCAATCTTTCCCAGATTCTCAGTGCAGTTGTAAAGTGTTTCTTCTTAATGTTTAATCTTGTTTGATCTTTAGGACTTTAGCTGCTTGTAGTTACTATGTTGTGCAAGCAACTATATAAATATTTGCTCTTATTATTTAACGTTTTTCTTTCTCCCTTTCCATTTGGTCTTCTCCCAAATTAGATTGCAAGTCTCTTAGGGGAGGGGCAGCATCTAGCTGTGTTTCTGCAGGGCCTGCTACAAGCAGATTCATAGGTTTCTATAGCAGTGTATACAAAACTCAAGACCTCTTAAGTATCTGGGCCCACAACATTTACCCCTGGTGTGTGGGCCAGTTGCTGCCATCACACTTTCTCTCTGCAAGACCTTACAATGAAGAGTCATCTCAGCACCCTGCACAGTGAAGAGAGAAGTCCTTCAGAATAACCCTGAGTCAGAAGCACAACAGCAGCATTACTTAGCTGATGATACAACACAGCTTATCCTTGTGTGAAAATGCTTGTGTAGTGAAGCCAAACATCAGTCAGAAGGTTGTGAACCTTCATAGAGGTGGCTTTCATCTTCACTTGACCCTTCAAAGCTCCACACTCCTGTCACAGCAGAAAATCAGTACTTCTGTCACTGATGCTGGGAAATCCTTCCTTACCCTGCCAGATTACCTGGGAGAGAACTACGGCCTCTTCCTACTTCCATATCCATATCCATGTTGAGAACTGAGATGTTCACTTCCTGAAAATACAGCAGAAGAGCATGGCAGCTGCACAGGACCAAAATCTGTGACTCTGTAGCATGCTGATGAGGATTTCTGGTGTGGACTGAGGACACTCCAGGGCTTCCTGTGCAGGAGGAGCTACTGGTGGGAATGAGCTACCCTCAGTCACCTGCCTTTGAGATGTGCTGATAAGAACCAGTCTGTTTGCAGAGTGAGAGGCTGGAGAACCAGCATTGGTCCCAAAGTACTTCAGGTTTCTGCATAGCTTGGTGGCCCGGGGTCACCCCAGGGGTGCAGAGGCTAACCAGCACCGCAGCAGGACATCCCTTGACCTCTCACAGGGAGCTGGATCAGAAAGCCAACTTAGCAGAAAAACAGCACTGGAAAATACAAATAGTTGGGTGCTGGTTTAGCTCCCTGGCCTGGTTCATTATGGGGTCACAGAGTCAGCACAAGACAAGGTATGAAAAACGCAGCTCCAGAAATTTGGGAGGTATGAGAGGAAGGCATCCTTGCCCTTTCCAGCAACAGCTGGCCAGATGTGCTGCACAGACACTGAACATGTACAGAAGCTAAAGTATGGTCAGTCACCCTATAGGGGACCCCATATGTCCTGAACACAGGGATCTTAACTCCCTGTCCTCCCCAGCATTCCCCTCAAAATGGACAGCAGGAATTCTTGTCCAGTCTGTGCTATACAGACAACACACAGCTTTTACCTCAGATGCAACACATCTTGACAAAAATAGACACAAACTGCATTCCATTGCATCTGCTGTATGTAGATCTAAGAATCCATTGCTCTTGCTATTTGTGCTTGTCACAGGGCCAGAGTCGAATAAAACTGGCATTTGAACTCTCTTCCTAGAAGTGAAAGACGTATGAGATTATTCCTGTAGCTGCTGGGATGGTGGTGGCTAATACTTGACGTTATGGCTATCTTTTGTGGCTGAAACACTAGTAGTTATGACTACATCTTTAACCTTCAAACAATAAACATGATGGAAATAGGCATTTCCAGAAATCCATAGTGGGAAGTACAGGCTCCCTGAAATGAGCTGAGGAGAGAGAGATAAAATTGTGCTTGAAGAGTCACAACACAAAGAAAACAGAATTAAACCAAAGCCCACTGAAAACACATTTGCTGGTCCCCAGCTTGGACTTCTTCCAATGGATGCAGAGCCACTCAGAGCACCAGGGTCTTCTCCACTGCTGTGCCATCAGCACCTGGAGGAGCTTTCTATTGTCCCAGCTCTCTGGAGCTGGTGCTGGTGCTGTCCCCCAGTCTCTGAAAACAGCCCACCTGTGTCTTTGGAGCCAGATGCTGCACTCCTGACACTCACAGCTCTGTTTATATTACAGGGAGAATACACAGAACTGTGTTTGGTTTTCAGCATTTCCATATTAATTAAGTTGCGTAGATGGCCACAAATCCATACAACCATACCACTACTGCTTCACCTTCCTAACCTACTGATGGCACTTATTCTTTCATTCATTTCCAAGATCTTCCTGTAACAACTCCTGTGTCCTTTGTCATCTTCCTGTCCCTTTCTATCCTTCACTTTCTTGGTTCCAATACTCCAGCTTCTCCTTGAACTGAGAACAAAGCAATAAAATGAAGATATTTGTTTTTATCTAAACTTTCTTTTTAAAGATAATATTCATTGCTTTAGTGGAAGAAAGTCTTTAACACTATAAACCGTTAAACCTTTAAAAATATTTCAATGCCTAACGCTGAACCCACCTTCATTTAGGATATATATATGGGGGTGGAACAGTGTTCTGGTACACAGAGTTCGTAATGTAAACAAAGAGAAGCCAACACCAGCAGGATGAGCACAAACCACGTCACAGTCCAAAGCAACTGCACTTTGTATTTCCATTTTGTAATCCCTAACTTTTTATCTTTCATCTTGTTTCTAAATTCACTTATTCAATCTGCAAGCACTTAAACTTTTCATAGCTTTTCACATGGAAGACACATGATTGAAAGGCTGGAGACTGAGGCCCTGATCCTTTGAGATGGTACACACACATACTTAGCATTGGGTGTTGCAGCAGGTTCCCATGATCTTGGAAAAGTGTGTATTTTTACAGGATTGTGACCCTAAAATGTAAGAGCTTCAGAATCATAGAATCATAGAATCATAGAATCATAGAACGGCATAGGTTGAAAAGGACCTTAAAGATCATCTGGTTTCAACCCCCCTGCTCTGGGCACGGTTGCCAACTACTAGAGCAGGCTGCCCAGCGCCACATCCAGCCTGGCCTTGAATGCCTCCAGGGATGGGGCATCCACAACCTCTCTGGGCAACCTGTTCCAGTGCCTCACCACCCTCTGAGTGAAAAAATTCCTCCTAATATCCAACCTAAATCTCCCCTGTCTTAGTTTGCAACCATTCCCCCTTGTCCTATCAATATGGCACATGTGTTCCATTTGTTTTGAAAATGCTATGGTGTTGTGCAGTTAAATAGAAGTGATCTGTGATAGTGGTCACAGCATTGCTATTCATGAAGTAATCATGGTCATGTTTTCCTTATAAAGCTATATTTAACCAATACCCCTCATTAAATTATTCTGTAACTTCTGGTTATGTTTTGAAAATAATACCCCACGTAAGAAGTGTTCAGTGACTCTTGCTCATTCTTTACAAAATGGCAGTGAATTTGGGCAACAGGCAAAAGGGTAGAACTGGTATCTAGAAAGCATCAGAAAGCCCAGTGCTACCTACATAAACATGCTGTTACATGAAGGCCCGAGTTGTCTTTGTTCTGCAAGTTATGAGCTCATATGTCAACATGGGAAAACAGATGTTTAGATGAAAAAAAATAAAGAAAAGGCAGAATGAGGAATACATCCAAGTTTCTTTGGCTTTTGTTCAGGTGTTCCATGGACTGAGCTAATGGGGATCATGTGGAGTGGCTGATTATCATTGGAATCAGATGGTCTTGTAACTGAAAAAAGAAAAGAAGCAATTTTACTCTATACACACATCTTTGATTTACTGCTGTGCTTAGTTAAAATAGTCTTTCACTGTTTATTACGAGAAGGATAGAAGTTAATTGACAGAATGTATTTAATGTTTTTCTGTGGAAGAAAAGGTTGCATCATGGCATTAGTAGAAAACCATCAGATCTCTTCTGTTCCTCTGTCAAGATGGAAGGCCTGACTCGGACTTTGCTCCTCAGGTTGTCATCTGTGCAAAACAGCAGCACTTTCTGCACATTTCAGTACAGACATAAGATTATGCTCAACCTGCAAAGCTCTGGAAAATAATTTCATATTTTGTCCATTCATGAATCTCTACCAGACCCAGCTTTTACTTATCCTTGACTGAAATGTTACCATGTTTTTTGCTTCAGGTAATGCGTCCCCAGCCTTCTGTTGCCTTTATTTCCTCTGTATGATCCTGTGTTACTAGTTACTGGTAACTTCATGGCCCATGATGTGATTTGCCATGTCTCTGTCTAGGAAACCCATGTATTCCTAAGAAGTCAATTTTTTATGGGGATGTTATTTTCTTCTTTCCATGGACTATTTTTCTTTTCTATTTGTTGCCTCGAGCTGCTATCTTGCAGGATGATTCACATACTTGCTTTCTCCGAGTGGAATGTAAAGTGCCCCACCTGCTCCAATTGTTTAAATATCAAATATTTTTTTTTTCTTCTCTTGCTCTCAGCTTCAAAGAGCAAACAGAACTTCCTATCTCAAGGAATCATTTTTATTATGGCTTTAGGACCCCATTTTGTCAGTTGTCAGACAATCTTGGATCCTGGTCCTCCCACACTTCTCCCAAACAACTTTCAGATGGTATCTCAAGACACAATGTTCCATGGAACATTTTGCTAGAAAATTATATTAAAGCAATCAGTTATATCACAGCCTTTAGACTGGAGAGTTTCATGCAGCAAAGCTTGCTGAGTTTTTTAAAAGTTATGAATCCACAGCCTACCAGGAACTGTTAGTTGCCTGTGCTATCTTAAAGTTTATGCTGAGGAATGGCTTAGGTATATTTACAAAACGTAATAATAGAATAATCTGATCTATGGCCTCTCTTGCTGAACTGTTTGCCAAAATATGTGTTTATAGTATTACTTTAACATTCTTTCATTTTATTAATTTCGTTATTAAGTCATTTTTGTCCAAGACAATTCATACTGACCTTAAAATGAAATGGAAACAAATGGTGCCAGAAGTAAAAGTCAACAAGCGAAGGATGATACATGGCTTTCATCCATTTGTCCAGAGAAACAAGATTAAGGGCTATGTTGTCAGCTGTGCTAAGGCTGTGCTCAGCCCAGCTGAGGGTGGGGGGAAGAACATGGCTGAGAGACGCCTGTTTTTGTCCCTGGGAAAAAGCTGTTTCCAGATAAACTGGGAGTTAACATCTATTAGACCAGCCCTGCACCTTCCCACACTACCATGCCGCTTCCTTGGCCTTTGGAGATCATGTTCTCCTGTTCAAATTGGCTTCAAGAAGAGTGAACAGTCTCTCTGTTTCTTACCTGAAATCTGCCAGTCTTTTTTTGTTGTTGTTTTGTTTCCTTCTCTTGCTCCTCACCCTGTTGGACTAAATGAAGTAACTCACTAGTCTTCTGAACTTTCTAATTTCTTGTTTCTGGTTTGTGTGCCCAGCTCAAGAGCATCCCTTTCCCTTTTTCGACCACCTTCTAACCCCAGCTGGCTCCAGCTCCTGGCAGTTGTCAGTACCAAGATGGTCTGTCTCCTCTGGGCCTGGGGCAGAAGGCCAGAAGCCAGCAAAGATTTGGTCTAAAATGAGTGTAACAATATCTGGTGTGTCACCAACTACATCTAAAATGTCTTCAGGCACATCTCCACATGTTCTCTTCATTTCTGTGGCTGCCCAAAACCTCCTAGAAAGGTTTTCCCCAGCCAGTGTACAACAGTTTTAAAACTCAGTACTTGTTTCCTTGGGCATTTGATGCTTATCCATCAGTATTCATGACAAACAGCCCAATGCCACCACATAGAAAGCAGTTGAAGACACATTGAAGTTTCCACTGGGAGAGGTGGCGGCATTAGAAACCCAGCCAGTGTTTGACAGTCTGGCCAGACTTGGGATGTGCACTGTGGGGGGAAGCTTCCTTTCAGTTCAAACCCAGAGTGTAGTTGCTTTAGGGTATCAGGAATAGCAAAACTAATAAAGGCCAAAGCTGCAAGAAATCTCTGCTTCACCTTCCTACCAGGGAATAAAGGCTGGCCAATAGGGTGCTCCAGTCTGCCAGGAGAGATGTTGTTCCTCTTCTGCTGCCATAGATAATCCAGCACACAAAACTGTGTTGAGGATGTGATTAGTTCTTAAGTGCTCAGAGATGTAAAGCACTGAAAAGCTACTCAAATGCCAGTGTGAGAGGATTTATATTCCCAGATGGCAGAGAATGAATAAATAAAGTGCTAATCATCATTTAAGGATGAAATCCATCTTATCTCAAGAAGAAAGAGTAAAGAGCTGTGTACTGATTTACAGCACAGTTGGAGCACATGCTTATAGAGGATGCCTTCACGTGACATGGCTATAGGATTCAAAAGGAAGCTGTGGATTTCTGTGTGCTACCTTACTGTTTTTCAGCTCCTCCCTTTCTAAAGTGAAATTGTAAAATTTCTGCTACTCCTGGAGACTTTCTGGCCACAGGATGAATGGGGGTTGTGTTTCAACTTAAATGATCTCATATAAAAAACTACCAAATGCTGGTTTTAATAAAGGAATTAGAGGGAATGAAACTGCTGACAGACAACTTGATGAAACTTCTCAAATTCCTTTTACAGTATTGATTCGGTTCCAGTTTCTCATTTACAACATTTGCTTGTTGTACACATAAACTATTCCTGCAACAGTTGAAGTCTTCCAGTTAGCCACGCACAACCCAAATGCAAATTCCAAAGCTCTGTTTTCAGCAAGACCATTGTCCTGGATAGAAAACAGAGTGATGTCAGAGATTTAGTATGACAAAGAAGAAACAGCACACAAAAAAACCTGGAAGGACTTTGGAGAGACAGGGTTTAGGTAATACCACCAAAGAAGTCAGCCCTGTACAGGAAAGTGAAGCAATCAGTGATTAACTGCTATTGGCTCTAGTTTATTGGCACTAGAGTTATGCATCACCTGTGAGTATAAATATAAAGAACTGGTTAGACCAAAGCTAGGCAACCTTTCCCTGACAGATAGAGAACTTCTTCAAAGAATGTATTAGAAAGGATAAGCACAAGTTTTTTTTTTTTTTTTCCTCTTGGTAGGTAGGTTATTTTCCTTCTAAACTTTGGCAATCAAGATTTAAATCATCTGCAATGTAAGTGGTAAAGACACCTGAAGGCAGCTTTCTGTAATAGGTGTGGACATCACTAAAGGAACGTGTTTCTGTTCTTTCTAGGGAATATTTAATTTTTAATACTGAGCTGTGAGGGAGAAAAAGAGAGAAAATCAGAACTACTTTCAGCATTCAGGGGTAGTATTTATTTTAAATTAACAAATGCTATTCTGAAAGTATCTGGTAATGGCATTCTGATTGTTAATAAAGCTGGAAAAATATTCTATTTTTTATATTGACTGGAAAAATGAGAAGGGCATCTGTGCATAGACCAGTTTGTAGCTAGGACCTAATTATGACTGTACATTGCGTGATAATCATTTTGTGTTGTACTTTAGTGTTAAAATAGAATATTATTTCCCAAACATGGGAATTAAAGACGTATCTTAAGGAACATTTCAAATAGTGTAACAGAGAGCTGCAAATAAAATTAACAATGTTTCTACGTAATCACATTCAATGATACCTTAGAGATTTCAAGGAAGATACATGGTGACTGTTCCATTATTGTATATGTGTTAATTGACCTTTTATTTGCTTAGAAAACTAAATGAAAAACATTGGCTTAAGATAAAGGATCAAATTAACTACTCCTCTGAGAAAGATTTTTCCTTAATCAACTTTATTAAGCCTAGAAATAAAGGCATTTTTGACAAATTAATGACAAAAAAAAGACACACACGGACAGATCCTGAGACACAGGAGCATGGAGAGCTGACATGCTTGAAGACTACTGTGGTATTATATTGGTAATCAACAGTATTTTAGTCCCAGAGATTCACTGATTTTAAAATTTAATAACAGGACTTTTTTTTTTTTTTCCCTCCAAAGTTATTACCTATCCCTTCCAGAGAATACTTTAGTATCTTAATCAAATGATAGATGTAAGTTAAAGGTATTAAGATTTGGAAACCAAATACTGGGCTGCTAACTACCGTGCATTAAGTAGACTGATTTGATCAATAGAAGTTTTTCCAAAAGAAGAGCCCTCAATAACGTACAGTCTAAAGAAATCGCAGTGCTTACAGTTCTTGGGATGGCAGTAGCAGCAGTTAACCAACAAACTGTCATCATTGCTGAAGTATTTCTGCAGAAACAACAGCCATTCATTTCATGGATTTTACATCCTATGAGCCAACTTCATTTTACGTAAATATACTGGGGTTCCACCAGGAATGGAGCTTGTCCTTGGGTTTTCCACTTTTTCAGTTGGCTGCTGGGCAGCAGGTAGCAGCCAGTCAACACTGCAGAACAGACCCTTTTATAACCCAGTAGTAGTGGGTCCAACCCAACAGTCTGTGCACATACAGAACTCCCACAGCTGTTACTAGAAACCTGATCTGAGCAAGGAGTGGAGAACTGTGTAACCTCTCCCATTTACATAAGAGGAATTTTAGCTTTAAATTGTCTTGGAAAGAAAAAAAGTCAACAGCAACTACAAACCAACCACCTAAGAAGAGCAGTTAAATACTAGCAACAAATAGATCACACCCAGGAGAATTTCTTGCAAGCATAGAATTGAGACAGTCTGTGGAATTTCATGGTGCCAAATCTGCTCTCCCTCAGTGGATGAAGGTACAGCAGAAACCTTAAATAAATAATAGTTTTTCAACAGACCTTTGCATTTCTTCTCTCCGCTTGGTATTTTGAGACAGAGACAAAATGAGGAGCAGTTGCTGGAAAATAGGAATGACATGGCCATAAGACACTGAGCAAGATGTTGTATCTACATAGCATAGCACAGAGCCATAAAGAAATACTTACTTGAACACTGAAAGCAAGGGAGACATGTCAGTGTGGCACTACAATTGTGCTAGTTTGTTAACACAACTGTTGTACCCCTGGCTCCAAGCTAGGCTACTGCTACTGGCACATGGCATCACACTTCATGGGACAAGGTAGACATAAACCCGAGAGCATAGAAATGCAACCTACAGAACTGTTGGCCAGATTGTCATGACTGTAGGCTGACATTCAGGAAAACACCACAAAGCAAACTTGAGGTTCAGTTTCAGCAAGATTGGAGGCAAATATTTTACCTTGATCTGGTAGGTGTCTTGGGCACATGCTTGTAAAGCCTCTGCCTCACCATGTAGAAAAAAAAATGAAGAGGGGATCAGTATGGTGAATTGATAAAAACAGAAGCAAACAAATTGTGGCTTCATATTTTGGGTTTGAGTCCTACATTTTTTTCATTGGTTTCATACGTCAATTAGATGAGGGTTAGGACGTTCTTACTGGAACTGCTGAATATCTTCTGTTACAGCTCTGGAAAAGTTCCTTGGCCATTTGCCACTGTTTCCAGTTCAATGTTATGGTGTGACAGATGGATTCAATAACAGAGGCTAGCAATCAAGAGATGTGAACCACAGGGTGTGGGGGACTTAACAGTCACCATGGCTTGTGAGAGACAATATGCTGTCTTAAGTGTCAATACCTTTTTTTTGTGGGGAAGGAATTGGTCACCTGGCTAAAAAGGTGCACCACTGTGTTTTTTTCTGGCCTCACTGCCCATGGGAGTGACTGATCTTTTCAGTCCCCTTGAAAGCTGGAGCATGGTAATCAGTTAACAGCTTCTCCAGGGTAGCATCTCCTGGTCACCACTAACCTCAGTGTGTGAGGAGAAGGATGAAAAAGTGGGGTGCCGCTTTCTGCTTCTGGAGGAGCCCCATCCACTCTGCAAGCTGCCTTTGCCCAATGCTCTCCCTGTCATTACTGTTGATGCCTGTCATCCTGGGTCTGACCTCCCGTGTGTGCTTCTGGATGCATTTAGGTCCTTGTCTTCCCTGGCTGGAAGCTTATAGTTGCTGGTGACTTGTCAGCCCATGCGTGCTCTCCTGTTCTTGTGAACTGCCTGAACTGCTCCAGCTGAACTGCAGAAGAAGTCAAATCTTCAGGGCTGTTCCTGAGTGAACCATGACTATCAACCAGCGTGGGACTGTGCAGCTGCGGTGGTAAAACAGCAAAGGGTCTCCAGCTGGTCTCTGTTCCATGTCTCTGAGTCATTGCAGAACCAGACTGAGAGGCTGTTTTTCAGACATTTGCCTCTAAAAATAATATTGCTTTCTTAATAAACCAGGATCAATTTACTGAACTCTCATGTACTTTCTGTGCAGGACACGATCAAGAAATGTGTTTTCATCTATCACCTACATTTTCTTACCAAAGAAGGCATTTTAGTTCTTCACCTTCATTCAGTGTCACCTGAGCTAGCTGTTACCACCTCAGCAGTGTGCAGCCCCCAGGAGCTGAACTAAAACAACATTTATTTTCTTTAGAAAGAGTAGCCGCTGAGGCAACTTTAAAGAAAATAGGCTCTGAAGTTCTGGAAGCAAAAGGTCAACATCTAATTTAGAGGGGCTTGTGATCTATATAGAAGCCTGTCTCTGTTCAGTAGTCTTTTATATTAGGCCAAATTTGATGCAGTTACAAGGACTCTGCAGAAACACTCTTGTAATTTGTTGTTGTTGAGATACTGACTATAGAACAGTTCCTTGTGACTTTGACGTGAACAAGCAAATATTTCAGCTAGCACAGCAAACCCTCTGTGTAAAGCTCACCTGACCTGTGTTGTGCTGCTGCATATTATGGGATGTGATTATTAAAAATCTGCAGGACCACTGAGAACCAATTCACTGTAATCTAGGGGTAATAAAAGAGGTCTTAGAGCCTTATAGCAAAGGTACAAATACATTCCAAATCCTGGAATTGATTCCTCCTATTCCACTGCAGATGCAGTCTACCTAAGCTAGAGGATAGCATTCCTCCAGCAGTCAGCTCTACCCTTTTCAGTGAGTTGTCTCATCTGTAGGTAACACATGCCAGGGGTACAGGGGTACCTTGGTTGGCTCCTTGCTGTGCAAAGCCTTAGGGTGCTTAGGATGGCCGCGTGCATTTCACATGCCTCCTGGTGTGGGTGTTGGTGTGTCTGTTACGATGAAGCCAGCTCAGGCTCAGCAGCCTGGACACAATGAGCTGTGCTGGACCTGGCTTTGCCAAGAGCCACACAGGTGGCTTTTCCCCAGGCTTCTCCTCTGGGCAGGTTCCAGGAGGAGTAACCATCTCAGAGACAGCACTGGACCCTGGTTGGCTCCTCTAATTCCTATGGCATTGCATCCTGCATCCTGGCACATTCAGGGAAGAAGCTCAGGATTGGCAGCAACATTTTTCATCTTTTCTGAGGCTTTCTATTATAAGGAGCGTCCCAGACCCTCAGCATGCAACATCAATGGGAAGTGAAGATGTAAGTTTCTCTGACTAGCCCTTTGGTTTCAGGTTGTTTTTATCATCTGTAACCAACCTTTAGCTTTTCAAGTGCCAAAGCAGCCTCATCCTGCAAATTGCTGAGCTCGCAAGCCTTGCAAGCTGTGCCTTGGACTGCAATGAGAACTGACTGTCATCATGCAAAGGTGGCCCTGCTGGAGGGCGTCTCCAGTAGCTCAGCCAAGCCATTAAAGTCTATTGGTCAAGAGTGCTATTGTAAGGGGTGTAGAAATTCTGGGCACAGCACCTGTATGAGCAGTTTTGCAATCTGATGTCCTCAGTAAACTCACTGGGCTTGTAAGCAGTGACCCTTTCATCCCCTCTTGCGGGTCTGGCGGCATCACACCTGAGCTATGGGGGCTGGTGGCCCTGCACATGCAAAGCAGAATTGCTCTCTCCAGTGTGTTAGGCTTTGATGCACACACACATCAACAGCACAGTGTGCTTGTGGTAGATGTCTTATTTATGGCCTAGGACATAGTCTCTGTGGGTTCCTGCCAATTACTTTTTTTTCCTGCCTTTTAGCATTCCATCTTCACACCAGTAATTAATGTTTCTCTTCTTCTCACAGGAATGTGAGAAAATAATGACAATATTAGTATCAACATGTATATGTCCATAATCTTTATAGGAGATGAAAGAAGATATGTATTATTTGGAAGGAGGCTAAACTGGGCATCAGCTCAGGATAGCTGCCCAACACATCTTCAAAATCAAGTAATGAAGGAATCCAAAGTCAAAAAGGTATATGTGTGCATGTGTTCATAGGAGAGATGGAATTTGCTGCTCTCCAGAAGCAAGCAGATAGCTTGTCAAAAAACACTGGAGGCAAAGTCATATAAGGAGGACTCAGGTGTACTTCCCCAGATTAACCTGGTCACTTGTGCTTGGAGAAGACATGAAAAGCAAATGAGTCAGGCTGCTGCACTAAACTGGATTTTCCGAAGCTGGAGAAGTATTTTTAAGTTAGAAAATCTTTGGGTTGCATTTGCTAGATGAACACATTAAAGCCATCATGTCTTCAACTTTCCTGCCCATGACTCTTTCCTGAAAGCATTACTACTTTTATTCATTAGTTGGCTTGCCAATGATGGTGTGGCCATAGCTGGCTGGTTACTTCTTTCCATTGCCACAGCCTCTTTTCCTGGCAGACTTTTTGCTGTAGGAGCCTGGATTTACCCTGGAAGAAACTGGCAGAAAGCTAGCATGAATTAAAATTTGAATTCCTTGAAATGCAGTGAAACAACACACAACAAATTAAAGGCACTTTCAAATAAGCTGTAACAATATCAGCTGCTAGCATTCCAGAGCCCTTCACTTCTCGAGTCAAAGGTGCCTGCTTAAATTGCTAATTAGCTTTCTCTTGTTATATTTTTTTCTGACTTAAATACTCTGCATGAAAACATTTTTCAGACCTGTTCTAGTTGCCATAGCATCCATCACTGCACAGTCCTGCTACTCTTCTGCCCCTGTTTCATTATCAACTATAACCATACTTTTTGAGAAAAAGAAGTAGTTTTGAACGAAACACAGAATACAAAATAAGAAGGCCCTAATAAAGGCTCAAATAAATTCCTTATCTGGCAGCATACTGAAAATATCTTGATTCCTGGCACAGCAAATATACTGTGGAGTTCACTCTTCATTAAAAAGCACAGGCAACCACAGTACCAGGATGTGGGTAGTCTTAAAGACTAATGTGTACATTTATGCAGATACAGTCTTCTGGGAACCAGCTTGTTTTAATCATAAAAGAACCCTTCAAGTAAATTTAATGAGGAGTTAGTTGAGGAATTTATTCTGAAACTTTAAACTATGTGTAAATTCCTGAGGATCGAATTAAGTTGAAGGTAAATAATGTTCAGAATGGTGTTTCAGTCAAGGCTGCCTAAAAGCTGGAGACACAAAGATCCTGCTAAGAGAACATTTCTTTTCCAGCTAGAGACTTCTTTAAGGAGCCCAGACAGATGCCATATGCTGATGATAAAACAACATCTTTCGCAATGTGACATTTGGAGCCTGCTCAAGAGATCAGTCATTTTTGTCTTTTCTAAGGTTGCCACCTTTAAAATAAATACCAAACAGTTATGAACTGGAAAAGAGTAATTGCTGATAGTTATAGGTGTCATCAGTGATGAAACATCCACAAGCAGATGTTTTGCTTTACATGCAGGGAAGTTCTGGATAAAAAAAAAAAACAACACTGTGACAAGGACAGCTGTGTCAAGGATGTTTTAAAAAACGTTTTCTCACAGATTGTCATCATTTGCCCTCTTAAAGATAGGAAAATCTTGCTTTGAGCTCTTGTCTTAGTGAGATGGTGCTTGGTCTACATTCTTTGTACATTTGAAAAAAATGGTGCACTTGAAGATACATTTAACAATTTACTTTTTGGTCATGTTATTTATTTGATGATCTGAAGTCTAATCAGAGGTATGCTGGTGGATAAACACACACACACACATGCTTTCACATGAACACAAAACCTTCTGTTTCCCTCTTATTTTTCTGCATGTTGTTGGTTATACCCTGGATGGTGTTAGCAATATATATTGCCTGGTGTTTCACAACTGGGCATTGTCATTTAACACACAATTCTTAAACAAAGAGTTTTCTAATAGTGTCAGATATGCAGGATACTGATTTTATGTATATCTGATCTGAAAATATGTGGAACTTGTATGGTCTGTGTCCTGGTCTTGTCTCTTCATGAGTATTTTTGCAGAGTTCAGAGACTTCTCAAGCATATTAGAGGACAAAAAGGGAAAGATGCCTCCAACCTAATGAAGAAGTATCTCTCTATCCTGCAAACACACCACAGTAACTCATACAAGAAGTTCCACAAAACTTGTAAGCTAACCTGCACAGGAAGAAAGCCCTAATTTCAGAGTAAATGTAATGAGAAGGTGGCAGCTGGTGAAGGAAGAAACACAGAAGGAGAAAGAGTCGGCTTACGCAGATGTTGATGTTGTGGTTCTGTTGCATATAGTCTGAATAATTGTTTCCTTTATTTTGGCTGGAATCTTGCAAACTCTTATATAGGTGAGCAACTATATACACATGAGTAGTCCCATTCAATTCAAGACACAAACTCGTTATGAAAGGATAAATACCGACATTTCTATAAGATTACCACCTTAAACTGAATGAGTTTGTTTCTATTTTGTATGTCACTTCACATACTGGTGATCACCAATAAATATTCATAAAGGAAAAACATGAGGGAAATCACACCATTTGATTTTGGAGGGTGAAGTAATCCAGGAGGCACAGCTCTAACAGGAAGGGGAGCCTCGTGAAGGTGTACGACTAAAGGGACGATGAGGCAACACTGGTCTGCAAAAAGCAGAAAAGTCAGATTCAGAGGGTAACAAATGTTTGAGCTACATAAAAGGTTCTTGTTATGGAAGTTTCTAATATGGATCTCAGCACTGGAATGAGAACAGCGAGATGAGCATCACAGCACTGAGAACTTCTATAGTAAAAGGCAGTCAAAAGGAAGATAATTTAAAGTGCAACAGAAATACTTGTGGGACAAAAGGGTTTAAAGAATACACTACATTTCCAGAGAAGGCCGGCATCAAATAATCAGATCTGGTTATAAAATGGAGAGAACTTGCCCCACAGAGAGCTTTGAGTTTTTGTCAGAAAATCAAATAACCTGGATAAAAAGGCTTACTGCTGAATGTTACTGCTTTTCCAACAAAAAAAAAGATTTTTTTTTTTAAAGACAAAGGTTCCATCTCCAAACATTTTAACTTAAGTTGAAACACCACTTTTCTGTAGGAAGAATATTTAATCAGCTCTATGCTGAAACTCAAGGGAAGTGCAGGTGACAACCATGTCAGAAAAATCAGATCCTAAATGGCTACAACATGCTGCATGGTTACTAGAAGGTTTAATTGACAAAGGAGGACTTCAGAGCTGGGCATGGCCATGATGAGGTTTCTGTTCCCAGTTGGCCTCCCACTAAAATCTCAGGGATGGCTGAACCCCTGGTGGTTAGCTGATGAGAATAACCTCCCAAACAATGACACCCCCAACTCACAAAGAACCCTAAGATGGCAAATGATGACTTTCCCTAGTATTCCTTCCCATCCGCTGAGTGATATGCCAGCTATGAAAGCCTGGCTTTGAGAGTTCCCTCTGCAGCAAGAGTGG
Source organism: Anseranas semipalmata (assembly GCA_013399115.1). Classification (NCBI taxonomy): domain Eukaryota; kingdom Metazoa; phylum Chordata; class Aves; order Anseriformes; family Anseranatidae; genus Anseranas; species Anseranas semipalmata. The sequence continues at coordinate 134,639 of VXAA01005843.1, read as the reverse complement.
CTTCCTTGGGGGCAGCTATGGTGGTGGTAGCTGGGGGACATCACCTGTCCCCCAATTACCTGTCCCAGCTCACTCCCTGGATGAATTTCCAGCTTCTGTAGCAGTTACTGAATTGCTGCCACCACTACCCTGACACATTAAGTAAAATTAAATTTTAATGCTGATTTATATTAGGACATCATATTGTAAAAAATGGAGTTCCTCTGCTGCTTCACCAAGACCTGACCTTTCACTGAGATGAGAGTCCCTAAGAGGTGGGTCAGTAGGAGTGCTCATGGCTGAACCACCACAGTATCCCAAAGCAAACCATTCAGGAATCTGAACTCATTGCCTTGATTCTCATGATGAATAGCTTTCTGCTCTTGAGTAAATCTTACAAGGTCTCTTCCACAACCACTTCTCTTTCACAGGTATTGTCAGAATTAGTTATTTAATAGAAATCCAGTGTTCAGAATGTGTTATTATTTCAGCCTTTGTGATAATTCAAAGCCTGTCCATGCTGAGATTTTTCAGTGGAGTTTTATTAGTGATGGTGGTTTTGTGGCATGGAAGCCTACTTACTGCAGCTTGTATTGGGACCAACAAAAACAGTGAATACGTGAGAAAAAATGCAGTTGGGGAAAGTCTCTCACTCTTTGAAACAAAGCATTAGAACAATGACCACTTTTCTTTTTGGTTGTAAGTTTATATCCATTTCTGGTCCAATCTTTCTAGAACAGCTCACCTGCTTGCCTGTTTTCTGGCAGACAGAAGTCCACCTCCTCATACCACCCTTAGCCATGCCTGGAGTTGTAAGGAGCAGCTGAAGTCCTTCTGTGAGGTCCTTACAACTAGGTTGTCCTCTCCTCCTGTTGCTACCATCTCTGGAGAAAGCCCTGCCAGCCTAACACAGGACCAACATTGACGTGCCTTCCAGATGACTGGCTGTGAACATCATGCTGGTTTGTGGACTGCATCTCTAGCATGGGGCTAGAACGCCTCCATGGACCTGCATCTTAAGGGTGAACTTCATCTCTCTGCAGGGAGCCTCCATGAAGCTTATACACTGCCTAACAGCCACAGTGAAGTCTTAATGTTCAGATCTTTGCATAATAAATAACCACTGAATGTGAATGAAGCCAATTAACTCTATATCTACAATGCAGGGGACTTTCTAATGTTGACTCAAGCTATGTTGGAGGTGAAATGAATATTCTTTGGTAGCTCTACAAGCTAGTAGATAGAAAACAATTGACTTGCAGTATATTCTAAATGTTCTGATTCCTCCTAAATGAGCTCCATTAACACTGAGACACTGAGATCACTTAATTGTGGTTGTTGAGATGTTGCAAATGATCCTTCCTATGGCTGCTTTAATTAAAACACCTGCTTTCTAGTTTGTCATGTCAATATTGCACCTGTTTATTCTGTGCAAGTACAAAGTAATGGTTATGAAAGAAAACTTTTTCTTTCTTTGAACCATTCCAAGTCAGCAAGATTAAATTGCAAAGCTGTATCTGGAGGTTCTGAGTCTGCATATCTGTTCATTAATATGTGCATGCCTAGAATATCCAAATTCTGTTGTAAGATGTGCCTCTTTGTAGCTAGATAGGAAAAGATATCCTACTGCTAAGCAGTTCTTTGATACCATCAGATTCTATCAAATCTATCTCTGATTTTAAAGGCAAACAAATCCTGGGAGGCGGGGGTGAAGGGTGGGGGTGAGGGGAGGTTTGTTGCTTCTTTCAGTTCAAACTCTTCAAACATCAGCTTCACTATTTAGTCTACAATAATGCTGTTCGACCACAGAAAATAATGTTTAGTTGCCTTCTAGCCAGAGAGAATTTCTTTCATGGTATGCCTTGGATTATGTTTCTATGATGTAAAGAAATCATTTTTCTTGGCACCAATTTCTTTCACTTTTTCTCAATACTGCTTTCCAGAAGCATATCTAAGAGACTTCTTATGACTGCCTTGCATACTCTGCAATCAATGATACCAGAGGGACTACCAATTTTGTTGATTTCAGGTAACTTGCAGGTTTTGTGCTACTCTGGGATTAGAGATAGCCTTGCGTCATGGAGTATCCATCAACATCTCTGCCTCGTATAATGATCACCAGCTTCTGTCTTCCCACAGCTCAGCACACGGCAGTGCAGCCTTGCAGAAAACACTCAGTTCCACCTCTTTCCTTAGCATTTCTCTTGGTACGGGTTAGTGAGGCTGCCTGTATACACTTCTTTGGGTCCACTGCCTCCAGGGAGGTGGTGCATTTTTCTTCTATCTTGCTTTCAGCACTAGATGAGCTCAATAATAAAGCAAAGATAAGCTGTATTAGCTAGACCTAAGATTGGATTTCAGTTGTAAGATTGGATACAAAGGTCACATGCAGAAAACAAAACCATTTAAATATACCAAATACTATTTACACATCATCTTTTACCTAGAATCCTAAGATTTTGGTCTGTTGTCACATGTAAGCATTCAGGGTTCAGAGCAATATTTGCTTACCCCTTGAGCTACCCTTGATTTGAAATGTAAACCTTACCTGGGATCCTGTCCACTGGGATGGGGCTATGCCTTCCTAGGAAGCCCTGCTACCTTCTGAATCTTGTTTTCTTTGCTGTCCTCATTCTTGATACTTCTAGGAGTCAGGTTTCGGGATTCAGGTATAAATTATGATTTTTTGCATGGAAACTTATGGTGATCTTCACTTTTATTCTTGCTTACCCTAGTGGCATTTGAATGTTTTATGAGATACTGTTGGCTCCTCCTTCAAGCAGACACAAAAACTACTTTCTTTGTTCTGCCCAGAAACTCACAGCCCTTTGGCAGTAGTAATACACTCACATTAAATATATAAATTATTGGTTATATACACACTCTACAAAACTTCTGGCATCTTACAAGTATAGACAGTATATGCAAGACATTATTAATGTAAATATCAAGCTTGGTAAGTAGTTACTTAGTATGGATATGTGCATGAGTCCAAGAGTCTGTGTACACTTTTTATTGAATTTGTATGACTCGTATTTCTTTAACTTCAAGCTAGGAAAAATTTGAGTAATAGTTATAGTTACTTACTTTATTCTCACCTCCACATTGACCATATCAGATGACAATAATTCAGAAATGGTTACTTGAAGTAGCTGGTGTGTATCAGTTGCTAACAGAGAGTGGAATGGTATTTAGTAAGTCTGCGAGTACACCAGGTTTGGGTGGGAGAGTCACTAGACGACAGATTAATAACGAGTCATGAGAGGATGGATTTATTTTCCTAAGCTTAGCTGTGCATCTTTTGTCTTTGGCTTGCAGTATGAGTAGGAGATCTCTGCAACAGACATCACAGCTCCTTATCCCAGCAAGAAGTGAAGAGCAGGTGCAGGTCCCAAACAAACACAAAGCCAGTAGCCTTAATAGATCAGCTGGAGGGTCTGAAAAAAACCTCAGCCAGAACTAACCATTACATCTCATTCAGAAAAGAAAGGAAAAATGGTTATACTTAGATACTTATGAAAATCTGGACATATAATCACTATACTCTTGACTATAGACACAATCTGTCTGTCAGAGGGGATCATTTCACCTCTGCTGAAGTATCTAACCTACCATCCCATGGGTACTACAGACATCTCTTTTCCCACGTATCCTTTTTTGGACAGTTTTTTTGATTTTTTTTTTTAATTTATTTTGTCCCACTGTTCTAAAGCTATGTGAATTGAATTTGTTTTACCCAGTTTTTATGATCTGACTGTCTCGAGCTCATTCTAGTTTGTTTCTATGTCAGTGACTAGAAGTCAAGAAGAGCTCTTCTACAATTCTACAGAAAAAAAAAACACACAAAAACAAACAAAAAATCCCCTTTACTAATTTCAGCAGTGTAGTATTCTGCTTTTGATCTGCTAGTTCTTCTACTACACCTTTAACAACTGGAATTGCTGCTTGAATTTCAGGCTCTGTGGACTATGATTTAGAAACACTGTTCTTGATGTCAGCTTCTGGGAAGCTGACAAGTGTGTCTTTTCCCATTTCATTGTGTATTGGCTGCTCACTCTGAGTCAGTGTCAGTCTTGGAAATGAAAGATTCTTCATGGCTCTTGGGAGAAGAGATTTTAATATTGGAAGAACCTCTTGAGAAGTACTTGTTCCTTTAATATATAGATTTTTCTGGTCTACTTGTTTATTCTCTATGGTTTTCTCCTTTTTTCAAGTAAGAGCTGATGAAGACAGTCTTCAAAGAAAATAATGTGTTCTCTGTTGTACTCAATTTCTCTCCATATCCTCAGAACAGTAACATTTTATTCCCAATTGAACTGAATTGGATACAAGCAGTTTAGACAAAGGAAGGTTTTTTGTTTTATGTGTTCGAGTGGAAGAAGACAAACAGCAACTTTCACTGGCAGTTTAAACAGCTGCCTTCTGTCCTGGTACTTCTTTCTTTCTATTTTTCCCGCATGTATTTTTCCTCAAGAGATGTGTATTTTTTTACTTAGCTCTGCTATTCCTTCCCTCTACTTTGTTGCCATTGTGATAAAAGGAAAGGTCATACAATGGATAAATAATTTGCTAAAACATAGGAGAAGGAAGGGAGCAAAAAAAGGCTACCTCTTATGATAGAGAGAAGTCATCAGTGGAATGCTCTGTACTTGAATCTATGCTGTTTAACTTGTTCACAGATGGTTTGGAAAGGTGGTGAACAGCACTGTGACAAAGCTTGCTGGTGATACACAGTTATTTAGGATAGTACAGATGAGCACAGGTGAGCTGCAGAAAGACCCTACAACCCAAAGGAACTGGGCAATAAAATGTCAGATAAAACTCAACATACATGCAATGTAATGTGATTTACGTGGGGAAGAAAATAATTCTAGTTTCATGCAAGGGCTCTGAACTAACCATTGCTTTTCATGAGCAATGGTGTTATTGTTGACAGTTCCATGAAAACATCAGTTCAGTGTTTTACAGTACTTAAGAAAACACGTGTTCAAACAAAGGACATAAGGAACTGGAAAGGGTAAGAGGAAGGCAACAAAAATAATCAATGGTATGGAAAACTCCTGTAAAAGCAACAGTTGACTTAGCTGAAAGTTCAACAAGAAGAAATGACAACTTACAAGGAAGATACACTTAAGGTCTACAGACAGGGAAATGTGGTTGTGTTTTTACTGTTCGTCATCTCTTTACATGCTAGAAGTAGGGCTCAAAAAGCTCAGCTTATGGGAGCCAGAGTTGGAGCAAACAAAAGGACCTGATTATTCACACAACAAGTAGAAGTAGATCAGTGGAACTCCTCACTAAGTGATGTTGTAGATGCGAGAAATCTCTATACATGCAAGGGAAGACTTGACAAAGATTTTAAAGGTAGAGAGACCATCTGGGTGTTTCTAACTACAAAATTAAAGGAAATCTCATGAGCTGAAAATTTTTGCCAATAAAGAGAGTATTAATGGGAAGGTATATGTTTTTGCCCTGCTCTTAATCTTACCAAAGCGTTTGCTTATAGATTGTGTTTCTGCTAGTTTATTCTTTTAAAGATAAGCATTAGCCTGTCCCTAAAAAAATATAAGCTATTCTTCAGAATGGGGGGGTGAGAGAAAAAGAGGGCTGGGAAAAAGTATTCTAAGAATGAATAATGAATGAAAAAGGGGAGGGGAACAGCATTTCAAGATCAAAGGGTCAAAAACACAGAGGGTTGGACACCAAACAGAGTACTCCTGACAGTGCCAACCATTCCAAGAAGGTAACCAAGAAGCTCTATCCAGCAATGCAACAGAATGAGGACTAATCTCCAACAATTTCACCAGGATCTCCCATGAACCCTCTGTGAAGGAGCAGTTTGGCCAGTCCCAAAGAGAGGATAATAAAGAGACCAAGCAACTCAGTGTGGTCTTGGTCGGATGGGTATGAATGCAAAGGTGAAAGAAAAACTATATCCAGAACTGACAGGTTCTGGAGGAACCAGCAGGCATTGTAGTTTGGTGTATTAAATTCACTTCTGCAAAAGGGTTTCTCTCCTGCTGCAGAAGGGGCATGAGTCAGACCAAAAACATGCCTTTCCCTACCTCTCCCTAGAAGATTTTCCAAATTAGGTGACCAGCAGGCCATAAAAATAGCTCAGAGAACAGGATGGCAAATTATGGTTCCTTGTCATCTTTTGGTGGCAAGTGTCAGCTTAGATAAATAGTTGATCAGATGTGGAGAATATCTGTGAAGCCAGTACCAGACTGTTTGGAGGGTGTGCTAGATTGCTGGAGTTATAATCTTAATTCCTTCCCAGCAGTGAAGGATTAGAGGGAAGGAAATTTTGCTGTTCTTCCCAATCTCCCAGGACAAATTGTATGAAGCCACGGTCTTGTCAAGTCAGATACAGGATCAAGAGCTAATTTGTCCTCTTACATCAGCTTAAAGGAAAGAATCAAACTAAAGTCATTGTATCAAGAAAAGGTGATTGCTCTTCACTGCATTATGTATTTGGGTGTTTCATCCAACTTTTCAGCTCGGAGGTTTCCTTTGTTAATATTCTTCTGTTATGTATAGCCAGGTACATTAACGCGGGATGAAACTTCCTGACAATCAGCAGCCATTCCCACTGCTGATTTCTGATTCATAGAATGACTATATAGATAGCTACATGCTTTTTATTCATTGTCACCTAATTAAATACTCTGATATCCGTGATAACGTAAAACCTTCAAAACCTTTTTGCCTCACCTTGTGTCATGTATCCTCTGCTAAGGATATTGCCCCAGTGATATTGCTGGTTTCCACATGCTCCACACTTGCTTCCTCAGTCAGCTCTTAGTGCCAGTGCTCTTTCTCTTCATCTCTCTTTTCTATTAAACATGAAACACCATCCATCAGAGACGTCACCAGCTATTTCCATTAAAAAGATTAGGATTTGGAAACACAGACACACAAGGAAAATAAAACAATTACTTAGCATTATATACCTAAAAACAGTGTGCAGCTGTGTAATTACTATTACCCATCACAATCATAAAAAAGAAAAAAAAACAAACAAACAAGGATATATAATTAATTCATAATTTCTGCAGTACTCTACCCAATGATTCAGTGATGTACTGAGCTAACATCAGTGTGGCATTTACAGTAGATTTTCTGTTTACAGGATGAAAATATTCCCTGAGGAAGAACTGTGGATTTGGGTTATCAATGAGTGTTAGCAGCTTTAATGCACATTTCTTCTTTCATTCTGGCAGCAGGCAAGCTGCTTAAAGACCCAGATTTATCTATATAAATTACCAAGATTCCAACAAAACTTCACGCTAATCATTTTCATCTGAAGGGAATTTCTCACATAAGTCTGTAAAGCACTGTTTTTCATAAATGTCAGTTGGAGGCTTCTTAGGTGACATCTTAATTCAGAAGGCTGCAGCACCACTGTTCAAAATACGAGAAGATGCTGACCTACTGGGCCACAGCACAGCCGTAACAAGAAATCTCTTCGTGACATTTTACCCCTGATCTGCAGTGAGAGTGCAAGGAAATTTCATGCCCAAAGGACGTGTCTAGGAAATACCCCTTAGGACCTTTCTTTAATCAACTCACCAAATCTTTTCCAGAGAGTTTTCAATAACCATCAGTGCATAAAATTATTTTAATCTATGCATCAATATGAGTGAAGCCAGGCACTGGGAACGAGAAAAGCTAATCTCAAATCTCTGAATGTTGTTATAATACCGGTTACCAATGTGCCTGATAGACATGAATAAATTGGGGTATCACAGTGCCACTGTTTTCTGACATATCCTCAGGTACCCACTGTACCCACTACAGGCTGGTTGCTGCTGTGCTGCACATCTGGCCCCTCTGGATTGATGGAGGTGGAGGAGAGGGCACCTGGCATCCTTCTGCCCCAGCAATATGGGCACCAGCCCGAGAGGGCAAAGGAAAACCTGGCAGCTCTTAGCAGGGCAGAGAGCATTAACAGGACAGACACGTAGTCGAACTCGCCTGCTTCTAACAAAAAGGGAGAAGTGGGTATCTCTAGCTACCCTAGCAACCATGTTCATTAAACTATTATTTTCCTCATTTTAAGGATAAAAGCCAAGGACTCCCATTGATTTCAATGGCAACTCAGTAACTTGGTGCTGTTGAAAATCTTCAGCTGCCACAAAGAGTTTAAATGTCTGTCTCTAAAGCTCAGATCTTTATTTAAACACCAAGTACATTTAAACACCAAGTGTATTTAAACACCAAGTTCTCGGGTTATAGTTATCTAAATATATTTTAAAATCAGTTCCTAAAAGGCTTGCTTGTAGAAAGTCTGGGGAAGAGGAGAGATGAGACCTCTGGGTTGTGACATGCCCAGAAGACGTTTTCCACCCAAAGCTGCTCCACGTCTGTTACTGCAGTGGCCAGCAGCGTTTACTAATTATCAGAGTAGTCATTAGAGGTTAAGAACAATCTTCTCCTTCTACTTGTGTAAATAAATAATTCCCACTGAATGCTTTTTGACTGTACAATTATTTCCATTATTTTTTTTTCCTGCTCTATTTCCTCTCTTACTTTTCTTTTCCTTTCTGTCTTCTCTTCTTTTCCTGTTGTCCTGTGGATTTCTACAGAAGCCCTGCAGTTCCTCCTACTGTGCTCCCATTGCACCTATGACAAATTCTGACCACTCCAGGTTCTTTTATTGTACAGCAATTGGTAATAGAGCAGAAAATCTGCTTGTGTTCTGAAGGGGCCATGTTGCAAAGTCCATGGGGTGCACTCTGGCTGGCTCTCCTGACAGAACCAACATAGCTCAGACACAAAACAGCAAGGAGCTTTTCCCCTACAAGGCAATCCACTGTTAGTCACCCGATGATGGACTCAGCGCCAAGCATGAGACGAAGGCGTTGTTGCAGGAAGAATGTGCACTGTCCCATAGGTCTCCATACCACAGCGATAAACCACCAAACGTCTGCAGTTGATATAACATCAGGCTTGGCTCCCTATGGGCTTTCAATGAGGTAATTGGAGTTTGTTCTTTGCTTTGTGTTGAAGTGAAAAACAGAAATGACCATGAAGGATCACTGTGGTCAGGGCTTATTTTAACATCTGCATCAATGTTATACTTGAACTATCTTAAAAGTGATTATGCTGCTTTCCTGTGACCACTCTAGATCAGACGCTTTGTCCTTAAATCGTAGCGTATGACTGAAAATTGGGTTCCTGCACTCTGTTTCTGACTCTGCCAACTATGGCTCTTGGCCAATTTAAAGTCTTAGTGTGTATCCACAGCTCTGGGACTTGGAGCTGACAAATCCTCCAGAATAAAGAGTGGACTGAGTAAAAATAGGTCAATAAATAAATATATAAGGAAACATTATAGAATAAAGAAAAATACACTCAATAGACTTTTTAAAGTGCCAGTGAATGAGGGAGTCAGTCATTGAACAGAAGGGCATGAGCTAGAGGGAGCCATGGGACAAAGTGAGCTGGGCTGAGCAGGCAGCACAGAACAAACAAGCGAAAACTCTCTTTGCAAGACTGCAGATCACAGGCTAGGTTAATGGCATTCGTCCCCTGCTCAGTTGTTCCTGGAAATGAAGGCATCTTCTGAAGTTCCAACTCTCATGAGAGATTAGAAGAATACTCCTACAGAAAATTTTAAAAGTTGCTTTATAGCAAGGGTAGAAAATGAAGGTTTACACTTGAAATGGTGAATTCAAGACATGGAAATAAATATTTTTTTCTCTGCATTGACAGTTCAAGGTGGTCAGATCAACCTAAATTTTAAATAGTCACAGGTTGTTGGATTTGTTTTAATGTGAACAAAGAAGTTGAAAACATCTTTTCATGTGGAATTAAGTATTTTATTCACTATGATTCAGAATGTTTTCTTTCAATGCTGTATTTTATAAGTAAGAATAAAATGGTTTGTCATTCCAAAACAAAAGTTAATTTCAAATTGGGAGGCGGAAATAACTATTCTGCCAAAACATTTTCCATTCTTGTCCTTCCCATACACTGAAAAATTCGATAAAACCAGGATGAATTTGCAAAGCATTTTAAGGTTACAAGTACCTCATGTTTTTGCATAAAGAAATGTGCACAAAGCTTCATGACTTTATTACAGAGAAGCCCAAACTAATCTATGGATTTATAGCAAGGTAGCACTTAAGCCTTTTCTTCCAGGAGTTAACCTTTTGTTACATAAATATAGAGGTCTTTGGTGTTGTTACCATCCTTGTGACTGACAATGTGTCAGAGAGAAAATGTGACCTCTAGAACATGTTCCTGTTGTGTAAGGACAAGAAAATCTCATGTAGTATCAGTGTCTGGAAAAGGAGACCTGATGATTCAGCTACTACGGGAACCATGCCTCAGAACAGTGCGAATTTTATCTCTGCCTTTCATGTCAATCTTCCTTTGCTCTAACATTGTCAATCAGCCAGATCACTCTCATGCTTCATTATGTTTCCATGGTGATCCTTTCCTCCAAAGTTAAAAATAATCCTGCTCCAGTGTTGAAACTTGTAGAGAAGAAGACCATATATAACTGCCTACCTATAGCTATCTGTCTCCTATACCCCCAAAAGATATCCATTCACTTTGTTCTAATTTTTTTTGTAGTTGAAATAGTACAGTAGCAACAAGGCTAAGCCCGTTTCTCCAGTTATTGTTAGTAAATCAAGTCATGCTGCATCAGTGAGCTTTTAAACCGGACCACAACTCACTGCAGCTCCAAAAATATCCCAATAAACGAACCCAAAACACCATCCTAACACTTATACATACATACTCAGTAACAATTTCTATGCTTAATATTTTCTTGCTTTTACTCTCAAAGTTCTTCAGAGACAAAGAGAACTATTACCTGATGGATGGACTTCACTGATGCAAGATGATGTTTGTGACAACTAGATGTTTACCTGGGATCGCACATAGAGGAATGGCATGTTTTCTACCAGTGACCTTTTGGGAAATCAAGACAACGGACAAGACAGTTCTGTAAAAATACACACTTATCCCCACTCTTTGTCTTTCTCGTCAACTTGCTACTGCAGCCTCTAGGTCCAAGGTACATAGTTCCCACTTGGATTATTTCACATCAAAGAGGCTTGTAGCCATCCTCATTGATCAAGAACTTTGGCAAACAAATGCCAAGTCACGAGGAGTGTAAGAAAAATGTGGTTTAGTGTTTATCAGGTTTCTAAAGCAAATTTCTTAAAATGAAGAACAACTTAATGCTGATTTTATCGCTACAGCTCCTGGAGTACTATACTGAATATCCAAAAGTGAGGAACAGACAATGCATAAACCCTTAAGTGGAGTGCTACAGCACAGTGATGTGCAAAACCCATCTCTGCAAGGCAACATTCAGCTGTCCACACCTTACAGCCACCACTGCTGCACCTCCCAGGGGCCGTGCACTGCTGGCCAACTTCTGCAAAGACGAGCAGGACCCTGCAGACAACAGCCTGCTTCTCTGCTCTGCCCTGCTCAGCCCTCCACGCCGTGTCCTCCCTCTGCACTGAATTCTGCAGAAATTACGGTAAAAAAAAATAATGCAGTCTTCCTCTCACTACTATTTCCCTCCTTCCTGCTGTTCTTTCACCTTTTGTTGTTCCCCTCTGGGAAGCTGGTCTGAATGACAGTCTTTCCTCTCCGATACCACTTAGATTGTCTCTGATTTTTGAGGGCACAGGAGGGAGTCTCCTTGATCTGAGTTACCTCAAATGCTCCTGACAAAGAGCACGGTGGATACAGCTGCCAAAATGTAGCATGACCACCATGCCCATGCTAACCAACTTTATTGCAGAAGTCCAACGTTTGGCTTTATTTAAGACATCATTTTCTAACAGAACAGCAAAATGAATTCCTAACAGTAGGGCTGCTTTTGGTAAACTTCAAATACCTGTGCTGGAGTGAAACCTTACACCAAGCAGGTGTTTTTTAACTAGGGAAAGAAGACAGGAAGAATATAATGCCAAAAGACAGCCTGAAGGGTTTAAATTTGTTCTTGTTAAAGCAAATGAAGTCAGGAACTTAAAATGGGATGCACCAGGTGAGCTAAATTATATTCAGAGCTTTCATCTTTTCCTGGAATGAAATAGCACGACCAACTATGAATGAAAGGACGTGGCCCTGTGCAGGCAGTGAGGCTGTTTCTGCTGCTCTCTGAGTTAAATGAAGAAGAAAGTACCCTCTTCTGGGGTCTCAAAAGATTACTTTCTTGGTTGGTGCCTTGGTTTAATTTCCTGGCATCACAGAAAGCAAGCCCAGCAACTGTTCACTTATCCAGAACAATGCATAGCAGGCTCTGACATTTACTCACAAAGGGTTAAAAGTATTTCTGAAAGTACAACCTTCAGAATAATAATATTCTAGTAAAATTATAATTACAATTATAATTATAGTTAGAATATGTAGTTCTAATAACTCACAAATTAAAAATTGCAATAAAAACTTCTAAATTTTTTTACCCCCAAGTTCTCAATAGAAATAGTAGCATTACAGTAAAAAAAAAAAAAGTGAAAAGAGGCAATGTTGCACTTTTCTGACAGGGAACAGAAGACTATAAAAGAGAATCCATGTCATTGTTGCTGTGTTACTCTTTCATGACCCAAGACAATAGCCCTGTGTTCACAGAATTTGCAGGCAAGAAGACATGTTATTACGTCCACTTGACAGAGATTCACACACAAAAAAGGTGGTGTCTGTAGAGGAAACAGTAACCAACATGTTGATAGTGTTCACCTCTTCAGGTTGACATGGGCTAACGGTATCTTATTTTTAAGTTATTTCATTACAGCAAAAGAGAAACACTTTTCTTTTTTCCTGATGGCATATGAGTGGAAGAGACAGAGCACAGCGTTTCTAAACATAAAGGACAAAATGAGAAGCCTCGGCTGAACAAAAAAGGTGCAGAAATGTGGCACGTAGGCTCCCACACACCTTTTACACCTTCAGAGGAAAGAGCTGGGCAACGCTGAGCTTGCTGTCTGTTTGCACTGAGCCAAGGACTGCATTGTTCCTGGCTGCAGAAATGTATCATTGTGAGCTGCTTTCCCAAAGAATTTACAATCCAAAAGGACAAGGCAAACAGAGAAAAATGTCAGTCTTGTTTTCTGTCAGTCCTCAAGGGTGCAAGGCTGTGGCCTTGCCTGTTGTGTAGTTGAGAGACTGCTGGGTCCTGCAACGACGGCTTCCAGGAGCAGGATCCGAACAGGCACCGAGCACTTAGGTGCAGCGCTGCTGCCTGAACAGGCTGCATACCGCTGTCAGCACGGGGCGGGACGCTTGTGTCTCTTCTGCACAACGAGAAAAGGAGTTCAGACACAAGAGAATTTTAATAGTAGGTTGAGATGCTCACCTCCGTTCTCTCCATTCAGAAGAAGGGAGAAGGGTGTATCAGTAACTCTGCAAAACCATTTTGGCTAGCTTTTTGCTTCTCAACTTCCCAGCTGGCTATCCCAATAGAGCTCTTTATGTTTTTGAAACTGGCTTCCTAGATGCTTCTCTTTCCTTTTACTTCTTGTGACCTTCAGCCTCAGTGCAATAATGCATCTTTATTGGAAGACATACCATTAGTCACAGTTTCACCCCCTTCTCATTCCTCAATCTTTTCTAGCATCCAAAAGGTGAATGAATCCAAAATGGAATTGAGATTTCTCTCCCAGTTGGATCTTACAACAGTAATAAATGAGTTGCCATCTGCATTTCTAATTAAAAATCCAATTGGTATAATGTAATGAGTTTTCTGGATGCAATTAGCAACTGCTGGGGGTCTCTTTATGGAACCAGTACTACAATTATGAGGCAAATAGATTCTATCCTATGCAATGAGGAGCTTTTTTGAAGTTTTTCTGTCCTTAGCTAGATGGATTCGCAACAGGAAGCTAGGCACTTTTAGATACTGTAATCTACTGAACTGCACAATTCAGGTTAGTTCTTGGGGTTCCTGTACAGTTCAGGGGAGAATTAAATGCCTAATAGGATCCATAGAGCCTTCAAGATCATATCTATCTTCTGGAGCTTTACGTTTACTGCAGAATCTAGGACCACACGTTTATGTTTGGATCACAAGCATTGCCTCAAGAATAAGTAGTGGAAACATTTACTTTTCCTTAGAAGTAGGTCTGATAAAAATGGTAAAACTTCTCAGGGATTTTTTTTTTTTCAGAAAAAAAATAAAAGAAAGTTTTACCTGGTTTTAACGGACAGAAAAAAATCAAAGCCACAAATTAGTCTTCAAGATATTCATGGATCAGCTGTTCTAGATCAAAATTTCTACTTTGTTATAGTAATGACTTAGAGTTCAATGATCCTTTACAAATTAGACTTTATAAAGAGAAGAGACAGAATGACAGAGAACATATTTAAAAGTCTCTTTCTCTGCCTCCTTTATCTACATGTGCATATACACACACTGCTATCTCTATTCAAAGATTTGCTTGAAAGTCTTCTACCAGAGTGTTGAAATATTACCATTTTTCAGACTCAGATGGTAATGTTTATACAAGAAAAAGACTCAAGAGGCAATACCACTCTTAGCCTAGCTAAATCATTATCAACACTGTCCCATTCACCAGCTTTGGTACAGCTAAAGAAATCAAAGACCATCAGTATCATCCAAAGTCCCAGGCTGTCTGTATTTCAGGTTTCCTGGGGGCAGCCCTGGGAGGTGTTAGGTTCTTCCAGCCAGCTGAGTGATGTCTATTTAAACACGTGGAAGCACTGCCTGCCTTCTTTCCAGGACCACCATGTCATCAGGATCTTGCAAAGCAGGAGATCTTTGAGTGCCTGTGTGGGATGGGATTCCACCCAGACCTATGGGCCCCTGAGATCAGTGCTTCCTAATTCCTCCTTGATCCTTAGAGGAAAGAGATACTAAGGGACACACGTGTCTTAAAGAGCATGTAAGATGCGCTCACTTCCTCACAAGAAAATAAAAATTATTCCTGCTTAATGATACAGTAGCAGAAGAACCAGAGCCCACTCTACACGATGACTTTTAAAGCAAAATTCTGGGTACTTTTTGTCAGAAAGCACTGAATATTTGATAAAACTGCTTCTGGCTCACCAAACAGGAAAACAGACAGACTTCTGTAAAAAAATAAATAAATAATCATTCTATCTGGTTTGTATTTAGCTTTTTCCTTAGTTTGAGTCAAGAAGCTCTACTGACTGTCCTAAAGAGATACATTACAAAATCAGATCATACCACAGATTGATTGCCTTTACTACAGATCTTAGCAGTAGCAAAGGGACCAGGCTGGAAACTGGGGCAATCTGAACATCCCAATTCAAATATCATGCCTGCACCTCATGATTGGTGTTTAGATGCTATTGTCATGCTAATGTTTGTTCTTTGATGAAGCTCTTGTCTTAATTTTAATTTCTTAAATAATTTTATATGATCTGCAATGCAAGGTTGCTGGTGAGACTGTCTGAATCAGGCAATAGGTGGATTTAGGAAGCAATGACAGAGAAAGCAGCAGCATGATGAGCAGTATGCAAACCAGTCAGAGCAACACTGTTCAATCTGCTTCACATTTTGATAACAAGATTTTTGAGTCTTACTTGCAAGTCAGCTATCATTAATTAAGCTTACACTTGTAGTTCAAAGAATTTCTCTGGAGTTCAGTAGTGAGATGAAAAGAAGGGGCAAGTTCCAAGGAGCATTCTTTTGTATCTCCTTTGTGTTGACAGGACAGCAAAACATATAGTGGTTTCATAAGATAAGAGAGAGCCTTCCTTTTGAGAATGGGGCTTGTGACCTTCCCAGCCTGTATAACCATGCCAGGAGGTCATGCCCGGATGGACATGCTGGATGGGCCATGGGCTACATGCTGTCTGTTAATGGGAGTCACTCCTCTTTTCAGCAGCTCGGCTCTTGAAGAGGAGAAACTTGGTGCAGGCAGGTGGTATGAATCTTCTCCGGGTGGTGCTTTTTGTTTTATTTTTGCTACTCTGTTTCTAAGCATATTTACCTTGACTTTGATAGAACGAAGCTTTCAGCCCATCCTCTTTCTTTCTTTTATAACCAGCACAATCCCTGCAGTTGCTGATACATCTAAATCCCTCTGTGTGCCACAAATCATACTGCTGGACTACCTCCCAGCCAGCACAACTTGCAGAACTGTTTTGAGCCATAGGCATTCTGCTGCAAGGAGTGCTTTAGAAAGTGTGGATGTTTCCCATGGCAGGAATACCCACTGGTGGGCACGAGGGGCCATCACATCTACCGCATGTGAAAGCAGCCATCAGCTGGGATTGCGGGGCCCTGATTTATGCTCTGCAGAAGGTGAGTGAGAGTTATGTTCATATGTACCTTTGGCCATCTGGCACTGGTTGTACAGCACTGAATAACAGTCCTACAAGACCAGCTCACACATTGACAGGTAATGGCCAGGAACAGCTACAGGAAACATGCCTGGAGAGACTCCTGCACTGGCTTTCTTCAAGTCTTAGCAGAAAAAAATAGGCAAGATAATAATCAAAAGATTATTATCCACTGATTCTTCATAGTCATGATAGGCTGCTTTGCTTCACCAGCAAGGGGCCTAGTATGATAGTATGGTAATTCTTTGTTTTTAGAAAGAAACGTAGATATACATGTCACANAAAAAAAAAAAAAAAGAGTTGGTGCTTTTCTGCCTAATCTTGCACTCTTGATTCTACTTTGATTCAATTCACTGGGGGGAAGCTTGGGCTCTCGGTCACTAACATGAAGTCAGATACAATATATCGGTTCATATTTTTTTCTTTAGCTTATTCTTCTTGAGTTAAGAACTCTGATAATGCAGAGGTGACATTCAGGGAAAATCTAGAAAATGAATTCCTTTTTATCTCCAGGCTAAGCTGCACCAATGAATAGAGTACTATAATAAAACCTATTTGTATGCCTGTCATACGAAGACAAACCTTTTCCAAAGGAAATGGATTTGAGTATTTGCAAGAAATGATAAACAGTCAGACAAAAAGGTACTGAATTTCACTTTTAGATGCATGGGAGAAGTAGGTTTTAGCTTTCCTTGTCAGGGGGGAGGAATTCATATGAAAGCCATGTCAGCTGAGTCTCAGAAATGAGATCTTATCCACGCCTTTGTGGAAAGAAGTGACTTGGAAATATCTTGAAGGGAGTGGTTTAGAGTTATGAACAAAATGTCAGCCTGCATTTTTAGCAAGAATAAATCTAAAGAGGCTTATCCACTTCTGATAAAAAGAATTACCTGGATTTCATTGGTGCAAAATCCTTGTGCAAAGCTATGTTAAAACCTCATTATCTCTATGATTTGTATAACTGAATGATGGTGAACAGGTGCTTATACAAGACAGAGAACAGATATGCAGGCCTAATTTCAAAGCACTTCCACTCTCCTGGCTCTCCCATGAAGTCCAAGGATGTACCTTACTCACAAAGGAGCTACCCAGCCAGACCCGGGGGTTCCCCACCACCCTCGGTGACACACAGCTATGCAGCCCCCGCTGCTACAACCTGAGCAAACGCAGCAGGTGGGGCTCTGCTGCCTCAGTCTTGGGGTGAATCTCCTCCTCTGTGCGTTCTCCAGCAACCACAAGAAGGTGGCAGGCAGCACTAGTCAGCCGTGGATGCTGAAGCAGCTCCACACATTTGAAGGTATTTTGGAGTGGTTTCATGAGAGAAGTACGCTGAAGAATAGCCTTGTCCACAAGGAGTCACCGAATTCATTGATGGCAAACAATCAAGAAACATCTGAGACACTTTAGAAGGCATATCCTATGCTAAGTAAGGGTTGGTGAAGGCAGCCTTCCTCAGGTAGCTGGGGACTTTGGGCCTCTGGTACACAGAGGAGTTGGGTGAGTTCAGGAGCTGTGTATTTGTTCAGGGCTTTTGTGGTATTCAGAGGTCTTTTAGAGATTTCAACCAATCACTGTAATTCCAGCCACAACTAATATATATTCCAAAACAATTTAATTATTGGCTAAAAGTAGTGGAAGGATAGTGTTGTGTTTAAGACTGAAAGGGAGTAGTTAAGGTATCTACTGCCTAAAAAATGTCAGAGTGGGTTAGTACATAATGATGATAATTATACTAAATGAAGAATGTTCGAGTGCTTACCAAGCTTAATTAAACTTTGCAGCACTCCTAAGACAGAAATATTGTTATGGTAATTTTAACAGGTAGGTAAATTGCTCATCCTGGCGCACGATGGCTGGGTAATTTAGTCAAGGTCACACAGCAAGCCTGCAGTATAGCCGAAGTGAAGCCTGTCACCTTGACTCCTAAGCTGACTTCCTTCTGCAGTCTTCAAATAATTCCTTCTCTTCTAATGGTTTGGCTTTTCCTGAAACAGAAACTGGCTTTCATTCATAAACCCGATTGTTGATAAATTCCTCTATCCCCAAAGGACTCGTATCTCTGATCTTTCCCCAGTAATTCATGCCAATGTGGAAATTTTCTAGAAAATAAGGATGTGAGGGCAAGGAAGAGGACGACATGAAGAAAGAGATGGAGGTAAAAGCTAATACAAGAGAATGGAATGAAAGGAACTAGAGGCAGAAGAAAATCATGGCATACAAGTGAAAGACAAAACAGTCAAGGGGAAATGAAGGGTCAAAAGAAAAGTGAAAGAAATGGGAGATAATAATGAATAGGAAAGGAGCCCATCAGGAATTAGCAGACAGGAAATTGTGAGTAAAATAAAAATGCAGTAAGAATTGAGATGTAGAACATTTAGCAGAAATGTATTAAAAGTCAAAATCTACTATCTTCACTATAGTATTCTGTTTACATGCTAGGAAATTTCTTACATCCTCAGTCTATTGAGTGGTGCTGTACACAGAGACGGAAAAAACCTGCTGCCTCTGAGTAGAGATAAAAAACATAGCAAAGCTCCTGCAGAGTAACCCTAAAATGGTAACACGAGCAGACTGTGAAAGGAGTCCCTACCGAGATCTTTTGATTAACCTTGCTATGATGTAAGTGGGGAGTCTGGATTAAACCAGCTTTTTCTTCTATTTCTTTTTCTCTCCTTTTAGGTTAGAGTAATGCAAATAACTGGTAGAAATACATACATGAAGCATTTTCTTCTTCTTCTTCTTCTTCTTCTTCTTTTTTTTTTTTTTTCTGAAACTCTCAGCCTTGCTTCTTTAACTTGACATATAACTTATTTTTTTTCCCATTGAAAGCAAGAATAGTTCAAGATACAATTAAAAAGGAGTAGATGGGAAATTCAAAGATTAAAAACTGCATCTTAGCTGAGAGATGTGGCCTTCCTAACCCAATTAGGAAATCAACTCTTTGAACACGTAGGAGGAGCAGGAGCAGTCCAATAGCTCTTCATCCTAAAGTATTTTTCCTAGCATAGACAACGTGCAGCCAAATAGAGCCACGGTGGGATGCTCTGCTCTTCCCTGTGGTGATGGTCATTCTCATGCATTCTTATAGCTAACTTGCAAAAAGCATGGAAGAGGTTTGAATGTAAACCTCTGCTTAAGTTAATGTTTTTAATGTATGAGAACAGTCTTGTACCCATCTCTGTGGTTCCTTCCATGCAGATTACTCTTTCTCAGAGAAACTGAGAAGCATCTTCCCCTCTCTATAGTCAATTCTTTAAGGAAGCTTTAGTTTTACCAGGGTTTCTATCAGAAATAGCTGACTACCAGCTAAAACAGAAGATCATTTCTCTTCTCTTATTGGTAGCATTTTCTGCTGCTTTGCTGGTCTTCTTGCTCAGGCTCCCCAGCTTGCCTGTTGAGCTGATATGCGTGGACAAATACAGTGGTCATACAGTTAGGACTGTTTTGCTGAGCACTGTTTCCAGACAGACAAGCTCTCCTTAACTTGTCATACATAGAATTTACTGAAGTTCCCATATCATGGCATACCTTGTCTGCTGATTAGTTTTCACCAAACCTATGGCCAGATAGAACGGTTCCTTTACAAAGATTGAATTACTGCTTGTTGTCTGTGTGACTACATTTATTTTCAAGTTTAATACTCGTGTTAGGTGTGCTTAAAATGCAGCAGCTAGAGCACACGTGAGTGAGAGGAAATGGCAGAAATGCAGCCAGAGTGAACTCATTTATCTGAGTGAATATTTACACAGGGGGATTTGTGCTCAACTCACTGAAGCACAACAAGCCCTTGCGATTCATCAACCAACTATTAATGGCTTGAGGTTAAGAGTAGGTTTCTTTATTTACCGCCCTGACTGCATGTCCTGGCCACTAGATAATGTATGGATACAGTCACATGACACAGGGTTTTACTTAAATGTTCTCCAAAGAAATTAAATAGTATACTATTCACTGACCCACTTTTGATTTGCTTTAATTTTCACTTGGGAAAGTGCAATCTCTGGGGTGATAGCTTTGTTTTGTGAATTGTTTGTTCTGGTGCAGTCAGATAGTCAGAAATGTCATTGAGGGTGGCTATTCACCACATTTTCTAACTTCTGATTAGATATATTTTTACTCAATATTAATTATTATTTCCATGACTTTGAAATGAAAATTGCAAATGCTTTGATAAGGGGATTCAAAGTCTGTAACTTCTGGAAAGGAATCCTTGCAGAGTCCTGTTTGTAGCTTTCTCATGCTGTGGTTAGTGAATCTCAATAGTTATTGTCTTATCAGCAGCAAGGTCAATGACTAGTGCAGGAAATACAAGTAGATAATCTAGGTCCAAATCATGCCAGGCTGTTCTTCTAGTGGTCAGATGGAAAAGAAAGTGCAGTGAATTACTGCAGCTCCTGATCCTCAAGATCAGAGAATCCATCCCTTCGGTATCTCCTGTGGAGGTCCACACACCTAAAAGTAGAAGGCAAGCTTAGCATCTTCATGGGCCAGACAGCACAGCTGAGCAGCAACAGCTTGGGCACATGTTGCAGCCCTCAAAATATGGCTGATTTGAGCGATCCCTCTACTCCTAGTGTTCAGACAAGAAAATCCTTCCAGATTTCCTGCCATGGCTCCTCTTCAGGCTTTACAGTTCTCTGCCACTCACAAAGTGGGTCTGGGGTTAAGTGTTACACCTGAGCCTGTGAGCAAACGCCCTGGCCTATAAAATTAAGCAAAATTTAACAACTGTGGAAATTCTGTACTCTTCAGAGTCAAATGCTCTCTGTCCTCATGGAGAAAGCTGCAATGTGTCATGTGTCACCTGACCAAAATCTACTCGCTGCAGTAAGGCTCATATGCTACTTTCCTGAAGGTACTCTAAAGCGAGTTAAAAATGACTCATGCCAAAATCTGTGACTCTGCAACATATTCCCTTCTCCCCACCATGATGCATCATCATCACTAAGAGACACAGCAAAATTAGTAGTGGAGCAGTGGCATAGAATTAACCATTTTATCTGTGGTCATAGACTAGACTAAGTAAATTTGGGGGAAAGGAGAGAGGGACTTTATTGTCCTTTAGAATTGTTAAAGTAATACTTTGATTCAAACTCAGATATCCACATTTGATAGATAATTCTGCTAGAATGAAAAAAACCTTGATTCCAAATCAGACAAAGATAATCCTGAGAAGCTTCTAAATTGGCATGAGTGCTTCAAATGCTCATTGTTCTGGAAATATTTGATCCATTTTTCATTAAGGGAACAAAGAATATACCTTCCTCCTAAAGATTCCTGGCCTGTGTCCCCATTTCCAAGCGTCTTCTGCTGTTCCCCAGGAATTTGGGTCAATTGAGGAAGTCCCATCAAATCCAGGTCATTCACTGGCAGCCTGAGTTTGTTCTCCCAGAGCTTTTTGGACTGCTGATTCCCTGTCGCAAGGATGACTAATCACCAGGTAGGTGCATTAGTTTCAGTAGCTCCCTGCTCTCTTGGGGTAGATCTTTGTGCCCCTGCAAGAGCTACGGTTTGCTGAGATTTGACCACCTCCATTTCATACCTTAGAGCCTAGAAAATACGTCTCCATTTTTTTGAGTAAGTCAGCAATGCTGAGATGTCCTGCAGATCCTGGATGATCTAAGGTTTTCAGACAGTTGACAGAAGTGGGGTGACACAGAGGCCAGTGGCTGTTGGGTGCACAAAGGTGTCTGGTGTAGGATGCCCAGAGGAAGTGCAGGGATGAAAGCCAAAGCTGCAGATAAGGAAAGTCCACACAGAGCAGCAGCGTATACCTGCTGTTCTGGCAGACTTCACTGAAAATAAAACATCTTCACAGATAAAGTAGCATTTTTCTGACTTTACAATATAGCCTAATTTTCTCTGATGTGATTTTATTAAGCCTTATTATTACATTATCTTCAGTCCCATGATCAGACACAGATTAAATCACTCTTAACAATTTTATGAAGCACAGAACAAACAAACACAGAACTTCATTCAAAGTATTTCCTCTGAAAGCCATTTTAGATAAAAAAAAAATAAAGTCTGTAAAAATAAAAGCTTGGATCTGGTTTCAGCATGTCTATAAATCCAAAATAAGTACACCAAAAGCAATGGAGTTATTTAGATTTTTTACCACTAACAATCAGTGTTATACACTATTTCTGCTCTCTCACCAGATCCCTCCTGAATCAAAAGAAACATTTTAAGGCAGCTACTTTAATGTTCTGGGGGCAAAAGTTTTTGTATAAATCCACATTCATTTGAATGTTTACAACATTTCTTCTTTTTACAAGCATTCTGGTAAACACAAGTGTTTGTGGAATGCAGCTGAGTGGCGTAACGAATAGCAATAAAACCAGTCTTCAGTTTTATTCAAAGGAATAGCCTTCTTATATTCTTGTTAAAATATTCTTGAACATTGGTTGCTGTATGTAAGAGCTTTTGGGGAAAACTTTTGGAATAGTTAGAATTTGCACCTTTCCCCAGAATTAAAAAAATTGTTTTTCAAACAGTTATTTGAGACATCAAAGATGTCAATGTCTCAGATGTTTATTGGCAAAATACCACCAGTAGTGCTGGGTACTTTTTCAGTTTAAATCAGATCATCTTAAATCCGACTGCAACAGGTATACCTCCTCTCATATAAGTGAAACAGAAAACCATGCTCTACCCCATGTGACTGGTTTAAAGTCCAAAACTCCCTATTACAGCACTGTCATGTGTGACTCCCATAGAAAAAGGGAGCAGGCACATCACTGGATAACGCACACAAGGGTTTAGGCACAGGACCTGGCACTAGCTGTGGTCTGTGATGTTGAAGATGCTACATTGAATGAACCAGGTCAGCAAAGACAACTGTGGTAGCACCCACATCTGCAGCGTCTCCACTCCAGGATGATCTGTGAATGGGAAAGATCTGGTTTAGCTATATGTATCTGAATTACCCTTCACCTGCTCTCTTTTCACACTCACAGATGTGCTACCTGTGTCCCAGCCTCTGGTCTGTGCCCAGCTGGTGTCATTCAAGTTTTGGTGTGAGGCTCCTAGGAGCTACTCAGAGCACCAAAGCAGCACCAAAGATGCTGTGAAGACCAACACACATGTTTGGTGGTAAACAACCATTTCTGCACCTTCCAGGGAGCTGCACCTCCTGCGCAGCTTGCACGGCCTTTCAGCTGGGAGCACTGAGCTCTCTGGGACAGAGCTATTTTGTGAAAGAAATAATTTTAAATGAAAAGCATGAAATAGTCACACACAAATGCAATGTTAACTTCTAAGAATGAGTGTTCACACCAGAAACCAGACTCTGTGGGACTTAACTTTCATCCATCCAGAAAATAGAAATAGCTTTTGTATAAAATTAAAATGCACGAAACCAACTTGACTCTTAAACACTGAGCATTCACAATAAGCTGCTTGTCTATAGCCAGATGTATTTATTAAAAGCACATTCAAGGAAAACAGGAGCTACTCAGAAGCAATTTACAAACAGGAAAACAGAGGAAATTGGCTGGGTAATTTATTCTCCAGGAAGTATTTGCATGGTTGTATAAGCAAGGCACCCAGCAGAAAGGCACTGTCACGTCATACCTGTTCACGACTTAAATATCAGTGTCCCCCAGCGTATTCATCGTATTAGTGCCAGGTGCCTGCTAATGCAACATAAAAATTGCAGTTCTAAGTGCCAAGTGGAAACTTAATTTTAGGATTTGTTTTTCCTCATGGAGGAAAACTGAAAACCCATTAAAGCCCACACAATTACTATTTTGCTTCCTGGTGACTGCAGCTTCATACACACACACAAATACGCACGTAGAACCCGGTCGCTTATAGTAGTGTGCGGCAAGTGGGGACACTGAGACCAGAAACAAACTTTTCACCTCTTTGTAAGTGTCCACAACTTGTCCCTCTTATATTCCAGTGTCTCCCTGTCATTCACTCATGGCACCTGCTTTGTCCTGTGCTGTTTTGTTCTCTACTCCCTTCTCTTCTTAGCACTGCCGTTCTTCTTAACGCTGGCCATTCAAATGCGAATTAGCCAGAAGGAAACATCTCTTTCCCATCCAGCAGCAACGCACACTGAACGGTGCCTACAACACTTCACCTGAAGATGTGAAGTAGGAGATAAATCAGAACTGAAAAGTTGTGGGGCAAAGCTAGATCATCCGCTGGATTTCCCCAGCTTTCAGGTGTGCTCTTTTTTTGCATCTCTGTCACTGGTAATAGGGGCAGAGACTGACTGCAGCTCTGATCTGGATGAGCACATCACTGTTTAAGGCCAGGTCTATGGGTTTCTCTCTCTCCAGGACAAATATGGGAACAAAGGAGTTGAACCACAATAATTTCTAGTGAGCAGAAACCACAGTCGGACCTGCCCCTTTGACTTTCTGCTTTTAATAACAATATATCCATCAGTAATCAATAACACTGCACTGGCAGCCTGAGGAGTGGAGACTTGCTCCAGCTCAAGGACAAGGGAGGGAGCAGAAATCCATGCACCCGTTGAGATGCCTTCTGCTTCAGCTACTGAGCAGCACTTGTTACACTTTAGCCTTAAAACATAACTTAGAAGTAATTGGTCAGCACTGCAGAAGAAGGGCTGTGTAGCCACTGTTAACGATTAGTTTTGTTGTGCATGAATTAGTTGACTTCCTGCAATTACTCCTGCTCTTCCCCACCAGGCAACTGCAGCCTTCTGCTTTCCAAAGGCAGCCAGCGGGCAGTTTGCTGACCCCGAATGTCTGTGAGCTCCAAGATGCTCATTTCATTTTCTGCACCAGTCGCTAGGCTGAAGCATCCAAATTCCAGCAGACACAGGATAGTTTATGGCTTGCTGTCTGCCCCAGATGCTTAGCAGGAGGGACAAGGCAAAGGGAGAGTGTGGGAGAGTGGAATGTGTTAGCCCCGCCAAGCTGACGGTCACCCATAAAGGATTCTGTGTGGTTGTGGTCAGGAAAGTGACCCTGTCAAAAATAACAACTTGGTGTTTTATATTTATTCCTCTTCCATACTCTCCAGCTCTCCAGTACTCCATCGGACCAGGCGGAGCGCTTTGCTAAACACCAGTTCACCCCTGCACCTGGGAAATCAAGCAGAGCACTCCTTGCATTGCACTTCATTGGAACAAGGGATACATGCGGAGCTGGAGCTCTCCTGGCGATCCCGTTGATACGGGAGGCAGTGCCAAATATAGCATGCTTTGCTGCAGCCACCCTGCCTCTGCCAGCTTGACTCTTGCCTGTGCTTTTTATTTCCCCTTAACCGGAGCGCTGTGACTCAGAGGCAGGCAGGAAAACATGACAGTGGCCAGTACCATTTCCACGTTTTGCACTCAGACTCAGCTGGCATTGCAAAATAGCGGACATGAGCACTCTGAAATAAAGGTTCAGATGAAGCAAGGCCCATAGGTGCCGGCTCTGTCATGGTCAACAGTGCCAATTCACACCTCAGAGCCACCAGGCAAAGGACAGAAAATACACAGGGAGCACCAAGGGGCTTGCTACTGCCACAGAAAATCAAGTCAGGAGAATGTTCCCAAAGAGCCTGGAAAGAGCACGCTGAGCTAAGGAAAGATGCCTGCAGGAATACTGGGAATCTGCCGAAGGGAGGCTACCAGGGGGTGACGTGTTCATGGAAGAAAACCAGGAGGATGAATAACCGTGCGGGAGGAGCGATGACAGAAAGCTGTGCTCCTCTCTGGGGTGGAGATCTGGGATTTCGACTCTGGATGGGTCCCAGGGGGCAGGGGTCATTCATGTGTTCATTTCTTCAAGGGAGGAATTTTCTGTGACTTATGCCTTCAGCATATTAACTTCTACTTGAAATTTCACACCAAACGTGGTTTCAGATGCTCTCAATTATCCACCTCATCCGAGTCAGCAGGTCCTTGGTAACACAGCCTCCTGTCTCCAGCCTCCACCACTTACGGAGTAAGGTGAAGGCATCCAGTACTGCACATGCCGGAGAATACAGTCATCAGAGGCACACTGGGCAAGGGACACTGGAAACAGAGCAGTGCTGCTTCTTATGATATTTGCACTCCTCAACAGCCGTGCCAGCTGTCTGCCAGAGCAGGAGCCTCCAGAGTATAAATTTGCAGTGAAGATGCTTGTGTTGGCATGGCTCGCTCGATCCTCCTCGCTGCTGTTGTGTGTCCTTTTCTGCATTGTCTGTACTGGAGTGAGCCTTCTGTCCTGAACAGAAGAAAAAGCCCATCTGAAACACATCCTGCCTCCTCCAGGCACCACAGGCTACCTCCAGAAAGCCCACTGGAGGCACCTGCCTACCTCTGAGTTAGCAAAAAGATGGAGTTGCTGTTGCTGACCCTGGAGGCCCATCACTAGTGCTTGCCCCCATCGGTACCTCCTCCCCTGGCCCCTTTGGCACAGACACGGGGCAGAGAGGCTGAGGGAGCCTTTCCCAGCCTAGTGCTGGCTTTGCCTGGCCCTGACCCCAATATTTGCCAACATCCAACCAGCCAGTGACTCCCCAAAGCACAAAGAGAAACGCATTCTGCTCCCTTGCTTCCTGCCCACTCTCCATCAGCAAATGCTTTCAAGATTTATGGGGTGATAATCAAAAAAAAATGTTGCTGTAAATAACTCTGAAGCTCAACATGCCTTTGAGTGTGTAGTGTTTCCTACATACATGTAGGAAATTGCTCGATTTTTTATGCATGTGTAACTGTACTATTACATCTGCATTTTGGTATGTGCACAGAGGAAAAAGATTTCAAAGACTCAGCTAAGAATGTACAACAAGTATGAAATCCCTCCAAAACCTCTTCATGCAGAAATACTTACGTACCTATATTAGCACGAAAGAGGCTGAGTACAATATGATTCATCTGACTTAATTAGAAAATTAAAAATATTGTGCATATTGGGAGAAAAGCAGACCATTTATAGAATTAAAACATAACAAAAGCACAAACTGAATGCTTGAAGACACTGAAGGAATTTGAGAAAATTAAATCCTATTAAGAAAATATTGTGTTCACTAAAGATAATAATTGTGAAATTACTGAGCTCTTGTGGTTACAATTATTTTAAATATATATAATACACACATCAAATAGAAATCCAAATTTAATTTACTTATATGGATGCATGATGATGAAAAGATACCAGACCATTACATACATTACTGTAGCTAGTCTTAAAAATATATTGTAATTATAGAACTATACAAATATTGAAATTAACCCATCCTCAACACTGCACTGCTTCACAGCACTATTTTTCCTTTGAGGCCATTCATACATTTGTATCAGAGATCACAGAATCCCAGAGTGGCTGAGGCTGGCAGGGACCTCTGGTCCCACCTGGTCCCAGCCCTGCTCAAGCAGGGACACCCACAGCAGGTGCCCAGCACCACGTCCAGGCGGCTTCTGGAGGTCTCCAAGGAGGAGCCCCCACAGCCTCTCTGGGCAGCCTGGGCCAGGGCTCCGCCACCCGCACAGCACAGAAGTGCTGCCTGGGGTTCAGGGGGAGCCTCCTGGGCTCCAGTTTGTGCCCACTGCCTCCTGTCCTGGCACTGGGCACCACTGACAAGAGCCTGGCTCCATCCTCTCTGCACCCTGCCTTCAGGTATTTATGGACATGGATGAGATCCCCCTGAGCCTCCTCTTCTCCAGGCTGAGCATTCCCAAAAATGTAACGCGGTTCGAAACCTAAGTCTTCTCATTAGGAACCACTGCCTACTTCTGACAATCCCATAAACATCAAATCCTACTTAAAGCAACCCCCATCTGAAAAGGGACTTTGTAAAACCTATGCTTTCTTATTCAACTTATTGGCTCCCCTGCGTAGCTTCACAGCTATACTTGTGAAAAATTGCACAGAGAAAAAACTACTCAGGGTAATGCATTTCAAATATCTACTTCCATCTTTCCTCCTTATTTTTTCTTTGCTATGGTATCAGAGCAAGGGAGTGTGATATGTATAAAGGAACTTTGGGTTAAAATGCTCAGTAGCTGTTTAAGAAAACAATGCATTGAAAATGCAGTTAACACTATTTGAAAAACTAAGCTCCCTAAATTGAAATAAACATGCAAATAGCTTATAGACACATACATATATACAATCATATCCACACATATTTATTTCTGTGATTTCTATGACTCCATAAATGCCTATGGCTGTCAAGGCTGCATGACGCCATTATTGAGGAAACGTCGCAGCTCTCTGCCCCCAGCTGCATCTCCATGGGCAGAGCTGCAGAGCCCCTGCTGTGCTGGGACAAGGACTGGTGGTGATGTCACACCTAACCTCACACCTAAGATTGCCTGCCAAATCCTGAATTAGTGCCCGAGCTGTGGACCAGCCTTCTTCTTGTGCCTAAATATGGCAGTCGAGCACTTTCTCTTGAGAGTGATCTCTCTGGGAAGGGGAGATGCTGGATTTATCTCACTGTATGATGGTTAGGCTTGTTATGTGCCTTTATGAATTTAGTCTGGGTCTTGGTTTTGATAGTGGGAATTCTGCCTTAGTGGAGTAAACATCCACTTTCCTCATTGCAGAAGGGCAAAGAACAGAGCAGAGTGATAGCTCCCAGATGATTAGAATAGAATAGAATAGAATAGAATAGAATAGAATAGAATAGAATAGAATAGTTCAGATACAAAGATCATCTAGTCCAAATGCTTGACCACATCAGGGTAACCAAAAGTTAAAGCATATTAATGAGGACATTATCCAAATGTCTCTTGAACACTGACAGGCAAGGGACATCAACCACCTCTCTAGGAAGCCTGTTCAGTGTTTGACCGCCCTCATAGTAAAGAAATTTTTCCCAATGTCCAGCCTGAACCTCCCTGGGGCAGCTTTGTGCTGTTCCCACGTGTCCTGTCATTGGTTCCCAGGGAGCAGAGACTGGCACCTCCCTCTCCGCTTCCCCTCCTCAGGGAGTTGCAGAGAGCAATGAGGTTGCTTCTTGGCCTCCTCTTCTCCAGACCAGACAACTTAAGTGTCCTCAGCCTCCNGCCTTCCAGTACCTGAAGGGAGCGTATAAACAGGAGGGGGAACGCGTGTTCACACACGTTGATAGTGATAGGACAAGGGGGAATGGTTACAAACTAAGACAGGGGAGATTTAGGTTGGATATTAGGAGGAAGTTTTTCACTCAGAGGGTGGTGAGGCACTGGCACAGGTTGCCCAGAGAGGTTGTGGATGCCCCATCCCTGGAGGCATTCAAGGCCAGGCTGGATGTGGCGCTGGGCAGCCTGCTCTAGTAGTTGGCAACCCTGCCCAGAGCAGGGGGGTTGAAACTAGATGATCTTTAAGGTCCTTTTCAACCTATGCCGTTCTATGATTCTATGATTCTATGATTCTATGAAAATCTGCTTTACAATAGGCCAGTCGTGGAGTCTCCACCTCTTACACAGGATCTAGAGAAACACTCGCTAGAAATAATATAGATAAAGGTGGCTCTGGTTTAGGAAGGAACCACCTCAGGGTCCTTCCCAGGCCTAGTCTCTTCTGCCTGTTTAATATTTTAATTGCTTGGGAGTTTTGCTCTAACTCTTACTTACTAAGTAGGGCAGAACATTGAGCATCTGCACATTGGGAGAAGGGACTTGTTGTAAACAACTGGGGCAGCCAAGGTCCTGAGAGCTTCATGACTGGTATGGAACAGAGCCTTAGTGGCTCAGTTCACTGGCTCAGTTCACTGAAAGAAAATTGGTCACAAAAGACTTAGTTAATTTTTCATAAATAATGGGGTTGTTTTTGTTTTATCCTGCAGAACCTGATGTTTCAGCTAAAAAAATGTATTTCCAAAACATGGAGTTATCATTGTTTCTTATCCTCCTTTTTAGCTGAGCATCTTTGAGAAAGCAGAGTGTTTCCATTCATGCACTTCTGCTGCTGTTAACAAGCATGAGAAATAATTAAGCTATCTTACCCAGCAGCAAATCATTAAA
Organism: Anseranas semipalmata; assembly: GCA_013399115.1. Lineage (NCBI taxonomy): Eukaryota > Metazoa > Chordata > Aves > Anseriformes > Anseranatidae > Anseranas > Anseranas semipalmata. The sequence continues at coordinate 104,455 of VXAA01005843.1, read as the reverse complement.
TATTCTTTGAAAAACATGCTTAATTGAAAGGAACATCTTTATTCTGCCCCCCCC
>VXAA01005843.1:86831-104387 GCA_013399115.1 Anseranas semipalmata | reverse complement strand
CTTTTGTCCCCCCCCCCCCCCCCCCCCCCATTATATCAAAACTTCATTTTCTCTGCTTCATTCCGTAACATCCTTGTACCTCTGAAGGTATGTTTTGCAGGGCTGTCTCAGCTTTGGAAGGCCTAGGTTTTCCAAGCAGCATCATAAGGAAAAAAAAAAATAGTGCTCTGTAGAAAAAATGTATAAAATATGCTTTTAATTCTGGTATGTCTGGAAAACTAAGAGCATAACACAAGTGGATTAGGTGACTCAAGCTACTTGCAGGGATGTTCTACCCTAAGGGTTATAGAAGATTTCCTGAAAAAATCTGCAATATATCAGGTTCTTGCTTGACAGCAGCATGGCTGAATGTCTGGGAGAGTCTCTCATCTTCACTCCTTGACAGCTCATTCCTCCCCCCGGTTCTCTGCACATGCTCTACTATTCTGCTTTTGCTAATAGTGGTCAGAAATGAAGTGAGCCTTGTAAAATACATATTGCAATTGCCACTCAAAACAGACATCAGGAAAATCAAGAAAACAACATGATAATAATTGTTTTGATCTATTCAAGAGAGAAACTCAATATACCTTAATGGCAATCACTAACCAGGAATGGTCAGAGGGGAAGATTTAGGCTTACAATTCACTCTCTTTCCCCTGTTATTTATTAGGATAGAGAAAGCAACAGGCATGAATGACACAGAAAGATGAGCATAAAGCCAGATTTATGATCGAAGAGCCTCAAGCAAAAATCAAGTCTTATCTCTGACTGCAGGAGGAAGAAATCCTGCTGCAGCAATAAATCCAGAGGAGAAGGACCAGGCTCTTCATTACATCCATTGATTCAGCCATAGGATGGGAATACATGGAGAGTGCAGAAGCAGGAGACCAAAAGATGAATCAGCTGGGGCTTTTATCTAATATAGACACAGGCTCTTCTGACACAGTCACCCTCCTGCCCAAATGACCCAATTTCTGCCCTGAATGGTCTTTGAAGCCCTGTCTGCTTGGAGTGCATGACCTAAACCATTGCTCCCTTTCTCACAGTATTATCATTACGATGGACCCTGCAATTACAGTTGACTGTCCTAAGTTTCCCCCAAACTGTGATGTTTCATGTTGTTGCTTCTAAAATAATAGTTTCCAGAGGCCATTCCCCACCACATAGTAAGTGTTTGAAAGCAGCATTGTGTTTAGACACAACCTAATCCCCCTGCGGCTCTCTTCCCAAGTTCCGGCACTGCTGTGTTACTGAGGATGCTTTCTCCTTCCCGCCAGCCTTGACGTGCCAAATATATCCTGACTACAGATGTTGCAGATGATATAATGACTTCCGATTGTAATTCTGATGATACTTCTACCGCCAAGGAAAATCTTAGCAGTGACTATGAACCTAGCAATATTCTCCACTGAGAAAACAATATTTACAGTAGGATTTCAGCCACAGCAGCTAGATGGTGCACTGAAGCATCTGTTTACAAGGAGTTCAAAGAGGCTGAACTCGATACTGCAAGAAATATCAAATATACCACGTTATTAGGACATACCTCCATACATATTACCACCAGATATTGCCTCCACTTAAATATTAGGATAAAGCTTACAGTCATAAACACAGAAATGACAGCTTATATAGCTTGGAAGTTGTGGGACACACTTTAATGGTAGAAAGAAACACAGAGGGGAAATCCGTTTTTTGGGCTGCTGTCCTTGATGTAATTAGAGTTGTGCTGTGCTCTTTGTTGAGCAACCAAGACTGAAGCTAAGAGGGATGCTTTGTCACCATCTTAAGTTTTGCCTTCCTGACACACACTGATTTGTATCACAGCCTTCAAGTTTTTTAAACAGAGCGATTCCTGTCTGTTTAATACGGAAGCTGCTATTTGCTGTGGAGTTTCCAAAATTTATATGCCTGCAGGATATTTAAAAATATTTCCAAATCAACCTATCAAGGCAGGTTTTTCTGCTGTCAAGAGTGTTTATGTAATAAAAACAAAGATCCCAACAAATGCCTCCCTTGTAACTTTGCCTGTATACAGAGCGTGAGGTTTGTATAAAACAGGTGTCAGTTATGTGCGTGCTTCCCTGCACTGCTAAACATCTTCTCCACTCTCTAAATTGTTCATTCCATATACTAACATAGCATGTATGCAGAAAAAATACACTGAAACTGACATAATTCAATTTTAATCTGCCAAAAAAATAAGGTTGCAAAACTATGGGGTACTATATCCTTTTAATATTATCCACTTTAGGGCTACTAAACATATTGTAACCACCTTCTCCAGCAGGATATGTGGACCCCTGCAAGGAGGCAGGGCCCGTTATGACAGGAGGGGTTTTATGGTGATTTTATTTTGTTTTTCCTGGGGCAAGTGCGAGGCAGAAGCTGTGAGGAAGTAAATATTTAGAGCTTTGCACACTACAGTGTGGAGCTGCATGCAGACGTGGTTTGATGGACAGGGCATTTGGCAGCAGAAGGAGTTAGAGCAGATGCTGAGCCCCATGCTTGGTGTTGCCCCTAGGCAGTGCCAACACTACAGTACCCATCTCTACACAAGCCAGAAAACAAAGTACACACATTTTAATCACAAAATCACAGAATCCCAGAATGGTTGAGGTTGGAAGGGACCTCTGGAGGTCAGCTGGTCCAACCTCCTGCTCAAGCAGGGACACTTACAGCAGGTTGCCCAGGACCATGGACAGATGTGTTGTCTGCTCTGAGAAGACCCCATAGACATCCTTCAATAAGGGACTGTGAGTACGTGCCACGCAACAGCACCGTGCAGAAACGCATGGCAGCCCATGCGCAAGTGGCATGACCAGCTCCAGCGTTTGGTCGATCAGCCCCGTGTCCTCACACCACTGCTCAGCACAGAGATGACACAGCCCAGGGACACCCCTTCCCTGCCTGGATGGCGAAGGCAAAGTTGGCTCTCTTTCCCAGGTGCAGAAGGAGGAGCCGGGTGCCCTCAGTCCCCACTGCTGCTCCCAGGCTCCAGGCCCTCCCACACCAGGCCCTCCAGGGTCCTCCAGTTACTTTTGGGACATTTCTTGGTCTTTCTGTCATGCTTCCTGTCATGTTGTTACCCCTTAACCCTTCCTAATGCAATATTGGAAGTTCCCGATTCCTTCCTGCTGCCTTCTCAGCCTATTTTGTCTTCTACAGCTGCATTCCCTAGCAGATGTTCTCCAACTACCATCTGAGATAATCCCTTCCTTGTCATGGAGTTTTATAAAGCCCATGGCCACCACTGTGCTGCCCCTGCTCTGGAGGTGCCTTCTCCAGAGGCTGCTTGGGCACTCTCCTTGCTCTCCTCCAGGGATGCAGCCAAGAGCTCCTTACCCCGTTACAATGGCACTGAGGGTCTTGATGTGAATGGGAACCAGACTCGTCTTTTCCTACTAACTACAACCAGCTTGTCTGCATGAATAGAGAAACAAAAAAAGGGAACAATATTATTCAATAGCTAAATAACTTTTCTAGGTGGATGGAAACACAGGGCAAAGCAAGGAAAAAGAAAAGTTTATGGGTACGGTCAGCTTTAGAAAAAAATACACTCATATGGAATTTTCTTCCTAACTGGAGGAAGTTAGAAAAAAATGGTCTCGGAAGAAAGTGTAGTAGCTCCCACCAGGAAGCTCTATTTTGGGATAACATAAACTATCTGCTAGTTGGATTAATATTTATCATGGCTGAAAATAATACAGCCCTATTACACATTCCTCCCTAAAATGGGCACAAACCAAATTCTGATTTAAAGTAGTACCTATAGAAGTATAAGCACCTCACAGGAGGAAGAGATTGTAATAACTCAAAGTAAATGTTTAAATATTTTGCTTACAATCAAGAAGATAAAATTTAGAAATGCATGAGACAGAAGAAAAAATATAAATATCTTCATCTTGATATTCTGTTGAACCACTTTTATTTATGCGATTAAAAAATCATGTGCTGATTCAGAATTGTAAAAAAGTGGGGGTTCTTCTCCAAATACGGAGTTTGCTTGGGAAAAGAAGTGCAATAATTCATTCTGAACTACATAGATACACACAGAGATGTGTTTTAAAAGCTTTTCACTAGGATAGAATCAAGTTCTTTTTCAGCAGTGTTTTGATTTTTTCTAGGAAGAATGGAGTATTTTTCAACTTTTTTAATAAACATGTATTTTTTTCTAGATATCACAAGTCCTCTCTTATTACCTGTGACAGTGAAATACCAGCCCTTTGGAGCCTGGTTCAAAGAGGTCCTACATCTTCCTCCTCTATTAGTTCTGAATGTTTTCTGTGGCTAAGATTCATGACTGTACAGATGGTCTATTCATCATGTTAGGCTCAATTACCTCTCAAAATATATGGGGGAAAGCATGTTTCCATTGAAGTCAGTGTTAAAATTCCTATTACTGCAATGGGGTTAAGATTTCACTCACAGGGTTTAAATGGCACACCGACCTTTGGGAGGTCTTCTGGATGGGAGTGAAATTCATACTATGTGTGTATTGCTCTGTTTGATAGCAATTTTTCTAGAATATACTATTTCTGTAGCATATATTATGACAAAAAGTAGTCATGTCATTTGCCAAAGCAATTTTTCAAAGCTGAATTTGTTCAATGTTTTTTATAATTAATGGCATTATGGATACTCTTAATTTAATTATTCAACAGTGTATTCTCTCTTTTGATGGATGTCATTGGTCATTAATCTTCTTGCTTCTTTTTCAATTAGCCTAGATAGATTTTTGCCTTTTCTGGTTAACCCTCAGCGTGCACAGAGCAGAGAGGGTGCAGTCCTAATCTGACACATGACATGAGACAAGGACATACATGTTGCACTCTGTCAGCAGTGCTAATACTTACACACACAATTTACAATGACTTACTGCCCTAGAAATTTCCTTGTCAACTCCTTAATTTTTCTTCTCTAAGAAAGGGCTTAAAATCATACCTAAAATTAGAATATTCTATCTTTATGTTTCCTCCTGAATTAAAAAAAAAAAAAAAGAAGGTATTTCTCTTATTTATTATATATGCTTCCTGCAGAGCTTCAAAACAGCATAGCAGATTCCAATCCTGTCTTAATACATATGAAGGATTTCAAAGCAAGTGCCCTCTAAGTAGAAATACTGAAAGATCCATCTGTATATTTGTAAAAGAAAATGACACTTCTAAACACACTGGCATTTCTCCTGTGCAAGGATCTGAGGGCTAGGAGCCTGTGTGGTGAGTAAGCACACAAAGAATGTCCCGATTTTTAAGTTGCACTTATAAAACAAAGCTATTAATAACAGGTCAACACCTCAAAAGCACAGAGTAATTTACTGCTTATATAATGAGAATATGTTTGTCCAAAAGGTGTAGAAAGCTTTGGATGGCAAAATTGTTTGCAGATGGCAAAACCAGAAGTGAGTACACACACCATGGCAATGAGAACTGTATCAGGAAAATTCATTTCAAAGTTAAAATGCAGGAAAGAAATATAAAAGACCATCTAAAAAGACTACCAAAATGTTTGTCTGATATCTTCTTCCGGGAATGGAGAAAGTTCCCTTAACACCTCCTTACCTCCCAGATGTTTCTTCACACTCACAGCCAAGAAAACACCTGCGAGAGCCACAGAAGACATCACATGAATGTACTTTTCATCTGACTCCTTCCTCTCTGAGTCTGCATTTTGGGTGCATAGCATCCCAGGCATGCACCTCCGGGGGACACTGCATGCCCCGTGCTGAGAGCTCGGCTGGTGTGGGCAGGTGTGGAAGCAGCTGCTGCTCTGAGGGCAGCCCTGGGGTGATGGTGCAGACCTGCAGTAAGGAGAGGGGAACATGTTCTGCTGTCCCATCGCCTTGTCTTGAGATCTGGATGGGGCAATGGTCAATACTTTCTGATGTACTTGGCCATGTCTAAAAACTGAAAAACTAAGTCTTCATTTCCTTCAGAGAAAACTTTTCCCTGGTTCACCTTCCCTTCTAAGAACCCCTTCCCAAGTAGCCAGACATGGCTCTCTCTGCGTCCCCCAGGAAATAAACCATGCAGCACAGCTCATGAAGAGGTTGACACAAACTACTGAAGTGAATTCAGCCTTTGCTTTTCAATAAGATCATTGTAACACTATTTGTAGTATTAGCTGAGCCAGACCTCAAGCATCACATAACAGAGAAAAAAACACTGTAATTCTTGGAGGACAAACACTGGGAATCTGGCATCCGGCTGCCCTTTGTCTGTCCTTGTGCTGTCCTTCATCCTAGAAGAGATGACATGAGACCTGTATGTTGAAAACAAAGCCATGGCAGATTGACTGCCAGGTGTTGTGTAAAGCTTGGGAGCTTTGAACTGTGCCCTTCCTAATTCCCACACTGGAGACAAGAAGAGTGACCTGGATGTCCCCATGCCTCGGAGAACCTCTGCCTGGCATGACCTCTGGGAACATACAAAACTGAATGGAATTTAGAAAAGCCCAGAGGTTTCCCTAAGATGTGTCAGACCTCAGCATTAACTCAAGGAGTATGTAGATATTAAGATGATTTAAGGGAAAGATGATTTCTCCATCTTATCAGTTATTCTGGACTTGCAGCTGAGACTCTTGCCTGCAGAATTCCAAATCAGGGCAGTCAGTCCCAGTGCAGTGATTTATAACACAAAGGCAACATACGTGCTATTAATAAAAACACCTTATTTACATTTCATTGGAGCTACTGAGCTGCAGTAGGACACTTCTTTTACCAAACACAGCAATCATCCAAGATTTCTGATATCTCCTCTTCAATTTATGCGAAAATGTGGGTAATGGGCAACATTCTGTTTTGAAGAGGACTAAATCCTGGAGAAAAATCCGTGTTGTTGCTGTAAAGCAGAGAGCAAAGAAACACTTAGCTTTCTTCTAAACTTTAATCCAACTCTTGGAGCCCTCACTTCTTGTTCCATCTGGAAACAATGTGAGGGTTGCATAGTGTAGGAGGTCATAAGGAACTGGTTTCTCATAGAGTACAGCTTCTGGTACCACCTAAGGAGGGAATGTAATCATTGTCTTTAGGAAATCTAATTACACTTCCTTCATAACAAATATAGCATGAGACAAATCATCACAAGAACATGCAAAATACAATAAAAATGGCAGACTAGTTTAAAAAAGCTTGATGCTAGAGTATGAAACTACTTGTTTAATAAAGTTTTTAGTATCTGCTCATTTTTTTTTCTATCTTAAAAATATTTACCATTTATTTTCCAAGGCCACAGACTTTTAACAGTCCAATTTTTTCCTGTTTATTTTTCTTCTGTTTGCAAGCAGTTCCAATAAAAATGAATGCATTTATTGAGTCATATGATGCATCAGAAAAAAATAATGTTGCTTTGGTTCACTGACCACTCATTGAAAAAGCTTGACTCCCTTCCTAGCAAAAACTGGCCAAACCATAACAGAAGCTCACCAGAACCTTTATTTATTTTATGCATTTGTTCTTGGTGAAGCTAAGTAAACTTGATTTCCTCATTGATAAGCAAAGCTTGAAAGGGATGAATGTTTAGTTTGAATAAACAGCCAAGTGTTCAGACATTTGTCCAACATTAACCTCCCAGAAAACAAAGAAAATGAAGAGAAGCGTCTAAGTGAAATACTGTCTGTCCTTCTGCTGCTAGTCATGGGATTCACCAGTAACACCACCACAGAGCACACGCTCCTCTGCATCTTGGTCTTTTACCTCTGCTGAGGTGAGGGCTTTGCGGCGTGTGTGTGGGGTCTCCTTAGGACTCAGGGCTGGACTTAGACATGTTTGTCTGCAGCTCCGAAATGACACAGCCTTGAGCAACCCCTGCCACCTTGCCATGCCTTGCCATGCCTTGCCATGCCTGGCCTTACCTGGCCTTGCCCTGCCCAGCCTAGCCTTGCCTTCATGCAGAGTCAGCTGTGAGAACTGGTCCCACTCCAAAAACACCTGAGAAAGAGAAGATATGCTTTGAGCTAGATACAATCCAGCTGTGCAGACCCTAGCACAGGTACAGGGGAGGAGATGGGAATGTCTGGCTTGATGGTCCTTGCTCTGGTCCTCACCAGACATCACTCACTTCTCTGGATGGCAGCTCACATTTGAAATAGTTGAGGAACGGCAACTGCATTTCAATCAGACTCTGTGCACAGTGTAGGGGATGTGTCTACATCTGAAATCACACATATGACCCCTTCTGTGCAGCGTGTTCAAAGAAAAAAACAATCTGATCATCTGCAACTTCTCTTCCACAATGGATGTTTTTATAGATGCTATTTCTTTTTTATGGCTGGATCATTCTTTTTCAGACTTGGCTTCTTTGCACACATGAGATGTTTTTTGATCAGATTATATTTATGGTGAAGACAAATACTAATTTAATACCTGTCACAAGACCTTGCAAGATTTCCCATGAGGTCTCATGATGGTGCATCAGCATGTAATTAAATAAGAGGGCCATGCCAGTCCCTGATGCAAATCCTGAGTAGGCAGTGACATTATATCAAGGAAATGTTTTATCCTACTGCAGTCACCTCTTTAGCTTGCCTGCTGTCTAGTTATTTCAAACTTCTTCTGGTTTCTTTTTCTTTTCTTTTTCTTTTCTTTTCTTTTTTTTTTAATCTTTTCCCACCAGTTGGCTCATTCATTTGTACTTCAATTTCACCTCTCATTTTTCTTTTTCCCATTTTCAATCATCCATGGGAAAGAATGTCACTTGTCACATATTCCTGTGATATGCAGGTTGCTTTCACTTTGTTTTATTCATGTACTGTTTATCTGCTTATTTATAATTTTATCCCCAGATTGATGTCTACTGTTCTCTGAGCAGTAGCAAGAGGCTTGCAATAGCATAATGCAAGGTTTCATGCTAATGCCTAAAGCTTTAGGTAGGATTCACTGTTTTTCATAAATTTCCATGACCTGATCCACACATGCCTTGTATTCATTCACAGAGGTATTTATTTTTTTCAGCCATTCTCCTTTAAACTCCCCTGTTAGGGCTGCCCACCCTGTTCAGCAACACCCTGGCTTTGCTGAGCCCATCACACGTGTTCAGGTGCTGCAAGTTACCTCTGGCATCTTCTCCACCAATGCTGTGTCCCCCAATGGACAACAGGATGTGGACACCTATAGCAATGTAGTGCTGCCAGCCTCTGCGGCTTGAGGTCTGCAGTGAGGTACACCTGCAGGGCACAATGCAGCACTGTGCAGAGACACCAGTGTTATAGATAAGCCTCTGCTCAGGCTAATCAGCCCTGCAGAGAGGTGGGATAATTGAAGCCAAGACAAAGGTGTTGCTAAAAGGGCAGCATTGCTTCAAGAATCTCTGCAAGATGGCTCAGTGCTTGTTGAGGTTTCTATGCATGGTGCTGCATGATGTTGTATGGACAGGCATAAAGTGCTGGAGCTCTTCCTTCTTCTGCTGGAGCACAGTGGTAGGTTTCTGCTCCTGCTGAAGCTGGCCGTGGGAAGAGGACTGATCTGGGATGTAGGTCCAGCACAGCCACAGTTTTCTAGAGTGACTATAGCTACAGTGCAAGAGCTGGAGGGAATATGAGGGAAGAGGAGTTTTCTAGGTTGGTTTTTTTTTTTTTTTCCATTGAAAAAAATTCAGCCAGAAATATCAAGGACTGGGAGAGTGAGTACAGCCTTGAAAAATCAAAATTCCAGGTCTGCTGAAGAAAGCCAACATCTGTGTGGTCAAACCACAGTTTTCTATTGAAAAAATATGCCAGTGGATGCTTACCAAGTCATTTAGCTTGTCCCTTCTCAGGAAAATGGGGAGACTTCTCTACCCCATGGGAAGGAGTTGTAACCACAACCTCCAAATGCACTCTCATGCACAAGCCCCCTGGCCCCTCTCCCTCCCCACATGCATCTCCAGGCTGGGAGTCCCCAGGGCCCCTCCTGCCCCATCCTCCTTCCCTCTGCCCAAACCCGTCCTGCTCTCCCCCAGCCCTCCACCTTGCCGACACCTGTCCCTTCCCAACTCACCCCGTGGCCTCCACCAAGCCCAGTTCTATTCATCCCACCTCAATTGCTTCAGAAGAAGGCAGAGCCCTGGCACAGGCTTGGGTAGAGACAGTGACCCCTTTGATCCCACACTGAGAAACAGCATGGAGAGACCTCCTGGTCCAGCTCCCACCACGCTGAAGACAGGAACCACTGCAGGAACCAGGAAAATCAGAATGGGGGCTTTTTTTCATGTCAATAGGAAACTCTGATGGTTGCTTTCTGTTCTTTCTCCTCGTTCATTATTTTCTACTATACAATAATATTCAGTGACAAAAAGAGAGCTGCAACATCAGCTTCAGCTTTTACTCTGGTGGTATGGTGGGCATGGATGTTCGCGAGAGGGAGCAGCAGGAAGCATCCCTTACACTGCTGTGAGAGGAGAGGGCCTCAGGGCTGGGAGGGATTCATACAATCCCACCTTTGTCCGGTGCCTGTGGCAATATGGTTTCCTTTTACACCAGCTTTGCTATAACACAAACTTCAGTGCAACTTGTCCAGTTGCTGACTGCCAAAATCAGTTCCTATAGCACAGACCTTTCCAACCAGTAGTCTGGCTGTCCTCCAGGCTGTCTGCAGGACAGATATTGGAAGGAGAAGCTGAGGGAAGGATGGTCTGGCACAGGATCCAGATTTCTCTCCTTTAAATAAAGCTGCAGAGAGCAGCCGTAATAAGTCTGATGTTCAGGATCCCCGCAGACTCTGTTAATGGGAAGAGAACTGGGAGCATCTATCGAAAAGTTTGAAAGGACTGTTAGAGAAATTAAGAGCAAGTCAGTGGTTTGAATGGTGTATTTATTTTTTTAAATGGAAATTAAGGTTTTAATTGAGCATTTTATGTAATTAAAATCTTTTACGTGGAAAAATAAAATCTCTGCTACAGAGGTAATAGGAAGTACAAAAATACTTTGGACATGCTAAAGATAGTGCGGATAATTAAATGTTCTCCATGCTTCGGTTCTCTCTCCAACCAAATCAGGTAATTAACGCTTGCTTGTGCCAGATGCTGCATTACTCCTGGATCCTGCTGTGTACAATATGATTCTCCCACAAATTCCCCTTCGTGTATGGTGAGCTGAGACAACCGCAGTGCTGTTAGGAGTGTCTCTGTATTTTTTACTCACTAAGATGTATCCCTCGGTGAGAGTTGGAGCCCCATTCTGGTGGGTGCTGCGCGAGTGAGGAGCAGGGGCCTGCTCAGAGCATCCTGCAGCAGAGTGCTTTGGGATATTTGAGGAGTGGGAATGGGAAGAAGGGTGTACAGAGCCCAAACACTTATACTAGTGCCAGTAACTCTGCCTAGCGTGAAACAAGCACATCTTCCTTCCAGATAGCATGGGGAGCAGAAGAGGACACCTTTGCAGTGGGATGTTATTCCTGGTGCTGACCAGTGAGAAAACTCCATGAGATAAGAGAGAACACGAGAACTTCAGGAGGAGTTTCCAGACATTGTTTCCATTTTGTCCAGCAATTTAGTCTTGCTTAAGATTCATACATGAGCATTAAACATGTGGTCTGATCTGCTGAATATTTCCTCATGTTGGGAGATAGGCTTAAACCAACCTCCTTGCTGCAATGAAGTGACTAGTTTTACATGTGAAGACCAAGACCCGGTCGAAGGGCAATGTCTTCCACCAGTGTTTTCCCCCATACCAGTGTTTTCCATCAGGGCATATTCAGGTCACTGTGGTTATTCCAGAGGAAAAGACATCCTGCTAAAGCTTGGTACCTGTACATTTCTGACTTGTTTTGTGACTTCAGGAATGTTTAATTTGTCTTAATGGCAGGTTTGCATTTCCAGCATGATCCCCAAATAACTATTTTCTGGAGCTTATAGCAAATTAAATATTGTCAGCCAAGCAAAAAAAGTGAAAAGGTCTCATTGAGAACCAAAGTTCAGTGCCGTCACCCTCTGGACATTCAGTTTCAGTTATATTTATCCCTTAAAGGTCTCTGTGATTTCCAAAGCAGTGTACATCTTTACACCGTGCCTTTCTCTGTTTCACATATACAAATGTGCATGGCCATTGCAGAGGCAATAGGACAAATGAGGCAGTGCTGGCTCAGTCAGAATCTCCATTGATTTCAATAGTAAGTTGATTAAGTGGAGACTATAGTATTTGAGTCAGCCAATTTCACCCAGATTAAGGGGATAACATGCCTGAAATTGATTGATATGGAAGCTGCAAGCTCATGTCCATTGGACACTCACACACAACCTGTATGTATCATGCATGCTGTATCAACATCAATATAAATTTGATAACAGTGCATCGTCAAGAAGCAGGCTTGTCTTTGACAGATCTTTAAAAGCTGTGCAAGGAAGTTCTGCCTCTGAAAGCATTGCAAACTTCCTTGTCAGCATGATATGGGTTCAGCTGGGTGATCGATACCATGCTTCTGTCAGCTCTCTGCAGGGCTGGAATACCCCTAAAGAGCCAGCACTTTCGGTATAATTCTTCCCTTTCATCAGCACACCAGCTTCATGCTGCTGCTGTCAATAGTGTTATCACAGATTCGATTATGCATGGCAAGATGAAACATATGAAGGTGAGAGACCTCCTGATTTGGAGTTCAATCCCATCTTGTTGAAGGCAAGATGCCTTCCTTCACGCCACCTAATCCTATTCATAAATGTATCAAAATCTATCTTATAGTACAGGACACAGAACAGCTCTTTGTAGCTGCCTTCTTTGAAAGTTGATTCAAAGGAGATATCCTAATACGACAGTAATGCAAAATCTTCCTTTGAAGCCTAACGGAGCAAACCACCTCTTTGCAGTCAGCGTATCTGTGCTCTCGCTTGCTTTCACTTCTGCTGTCAACAGGGTGCTAAAGCTTTATCAACTCTAGATCTGCCTTCCTCTTGCACAGGGTCTCTGCACCTCACAGGCTGGGGAGAGCACAGCTGGAGATGAGCCCATGCCATGGAGCTCAAGAGCATCATCCCCATAAATGCCTCCCTCACTCTCACACTCGTTGAGCCATGCAATCGGTCCCCTTAAAACAAACCCATAGGCAAGCAGCTGAGCAAAGCGGTCATCCTGGCTCGTGTTGTAAAGGGTTTATGGAAAGGAAGAGAAAGATTTTGATGAAAATCCCTTCAGTTGGAAAATGCAGTTCTTATCTGCAATCTTGCAATTTCTAGCAAAATTTACGGTTTCTTTTATGTAGCAAATCCTCTGTAAAAAATGATTATATATACAAACATGAGAATTTCCAGGTCCCAGAACACATAATAATGTTTGCCACTTATAAAGCCCTTTTCATCTTCAAAGCCCTCCTCCAGGACCAGCTAATGAATCCACAAGTTATTCCTTTGAGGTTAAGTGATGTGCTCAAGGTCAAAGCCTGAATCAGTCTCAGAACCAGGCTTACATAGGAGCAGATTTTTGCCTCTTAGTTCTCTACCTAACCCATGACCTTCACTTGCGCAACTACTTGCTGTACTTCAACAGACATGCAGATGTAGGAGCAAACCAAATTCTTTAAGGACAAAATTTTTTTTAAAAAAGTTGGATGTTTCAGAAGTCATTTATCACCTTTCCTCTAAATTATAACTGCCCTCTTGTTTTAAAAATAGTAGCCTGCTGTGTTTTGTAGTTTGTAAGGAATGCTTGCCCACCTGTTTTACAAGACCAGTCACTTTGTTTCGTGACAGCCTCCGCCTTTTCCTTCACTCAGGTCATCACCAGGTGTGTTTCCTAAATGACAACCAAGCCACCTTCCCAATTCCAGCATAACCCCCCACAACATTTTCCACATCAGTGAGTGTCTTCAATGGCCCCCAAAACCAGCTGTAAAGAAGAAAGTTTTATCACAGAGATCCGTGCATGGTATAATTGTCACTGAGCACGTTGTGCTTGGGTTGTGCAGGGAGTTAAGTCAGAAAATCAGTGCAGTGTTCTTATCACTACAAATTTTAACAGGATACTTCCTTATCAGTTCAAATCTTGTCAAGGTGGATTTTTTTTTTTTTTTTTTTTTAAGAGCATTAAAGCAAGAGGGGAAGGAGTGTAAAACAATGTAAACCTTAGAGAGGTTTAACTCCCTCAGCAGCTGGAACTGTTTGCAAAATAGCACCAGTTGCACACTAATTGTGTGGGTTTGCAGAGGTTACAGAGTGAGTTACAGCAAATCCTTAGGCAGCTCTGACCTGGCACGATGGGGGTACCCCCCCCCTGGGGCTGCCCAGAGCCCCCAGTCCCTGCACACAGCACATCTCCCCTGCAGACAGCACCCCAAGGAACATCCGTCCCAACAGCTCAGCGGTGCGTGACTCAGCCTAAAAGGAAAACAATATGGTTTTCCTGTGTAACTGGGTCGGAGTCACTCTGATAACATGTGATTGTAATTTAGGTGGGTGGAAAGCTGGGGAGAGGGAAGGGGACATCTTGCAGACAGCTTGAAATGTCCCAAAAGTTTCTGAATTCGAGCCCACAGTCTCTCTTTGGCTCTTGTAAATGTTAGTCAGAGCTCAGCATGCATTTATGACCAGAGGCTTACATTGCCCAGTTGACTCATGCCTTCCAGATAGGGAACCTTAGCTACCTCGGGGTCTTCCAGTGGTGCCCTCCCCTGGCAGCTTCAAGTTGCTCTGCAAATACAGAAATGAGTATTTTCTAAGACCTGAAAGTCCAATAAAAGTCTTTTACCAGTCATGGTAGAAGTGTCCCAGAATAATAATCAGAATTTTGTAGCCATCAAGCCTATTCACTAATAATAAAAAGACAGTGTGACACAAATGACAGCAACAGTCCTGGGAAAGACCAACCAGATCTTGGGAAACCCCCATCTTCCCAGCCAGTAGGATATACTCATGCAACCTCTTTTTATTTTTTTTTCCTGATTTAGTGAGTCTGAAATGCCCTTATGCATAATTAAACTCCCTCAGGAAAGGGGATTCACCCTTTCCTGCCACATGGGACATGGAGATTTCAGTCCTCCACAGCAGAAAAGCACCAGGGTCCTCCATATCCCCTGATGTTATTATCAAATCACTATATCAAAGATGGCACAGACTGGTGCTACCCCTCTCATAATTGTAAGTTAAAGTGGCAGCTGCTACTGTATTTTTGGGAGGGCTACATAACCTGTGTGCTTCCGTCATCCGCACTACTCATTTTTCTTTCTTTCTTTTTGTTCTTTTTGAGTATATTTCTGGATTTAAGCAGTTAAAGTCATCTTAAGTCCCTCTTTATACACCTAAGTCCTTTATTGGATCTAACCCAAAGTATATAAGTAGGAAAAATGTGAAGTTTCTGCTCTCTCCATAAAGATGTCTAGCTGTCTTTTAAATTCATTCCTGTTATTTGCTTCAATAGCTTCACCTAGCAATAATTTATTCCACATGCTTATTACTTTTTGATTGAAATAGCTGTGCCTGAATTCCCCTTTCACTCTTAATTTCCTAGATTTTAGACTGTCTCTTGCTTTTCCAGACTTCTCATCAGCCTGAAGTTTATCTCATTCCAGTTGATCAAACCTTTTTACAACTTTAATATTTCTTCAGGTCTTCTTTTCTCTGATTTTTTCTGACAAGAATAAATGCTTTTCTTTGTAACAAACACAGATTAAGTCTGCTTATGCTTCCATCTCCAGAAAAGCAGAAAGTTATGTAAGAAAGTACACCTGTCAAAACCCTGTATTTCAATCTTATGAGTAGCCAATTTAGTAACAGCAACAGTGTCTTAGGGGTGAGAATTCAAATGTCCTATATGCCAACTCCCATCTTCCGTTACTTTAAAAGCTCTAGATTTTTTGATCTGGCAGAGTATGGTGTAGCTTCTTCCTTGGCTGAAAGTGTACAAGTAACTTCATGAATGACAGGGAATGATTTGGGAATAGCTTCTTACTCATTACATTTTTTTATAGTTATCCCAGAGTGCTGCAAAAAGATTCAACATACAACAAAAAATACAAGATCGTACATGTGTGTGCATGAGTGTGCATTTTACTATTTCAGAAAAGCAAGCTATAGCAACAATAACTTTTAATGATTTAATTATGAAAATGTGCAATCACCTTAGTACAACTCCTAGAATTTCTTTTGTTATATTAATTTTCGCCGCTCGCTGTGTTTTCCTTTTCCAGTAAGATATTAGTCATGATCTCAATGAAGCTTTTTGACCTAACGTCCTATGACATTACAGGGCAGTTCCCAAGTCTCAAAATTATTTTAGCATCTTTGTGGGGTGTGGCACATTGCTCTGCATCAGTACATCTTCTGAAGACTTTTCCTTGTAGCCAGAATGGCTCAATGCATTGTCTGGGAAGGGTAGCTTGGTTTGGGGAACACGTGTCTTGAAAAGGAAACATGTTCACAGTGAGCTCTGAAGCCAGGGATGCATGGCTCCTACCTGGCACCACCCACTGAATGATTGAATTCTACCTAGTCCTTTTGATGAGGAACAAGAAAACTAGTTGGGGGAATTAAAAATGTATTTCAAGCTATTTTTGAATGTCATGTTTTCTCCTTCAGTGACTTGAATCTCTATTTGTAAGCCTGAACTGATCCTGCTCTGCAGAGACTGAAATTTGTCCCCATCAGATGGATAATTTGTGCTAGATAAGCATTGTGGGCATCCTCTTCTCCTCCCACAATGTGACCGCTGTGTCTGGCACAACCAAGAGGACTCTGTCCAGGAGGGCAGAAATGCACAACTACCCTGGCCCGTACTGCCAGCCTGTGCAAGGGGAGAAGATATGGTGTTCATACAATGTATTGTACATTAATTTTTTATAAGGTGTCCAGAGCTAAAGATATTAATTAATACTAGGAACAGTGAAAAAAGAAAAAAAAAAACTAGATTTTCAATAAATATGTTATTCACTGTTTCCAGTTAGTTTCACTACATGTGGTAAGTCAGAACAGTATTTCTTTAAACATCCAGCATCCCCTTTTGTGGTACAGGAAGACCAGTGAAAGGCTCACAGTACTGAGCTATTTTAATTAAATTTTCAGGGCTTGAGGATACAGATAAATTAAAAGGGGAGAAAGAATTTAAGTAGGGAGTGGTTTGGGATCAAAAACACTGTTTTTTTTTTTTTTTTTGTCAGGCAATGACTCTCCAGAATATAATTCTGTTTATCTCTATTTATCAGAGTGTTGGGGAGAGGAAAATAAGGTATTGTCACTGCCAGATATGGAAATGAGAGCCTGGTGACTGAGTTTGCATCTCAACACATAGCTGATTTGTCCTTCAGAGAGGGAGTTACAACACAGAGGATTCAGTACATCCTGAAAGGACACCAATTTTGGAAACTGTTTTTGTAAGACACTTTTCCAGGAGCACAGGAATCTTTGAAAAATATCAAATATATTTTAATATCTATCTCTATATATTTGGCTTATCAAGAAAGAGAATATTCTCCTTCTTTCTTCTCTGCTTTTTCTAGTTCCTTCTTTATTTTTGTAAAGAAGAAAGGACTCTTCTCCTCTTGAAAGAAATCCTGTAGCCTCCAGAAATATTTTCTTAACCACTTTCTCATCAGTAGCTTGCAAAAAGAGTGAACGACCAATATATAACTGCATAAGGTTGTCCATTCCAGTTCTGATCTGAATATCTTACTACAAAAAAAAA
>VXAA01005843.1:29060-86786 GCA_013399115.1 Anseranas semipalmata | reverse complement strand
AAAAAAAGATCAAAAAGGGATTTTCTTTTTGAAGTAAAGTAAGCATGGACCAATAAGCATTAAAAAGAAGACAGTTAAGACAGTAAATAAAATACAATGCCCAGAGACAAGTATTCCCTTTGAAAAGAAACATCAGAAGGAATGGAAATGGTGTTCAAGACATGCCTGGCAGTGCCCTGGTGGTGACGGAGAGCTGCCTGCTGCACCAACAGCCAGCCACCGCCTAAAACACAACTTCACTCCTGTGCAGAACGGGAGAGTTGTATGAGCTGGTGTTTCTGCTCCTTCATGGCAGTGCTTTTGTCTAGTATTTCCATTTGTTTTGATTAGTACTCTGGGAAATGTACATGAAAAACAGCGCAAATCACAATGAGCAGTATACAGAATACTTAGTGGGAAACATCCTGGGCTCAGTGCAAGATTTCGGCACTGGAAGAAAGGTTTCTAACACCTACCAGGGTATTAATAGCAGCAGATGCAGAAAAAAAATCTTACTATTTAGTGGTGAATATACTGAAAATAGAGTATCAGTGAAACTCACAGTGACTCTGATCTTGTGTTGAGTTTGGTGAAAGGTTTTTAGGCCAAGAAGACTCGAGGAGGGAATAAAGCTGTCAATGCAGAACTATTTTGACAAGAAGTGTTTACTTTTGGAACTGCTATAATGTTTGACACAGCTGTTTTCCAACGAAACTTTTCAGCTTGTATTATGAAATATGAAAAGAAACTAACCTGAGTTAAAAGATTAAACAAAATCAGAAAATTTGGTAACATAAGCAAATACTTCCATTAGTTTTACCAATCCTCCCCCAAAACATTCTGTTTTGATTCAGTTCAAGCCACATTTTTATCCCATTCTTTTTTCTTATATCAAACACCAAACTAAGAAAAAAAAATTCACATAGCTATAGTAACATAGCTATAGCTGAATGGTCCTAAAAGTGTTTATATATTTTTTAAAATATTAAATTTGAAGAAAAACAACCAGTAAATACAATCTCCAAGAACTGCATGCCTGTAAAATTGCTAGTTCACTGGAAAGCTGGATCACTGTCAAAGGCATTCAGTAGTAGGGTCAGGCTGTCACCAGGGGAAAAAATGTACAGCAAAAGCTACAAAAGGCAAGGTGAAAATTAAATATAATAGACTAATAGAAGATACAGGTACAGACACATCACTGTAAATTTACATGCAAAGCTAGTAAGAGCCTTTGTGTTGATCCGAGACACTTTCAGAAGTCTAATAGCAGAAAAAGGGACATGAAAGTAACAAGAGAAAAGATTAATCCTAAATACAGAAATTAATTACCCAACTGAGGAAACTCTTGTACTATCCTGACCTACACAACCTCGCAAGGCTTTACAAGAAGCTAAGAGATCCTCTCTGGGAAATTTATATTCCCCAAACCAAAAAAAGCCCTGGTAGAAACCCAGACAAAAGCTGCAGACCACCATGCAGTGAGGGATGAGCTCTCCCACCACACAGGCATGGGATGAGAAAGCAATTAACACTGGCACTCGGCGTATGCTAATGAATGGGGGACTGTGGATGGGAATAATACAGCCGTACGATGCACTCAAAACCTGGCAAGGATGACCATTTTATTTGGCCAAGAGAATGTCTGGTCAACCTCTGGGGACAGACATAGTCCTGGCTATTTGAGCGTGCCAGAGACAGATTGACGTGACCTGTCAAAACGGTCATGCGAAAATCTCCCCAAAGCCTTGGGCCTGCAATGCTCAGTGCTTCCGACATGCGCTCTGATTCTGCAAGTCTGCATTTTTGCAGGGTGCTATCCGGCTGTTTTAAAAACCCACCTCGTCCCACGCCAGCCGGGAATTGCTCTCAGCAGCCCCGCAGGGTAGGAGCCCCCAGCCCTCCACTGACCCCTCTTTCAAGCTCTTCAGCCACCTGCTTGTTCAGAGGAGACCTGCTGCCTCTGCAGCCAGATTCAGGGACGGAGGGAGCTGTGAGCTGATAACCTGGAGAGGACAGAAGTCCTTGAGAGGACAAGTCTCGAGAAAATCTGAGGCTTGTTATCCAGAATTAGGTCGTCCGTGTTTCATGCAACACAATTCCTAACTTATCTATCCGATTAAAAATGAAAAACACTACATGTTAAAAAAAAAAACAACAACAACAACAAAAAAAAACAACTTTAAGAGACTGTTCAGCTAGCATGATTATAATGGACTTTGTAAATAAACAAAGTAGAATTCTAGAGAAATTTAGAAATAGGGACCTCTCCCTTTTTAATAAAAACAATCAGTGTATCAATAAGTCATCTTTAACAGATTAAACTGAAAGCTTAATGAAATGCTTGACATAAAATTTTCCATTTTGTACTAATTCTAAAGCCACATCATCTTTAAAAAGCAACAAATGGGCAGCAACAACAACAATTAAAACCCGAGAAGGAAACAACAAACAAAGCCAGATGGACCAAAGGCATATTTTCAAAAAAGCACAAGCAAATTCAGACTGAGTGGCACTAGCCCATTTCTCAGAGACTTCAGCTTTTTATTCTTCTCCAATAGTTTAACCAGCTGCAAACAGTGCTCCAAAACCTAAGCTCTCATGGGAAAGCAATAGCTCAGCTTGCGAGATGAATGCAAGTCCATGCAATGTGACCCACCTCTGCAAACCGTCAACATCTGGAAGATGCATGACCAATGCAGAAACAGCCCTGACTTTTCTAGGTGGTTCTGAGCTGCTTCTAGCACTATCAAAGTCACAAGTTTTTGTTTCTGAGCTTTTATTCATTTGTTTATACTTATCTATATTAAGTAAGACTATTTTTACTATCACTATGTAGGGATTCACGGAGGAAAAATAATCAAGTCCTCTAATGTCTAAGAGTAGTTTACACAAAAATATTTAGGATTTAATTGAAGAGAAAGTTCTACTTGCTAAAATTAATTGCTTGGCAAATCAAAACCATTCTTGGCTTTTGTGACAACAGCACTGAATCCTGCTGCGACCTTTTCTGAGCTGTCCATGTACACAACACTCAAGGTTAGGACCCCGTGACAGAGCGGATACTTCAGTGCTGCACAGAGCACACTGTGTGCAACAGCTGCTCTACAACCTTTTGCAACCACGGGCATTTCTAGCACCCACCTGGCCCATGCAAACTCCTTATGTGGCTGAAGCATGCCTGGTGCTCTCTGTGACAACGTGTTCCCTTCCACTGTGCCCTTGATCCTGCTGCTGCCTGACCCGCAAGCTACCATGGTGCCCATCATCAGGCCAGCCTCCTCCTCTGGGCTGCAGAGAGGACACCTCGTAGACCAGTCTTCCCAGTCTGGAGGGGTTGATGCTGCAGGATCCATAGGACAAGAAATGCTCCAGGTGCTTGGCGCTGAACCAGGACAAGTGTGGGTGGGCTCCTCTTCTCTGACAGCAAGGGTTGGGCCCAGCAGACCAGTGGCTGGGATGGTGACCTGCTGGGTGCTCATGGGGCAGGATTAGAAGGCAGACCAATGTGGTGACATTGTGGTGGGTCTCCTACAGACCACCTGATGAGGAAGAAGAATTAGATGAAGGCTTCTTCAGACAACTGGAAGAAGCCTCACATTTGTAGGTCGTCAGAGGGGTCTTTAAGAAACCTGCATGTGCAGGGAGGAACAAAGGTCACCACAGTGGTGGTAGACATTTAAAGTTGGAGGGTGAGTGTGAGGGGCCATGCATATCTGGATGAGACGAAGAAACCGGTACCTTGGGAAGACCCTGGCCCGTGGGTTAGAAGAGGTGAATGAGGTTGCTAATGCTTTTCTCAGCTGCACGGCAAAGTGGTGTCTGCTCTTTCAGCAATGGATGGAGTGGGGCTGTGATGGTGCTAACTTGTTCACCAGTGACAGCCAGGCCTTTCCCTCCTTTGACCTGTAGCAGCAGTACGAAGCTGTGCACACCCGACTTGGAAGGCATGGTCCTGCTGCAGTTGTGCCAGGCACTGCAGGTTGGGAATGGCACTGCAGACCAGTCTTTCAGTGAACCTCAGGCAAAGAAGAGCCTACACCATTTGTGACAGGGGAACTCAGGTTTCGATTCACCCAGGAAGGGCTCAGTCCTTTTGAAGGGGAACTGTAAAAAACATGGTGCCAAGTCAATGGAAACTATGACACTGCTGAAAGATCAAATGGACTTAACATTACGAGGAGACATCTTCTCCACTCTGGACCTCTCCCCCCACCTCCTCTCCAGACAGTAGGTTCCCCAGGCCTTTCTTCGAGAAGGTGGACAGGGTCACTTTCAAAACAGCTCTGGGGAAGAGGGAGCTGAGTGGACTTGCCTCCAGCCTTCCGTGGGATATTTTGTTTAGTTTGGATTAACACAGCTTCAGAAATTCCTGCAGATTTGTTTTATGGTATGTATTTCCTGCATTGCCCAGGCCATACTATTTCTTTCAGTTAATTTTTAATAACACAACTGAACCCAATAACCTGGCATATAACCCGCTAAGCCTGTAGAGCAGCTAATGTCCAATCCTCCCCGGGGCTTCAAGAAATAACTATAGTAAAAGTGTAACTGTAATACACAGATGAAACACTGAGCACACTGTGGCAGAGTGAGCAAACACTTCTGGTTTTCTGACATGGGCACACACAACACAGTCTGTTTGATCTAACTCTGGTTCTCCCAAAATATCACACTCTTATCCTCAGGCTTTTGGTTTCTTCTCTGTGCATACAGCCCAGCACTTGCCTTCAGCCTAACCTTAAGGTAATAAGGGTGTAGAGCTAAATAAGGGGTAAATGACGGCACAGCAGAAAGGCAGGTGAGGATGTGTTCAAGGGGGCTGCCTCAGCGGCTGGCATGATGGTCTGAGTGGGAAGGGGAACTTCTCGGAGGCAGAAGAATCGATTTGATCTTCCTCGGGTAGAAGGCAGCCCCAGCACCGACTCAGGTGTCTAACC
The DNA here is from genome assembly GCA_013399115.1 of Anseranas semipalmata. Taxonomy (NCBI): domain Eukaryota; kingdom Metazoa; phylum Chordata; class Aves; order Anseriformes; family Anseranatidae; genus Anseranas; species Anseranas semipalmata. The sequence goes on along the minus strand of VXAA01005843.1, from coordinate 81,870 downwards.
ACGGATGGGGCAGCACTGAGGACTTGCCCCATCCCCAGACCCTCCATGGCCTGCCATGGGCAGCACCGTGCCCTGCAGGTTGCACACTCACATTTCAGCCGCGCCCCCCTCCCATGCTCCAGGTAAGGGACAGAGGCACCAAACATGTGTCTCTTCACTCCATACCCTTACAACTGCAGCACCAGAAGCATTTAGAGACAGTCATTAGGTTCCTCTGCCCAAAGACTTTCAAGGTTTTTGCCAAAAATACCCTATTTCTTAACCATAAAATGGAAACAGTGCTAGGGTAAATAAAATAAATGCTAGGAAATACTCAAGCCTCACTGTGAGGCATGAAGAAAATGAAATGACATCTGTCCGAGCAAAATAAAAGGCTTCTTAAACATACAAGACTGCAATGAAGCATCTGTAGCACCACCTACCTGCACTGCAGATTACCCTATTGTATACATAGGATACAGACCCAAAGCTGCCCAAGTGGGATTATTTTAATTTAAAATCTGGGGTTTGCTCCATTAACATATTTTAAATTTATGCAATGACAAATCTGTATTAATGCCTATCAAGGAAAGGTAGTCTGGCAGAGAAGAGAGGGAAAAAGTAAGTGAAGAATGTTTCCCCCTCTCTAATATGCAACAAACCTATCGCACAAGCAGAGGTTGCTGCATTGTCTTCAGACAGAGGATACCTGGTGCCATAGCCTGGCTGGCTCTGAGCTGCAGTCAGTGGCTATCTCATCCGAGGCAAACAGGATTATTCGGAGCTACCAAAGAGTTACTGGAAGGGGAGGTGCTCTGAGCACAGGGGCAGTGGCAGCGTCTGGCGCTCCATCGACAGCTCTACGCTAGGACTGGTGCCCATATGAGACATAGGAGCTTTTCTGCATGATGTGTGCCTCCCTTGGAGCAGTGCTTAAAATAATTGCTAACAGTCACTCTACTGTCTGAAGGTTTTGTTTCTTTGGCTCTTTTTTTTTTTTTTTAAATGTGAGGAACCTTGTTCCAACAAAAAAAATAAACAAAGCCCAAAGATACAGTTTCATTCTATTTTGGGTTCCTCCTTGCCTCCCCTGTCCTGTCCTGGTTTTACCTTGCCCTTGGTGGAAGCAGCACACGGTTTTGGCTCGGGGAGTGGGTGGGAGCAGCAGCTGCTGATTCACCCTCGTGAATCACCTACCAGGGACGCTGCTCCTCCAGCCGCAGCAGTGATGCGATGTGGGAGCGCGGCTGTCCCAGTGGCAGTCCCCTGCCTTCCAGCTGCTCGGGGGCTGGAGGCGGCGGTGCTCAGCAGCCCAGCTCCGTGGGGCACTCACATCGCTCCCGCAGCATCGCGCTGCCACCAGCCCGTTCCTGGATCCAAATAGCTGCCGTGTTCCCAAACACGCTGGGGAGAGCCAGACAGCGAGGAGTCGAGCCTCCCACCCTGTGCTGCCTTTATGTTACTTGAGGTCAATTATTATAAACTATCAATTTTTCAGGAATGCCATTAATTTAACTGCTGTGTAAACCGAGTTTCTGTTTCTCAGCAATTATAATGCACAAGATCTCAAGCAGTAGTAATCCCCGAGTTTTTGCCTCTTTTTTCTTTTTTTTTCTCTTTCCTTCCAGACTTAACGGTTTCCAGCTGTGTATTCTTTGGATGTGTTTCCACCCCAGCTTTTTCCATAATATAGAGACGGCCCATTTCCAAATCCCAGATGTGCTATTTATTTACTCTGAAGCATCTGGGCCCTGACATGGTCTTGTCACTGCAACGTGGCAAACTTGTGAAAAATCAGAGTGGCAGCCAGTTAACAAGCTGTACCATACTGGCAAGCGGTGAGTGCATTTCAAAGGAGAGAGGAAGAGGGGGGCGGCGGAGTGGAAATGAAAAAGGAGAAAATTTCATGTTTTGCTGCTCTGTGCTTTCTAAGGTTACAAATGACTAGTGGCATTCAAATTGGAGGCTGGGGATTTCACTCTTTTGTAAACAGAGCCATAAAGACACCGAAGCCCGACAGAAGCAGACTGGACATTAAATATCCTCTCCTGGGATGGATTCTCTGAACAGCTCGATGTGCTCCATTTCAAGCTCTAGCATGATGCTGCAAGTCCTATGGAAGCTCATGCATTCTTCTAAAAACCCTTAGAAATGACCACAGATGTTAGAATAAACTGCAAAAGGTATTTTAAGTGTGCCTCTGAATTTCCTTGCCTTGGAAGGGCCCACCAATAGTATTTTCCAGTAGATTTTTATGCCTGAGAAAATATCCCTATCACACTGTAACAACAAACCTCTGGTTTTGCTTTACAATGTGAAGTATGAGGGGAGAGGCAAGCGTGCCCTGAAACGCGATCTGCAACACTGCAGTGTGATAGGAATACAGCCAGCTAGGCTGCAGCACCTCGGTCACAACAGAGCTCCTTGACTTGCATTTAGCGCTACCTTCAAGCCAAGAATCTGAAACTGCTTCAGGGTAAGCAAGCTTTAAGTCTTTAGGTGGCCCAGGAGATGCTGTTGCTGAAGCAGGTGTCAGCAATTGTTTTGAGAGAGTCAGAGTCACACGTGAAAGGCTGAAGAGTCCAAAGGCTGTTAAAGGCAACACGGGAGAAATAAACGGCGTTGTGAAAGCAAAATATTACCTAGTTTGAGTTTAATCATGAAAATGTTTGATCACCCAGGAATGTAGGGGTTTCTCTGCTACTGTGGTAGATTTGTTGCCCTGTGTTCTGTGTGGGCCACCAGCCTGTTATTTACATCTCAGAGGTAACAGGATGTATATGTTCCCCCTTTGAAACTGAAGTAGCAGGAAAGGCAGGAAAGATGAAAATAAAAGTAGGAGCCTTGCAAGGAAACAAGGGATGAATGCAGGAAAATGGGTTGGCAGCACTGTTTCCCCCAAGGTAATGATCTTCCTAGCTTCATGTTAGAAGAAAGCAATATGTGACCCATGTCACATGGCAAGAAGAAATAACTCCCAGATCTGTCCCTCTCTTCATGTCAGTCCCACTCTCACGAGCATGAGAGTGAAGGATGGGTATGTATGCCCTTCCTGAAACACAGAAATGTGTCTTCCTTAGGTCATTCCTTTCTCTGTGTTCCATTTACCATTCATTTATGCAATAACATATGCAACAGAATAAAAATTCCCAGGAACTGCAGTAGTTCTGTCAAGAGCTGCTGGAAGATGATAAAAAAAAACTCATATGAAATGTTTTTATAATTTTTTAAAAAATTGAAAATGTGAGATTTTAGAAATCTCACTTTAAAAATGTGAGATTTTTTCTTCTTCAGATCTTCTTATCACAAAAGTCTTGGGCAGCAATTTTGGTACTAGAATGTATCAGAAATTTACTGTCACCCAAAGGGTACGTATGGGAGAGAAGGTACAAGGCAGAGGAAAAAAACAAAAGGGCTGAGCCACTACTGGTCATACAAGACCAAATGCAGCATGGAGACACAGACAATTTTGTCTGATCCCACACATGTTTTCTGATTTAAAAAATCCTGCAGCAGCATCAAGAACCTTTTAAGAAGTGCCTAACTCACGAGACATAAAGAAGCAAATCCAGATGTTTCTGCTGGGCAGAAAGTTTCCATTGCCCTAGGAGCTCGTTCTGTATCAGACAGGTGATGTCCTCTCCAGCGAGATGGCAGCCAGGGTGCTGTGACTGCTTGGTGGCAAGGGGAAGAGTGGGAATGGGAGAAGTTACCTCCCTCTTATCTCTTTTCAAGGAAAGAAAGGCATTTTCCCAGCAGTGAGAAGGAGAGGGCTGGGAGGAGTGCATAGTTCCTGACTCAAGTGCAGGCTGATATCTCTCAAATGTCTCGCTTTTTCCACTCTTACAAATATGAAGTAGGGAGCTTGCAACTGATGTAATTTAAGCACTCAAACATCAGTATCTGTCTTTTCATCATTTGCTATGGGAAGGCACCATTCTCAGGCAGCCACTGGCTCGTGCGGTGCTCCGGCACCAAGCGCAAGAGGCACACGTACGCCTGCAAGAGGGCTCCGCTGCACCCGCAGTTCAAACGCTGCATCATCACTTCCACGCCAATGCATCCCGGTGCCACCACAGCAGTGGCAGCGACTACCGGAGCTCCTCATAGCGTGTCCCTGCAGTGTTCACGCAGCAGTGAGATTAAAGCTCCCCATCACCTCAGTTCGCTCTGACTGTCACTTCCTGAGATCACAAAACTGCTGCAAAAATTAAACGTGTTCTTTCTCTGTTGTCTGAAAGCTTTAGGATGCTTTGCAGGACAGCTTATCAAACCACCTCTTCTATTTCTGTGGGAAATGCAAGTATCACTTATGGGACAGCTGTACGTGGCCTTTTACTGGTAATGGACAGCAGCTATCTGGGTTTCCTTTCACACTGATATGTTGCTGCATACAGTGGTATACCACATCACGTCACAGGTAGCAAAACATAATTATCAGTCTTTTTAAGCCTTGAGAACTGAGCAATGGCCAGCATAACTAGCAGGTCAGACACCCTCTTGGTTTGGCAAATTGAAAGGCATTCCTCCAGCCATGGCCTGAGACTCGAGGAGTAGATTTTTTTTTAAAAGAAAAAATCTTAACAGATAGAGTCAGGCTGAATGTTTTGTAACCTAAATAATTAAGCACAACAGTCATTATTCATGACCAAGATGTCAGTTCTTACTGACATCAGGTTGGCTGTTTTACACCATGAATGGTGTCTGTTGTGGACTAAGTCCACTGTCTTTGCAATACAGCTGCTCCACCAAAAACTCTGAAGCCTGTTTTTGGGGACAAGGGTCTTTGACAAGAAAGATAAGTACTCAGTCTCTGGGGAAGCAGGTTCTCTGCAAGTATCCTGCACCATCTCTGAGTTTATCATTTTGCATGTTCTTTAGAAAATCACTCTGGCCATTACAGTTCCCTTTTGGAAAGTGAATAGATAGATCATTACCAAACAACCCAATACACAGTAAATGTTAATCTGATTTAGAACCGTACATAGACGCTCTGCAGATCGGTACTCCTGATATCATTCAAGGTCATCTTTCTGCTGTAGCCAAAAGGGTAATGTCTCATTACATTAAACCATGAGCGTTTTGGCCCCTGGCTTGATTCAGCTCTGGGATGTAGTGCTACAGGCATAAGCTACCATAAGATCCCCAGCAGCAGAAAGTCTGCCTGCAGATGGGTTGGGTTTGAGATGCTGATGTGGCGGGTTGAAGATGCCCATAACTCCTGCTCTTCCAGGAGGCTGGATCCAGCTAACATATCCCTGAATGCCCCGGCTTGCTGGGGAACCTGTGTAAGCATTGTCCTTGGAGAAAAAACCCTCCTGATGCCAGTGGGGAAAGGGAAGAGGCTTTAAAAGCCCCACCAAGCAGAGATTCTGCCATGCCCAGGCTGCCAGGCAAAGCCACTGCCTTTACGCAGGCCTTCTGGGATGCCAGCACAGCCTGCTCTGCCGCTGGGGAAGTGCCCCCTGGGAGCCTTGTGCAGGGCAATGTGCATCTCCAGCAGGGAAGGGTGACCCCTAGACCACAGACTGCTCACAGGGCCTCTTTTAGCTTGTTTGGTGTCTGTCTCAGGAAACCTGCCATTTCCTCTTGGGCAAGTAGGAGATTGGTTCCTCTGCTGTGGTAGACTCTTAATTTCCCTTTTATTGCTTGTATCTCAAACGTCCCATGCACAGAAGCACCCCTTCCCCTTCCTGAAAGCATGTTTTTTCTCATTTTTCTTTTTTAATTACGTGTGTTGGCCTTGTATTTACATCCTCTCTTCCACCCAGAAAGGAACTGTAGCCTTACAAGCCACATGGACTTCTCCATAAATCTGTGATCTTGCTATTTAAAAAATGATTAGGTAATTCTCATTTATGACTGTCAGGATACAGTAGTCTTAAATAAACTCATTAATTTTGATAAATTAGGGTATTTTTCCTGGACCAGAGTAGCTGCCACAATATACATCATCTTCCTCTAAGGTCTTCTTTTATTATTATTATTTTTTCCAGAGTCTGTAGACATTAGGACCCAGCCGGCTTGTTTTACACATAGCATCAGGAGCCACATGTATCCCTGGAATAATTACACTGGGGCAGAGGGAATTACGGGAGGGTGAAACTGGTTCCAGTGCAGTAGATGGTTAAAACATTGCTGGTGTTGGTAGATTGGCACTGCTAGATCCCAGAGTATGTGCAAGGAAATGATAGCCCCAGGAGTGTGGCTGGTCTCCATACCCTTGTTTTTTTTTCCTGCTGCTCTGAGCTCATTAGTGGAAAAGGGAATTGAGGAAAAGTTTGTTAATATTTTGACAAATAAAATAAAATAAAATAAAATAAATAAGACAACAGAGCAATATGCCAGTCTAATTTGCACTAATAAAAGTCATGGTGCCCACAAACACTGATTATAGCTTCAGCTGGAGTGGAAAGAGAACAGTGGGTACTAAGAATGTCTACTGTAAATGAAGCAAAGTCACAGGATTTGGCTATATTCATCAAAAGCATAAGGTAACCTAAGGCACACATAATTCACACTAAAGATTTGTTGGTTTTGCTACAACCAAGACTTTCAGGGAAAGACGCCTTCAAGCTGAAACAGCCACATACTTTTTTTTTTTTGCATGAAAATCAATAAAAATTCTGAATTTGTAAGTTGTTAGAAGCAGTTTCAGTAACTGCTGGAGTTATCAGCTCCTGACACTGACTACTTAAAATCGATCCCATTTGGTGATCTCAAGTCTAAATAATGATGCTACTATTCCAGCCCTGCCTCTGTGATGTGAGTGGGATATTTTTTGCTTGAATAGGAAATAAAGTATTTGACTCACAGGCAATGGAGAAGTGTTTTTAATATATTTGTAATTCAGGCAAAACCAATTCCATTTTCACAGCTAAATGAGCTTATATCACGTCTGTTGAAGATGAGAGTTTAATGTAAGTTGTAAGCTATATCTGACAATTCCTCAGGAAGAAAAAAAAACGAAAACTAAAGCTATTTGGAAAACTGAGATTCTCTCAGTAGAAATGTGAAATGAAAAATGTCAAATGAAGCATCTCTTTTTCTTCAGAAAGTTAAGAATGAATTCAAAATGGGGAAAAAAATATTTCAGCTATAGGGGCTTTATCTTTTTTTTTTTTTTTTCTCCTGAGCTAGAAATGCTCAATGATGTAAATGTTCAAACTTAAACTATTGTGTTCAAAATTAAACTATTGTTTTCAAAATTTTCTGCATAAAGTCTAAATGTTTTCATCTAAATCAACATCTTCCAGTGGGGGAAAAAAAAAAAAAAAAAACGAAGCGGATGCAGATATTTTTGTTAGGAAAACCTTCTCTGCAAGAAATTCCATCCAGCTCCATCTGGAAGCCATGACAGCTGCAATGAAGGACAGAGCTGGTTGGTGTGGCTGCATTTAAACTAACACGTGAAACAGGTGGAGAGCCTGGATTGGGCTCGTGCTGGGCATTCTCCCATCGTTTCCCATACTGTTTAACTCTGAGCATGTTCCCCAGCACCAGTTTTGCCCATGCCAACGAGCACTTTCCTGGCCCCTGCCCAGCCATGACTCAGGGCACAGAGCATGCCAAGGACCACTGCCAAAATCTCCCTGTCATGGGGCAGAGGGGGGCAAGCTCACTCGTGGTAAGTGAGCAGTGCTCTTCCCTGTGGCCACAGGGCTACCAAATGGTCCCCAGGTGGCTCTGTGTAGAAGAACAGATGTAGCCTATGAGCCTGAGGACTGCAGGGAGAAAAGATGCTGTCGGACATGAAGGGATGCTGAAATTATACAACACTGGCCTGTAGATTTTCTGGGGTAATACCAATTTAAATAAGCTGTCTTTTGTGAAAATGCCCCCTTAAGCCTCTAACACATCTGCCTTCCTACAAGGAGAGTTTTTCCTTGCTGATCCTCTGGAGCACGGGCAATCAAACATCACCCAGGCCGTGCAGCCGGCTCAGTGGGTGTGGGATGCTGTGCTGTTTCACAGTGGTGTGTGTACTGCCTGGGCCCAGCATGCAGCTCTGGCGTGCTTCTTCCCCCACTAGATGCACCGACCCTCTCCCACCCCTCTTCTGCCAACCAACACAATGCCTTTCTCCTCCTTTCCTCAGCACCTGGCACCCACTAGGTCAGTGCATCCCTGCAGAGCTACATTTTGCTGTCCCTGAAGCTCTTGGGCCATCAGCTGGCTCTGCTTTTGGGGCATGGGGGCAGTTGCAGGAGGGGGGTCACATTAACAAGAACCTGAATTCATTAAAATAAATCAAATGGAATGGTTGCATCAAGTTGTTCAGAGCTGCCAATCGTCACTTGCTCTGTGTGACAACCAGGCGTTTGGCAGGTGGGTCTGGTGGCTCTGTGCCTCCTCATATTTCTGTGGATATCGGCCGTGGTGGCCGCAGCAGCTTCTGCTCAGTGGCCAGAAGGTACCACAGGCACCACAGGAGAGAGGAGAGGCACGGTAAGGTGGGGGTCATGGTGGTCCCCAACTTGTCCTTCCCTGGTCATCTCCATATCACGACGCTACTTGTGACAGCCTACACTTTGCTCCTCTGTGGACCATCCATCGTTCCCTTTCCTGGTATCTCTGCCCTTCACCATGCTTTATCCTTCCGACTTGCTTCTACCCCTGCAGGTAAAAACCAGGAATTTCTGCAGCCATCTGAGCTTCTGACACAAATTCCACAGCATCCACCAACCACGTGAGCTGATATCCCGTTTTGGTCGTGCTGCATGGATGCTTGCATATTGTTGGCAAACATGCACTTTAACAACAGAGTTTGCCACAGCTGCCGTATGCTTTTCAGCTCTGATGGATGGTGCTGTACCATATTATCAGGATGTTTCCAGTGATGTTGTGAACCTTAACCTGAAACAGAAGGAGGCTATTTGCAGGGATGGGCTCCAGAAAAAAAATAAAAAATAAAAAAAAGCCAGAAGTAGGTTCAATATCACAGAAATATCAAGGCACACTCTTACTTTCAAAGAACATAAAAGGAATTTCAAGCTGTATTCTATCCTGAGGAGAGCTCTTGGCATATTACTGCTCTTTGTCATGTCACATTTTCCGCATTAAACTACGAGCATGCACAGGGAAAACTGCCTTTTAGTAAGAAGAGATAATCACATTTGGTAGTTTAGAAAGTCAAATACTGCTTTTGGATTAAATCTCAAGAAGGTGCCATTCTCTCTGCTGAAATCCCTGTTGCCTGACCTGGGAGGAAACTCACATGAATTGCTGGACACATGCGTGTCACTGCCATCTTCTGAACTTTGCTGTGGGAAGCCTCTTTAAAAAGGGTTCAGTGCCTCATTCCTCAAGGAATTTAAACCAAGAGAACAAAGGGAAACACGGATTTAGAAATAATTAGGACAGGAAAAGCAGGCACTGTGTTGGTGTGGTCAAAGGCATTTGAAGAGCACACAACTCAATGTGAGCCAAGCCAGAAAGACGTCGCGGAGCCTTGCACAGCACACTGGTGGCCAGGCTGTACCTGTGAGCCCCCGGCTCTCCCAGGCTGCTGCTGCTGTGCTGTTTGTGGAGCCAGGGGGCACAGCACACCTAACAAACACGAGGGATTAATTTTAAATTAGCTCTGTGGGGCTTGTGGGACCTAACCAGGCCTAGTTAGTGAAACTTAGTTTATAATAAATACCGCCCAGCCAAGGAAGCCTGAAATGATGGATAACCATATGAGAGATGAAGGACGACCACTCCTTTTCAGGAAGTGTCCAGGCTTGCTCCAGTTCTGGGTTAATTCCCAGGTGAACCCAGGAGACATCTGGAGTTTTCTGCCAAAAGCAGCCCTCACAGACATTATCTCCTGAAGCACACCCTTGGGAAGAGTCAGATACACAGCGCTGTGTACTGCAACCACAAAAAGAAAGCCAAGCATGCTGATAAGAAACTGGAGCATGTGCCTTGTTTTTGTTCATAATCCTCTCATTCCATCAGAAGTTTTGAATTATTACAAATGCATTAATTAAGTCAATGTTGAACAGCCCCATAGTTAAGATATTACTTTGAATAAAAGAGTTTAGGATGCTGTAACAGTTAAAAGGCCACTCAGTGAAATGATTTGGGTTTTAACCTAACCTAACCTATTGATATCAATACAAACAACTCAGGACTGATGTTCAGTCCTGCCTGCAACTGAGGGAAGTAGAAGCACATGTATGAAGTGTAAATACATGTACATTGTGTGGAAGGTTGGCTGTGATTTCCAGCAACAGGAAAAATGCCAGTTAAGCTAAAGCTGCTATCAAATCACTATTATTGGGCATTCTTGAGACAGAGCAGCACAGAGGCTGGTTTCTCCTTCTTCAGAGCCTGGTTGAGTGGGAATAATTGGACTGACTGCGTGGACTTGTCTCCATAGCTGACACAAAACTTCCTCTTCAGCCTTTGCAAGGGTCTCACTTAGATTTCGTTAACTGTAGAGAATAGCTCAGAAAAAGAAGCTTGGGTTCTAAAAAAAAAATCAATCCATCAGCCAGGAGAAGCACGAGAGCAGAAAGAGCTGTGTGTACGTGCATGTACTCTGATTTGCTAGATGTAATCATATTTGCTAAAACAAAACAAAAAAAACCCAACATGTTCGTCTCTTCAGAAGAAAGCGTGGCCTGCTCGATGCGTATCACCTAGCAACTGGATGCTGAATTCCCCTCGCGCCTTGAAACCCATCACTTGCCTCCCGCTGGCTTTTCAGCTTTATCAACGTTTTTGCCTGTCACAAGTCAGATCTCATCCATGGCTGCTGAACCATGGAGTTCTACCAAGAATTGATTTGCCCTCCAATCTGGGTCCTGCAAATTACCTTATAACCCTCCTTTCCCCTTCCTCAAATTAAATAGGAAAGAAAGCATCTTTCTGTTTAGATTTATGCATGGTTATGTATTGACTCAAAACAGATAAGACTCTGAGGTAAGTTTGAGGAAATCAGCTGAGCAAAGATGTGCAAAGATTTTTCTGGCAGAAGATAAGAGGGGAAAGATTAAAACTGCAAAGCAACTGTACTGCTGCTTATTGCCCATATCAGTGCAGAATAGAAGCCTGACCAAGTAACACAGGGCAACACGTCAACCAGTATCTAACACAGAGGAAGCGGCACCCTCCTCAGACCCCTTCTCAGAGTGGGGTGAAGGTTGCCATGCAGCTATTGAACAATCCCACCAGACCCAGTGACACTGAAGCAAAAACCCAGGGAAAACAGAGCAGATGCGTCCTCCCGTTGTCATTCTGTGAGTGCGGTGTGAGGCCAGTGCCAGGGCTGTTGCTTGCCATATAGGAGGCACGTGTCTGCTTGTGCCACCAATAGATAACATTCACCTTCTGCCCATAATGTTGGGCTGCCAGACCTCCACCTAGTCCTTGCAGCTGGCCCTGGTGAGGCAGGCAGGACTGGAGTAGTTGAACAGTCTGCCCAGGATGCTATTTAGGACTGAAAATGCCTGAAGCAAACCCAACAAGTTCGGTATGGTAACTCCAGGATGATGCCTCAAAGGCAGTACTGTCCCAAGGTGTACTCCAAGATCCTGGTGCAAGAGGAGAGGACTGCGCTGTGGGCTTCACCTTGCCTTGCAAATGGCTCTGTGCCTGGGCAGGGAGAAAGGGATGGCAGCAATGAGAGGGCTGCACGCCAGCCCTGGAGGTGCAAGCTTGCTCCTGGGGTCCTCCACCACCTCCCTGGTACTCTCCAACCCCTTATGGGTAGGGCTGGGCCTCACTGTCACAGAGAGCATCTAGAAGCTGCTGATGGGTCTCACCTCAGCTCAGTTGACACACTCCGGAGCGAATAGCTGCCAAAGGACACCCAAGAGAATTCAAATGATGGGCTGTTTAATCACTGTGAATACACTTGTCCAAGTCCTTAAGATTTTCTGGCAGAGTCAAAAATCTGCCTGAGTTGCCCAGCTCAGAGGTGCAGTCAGGTTTATAACTGCAGGAGTCTGGGATTGCTGTCAGCTTTACCCATGACACTAGATTAAGTTGTTCCTCATAACTGAAACAGACAAAAATCATGTCTATTCTGTCCCTCTGTAGTCTCTAAACTCTCTGATTCTGCTCTTAATCAAAAGAAACATCACTTTTCTAAAATCCTGCCACAGCTTTCTGTCTGGGTTACCGTGGTGCTCGCATCCCTTCGGGAGAGCACATTATTCCTCCTCCTGCTCAGCCACCACATCCAGCTGCTTCGTAAGCTACTTTTCAGCCTGGGCAGAACACACAGGCTCCTTTGAATAACTTCTTCAGTTAGGTTGGATAACAGAAGATTTCCATTTCCTTTAGTCACTGACGTGGGACACGAGCACTCAGGTGGACACGTGCAATTTGCCATTCCTGGAAATGCCACATAGGTTTTGTAGCAAAGTGGCGGACGTCAGCAGAAGGATGATCCCAGCGTGGGCACTGCTTCCTCACAGAGAATCCCTTGACAACCTGCTGTCACTGAACATTGCCGGGCTTTCCAGATGTGCCCTTTCAAAGTGTTCCCTCTCTCAGGAAAGCGTCAATAAAGCTAACACTTTAATGGTTTTTAATAAGGAAAGGCCATAAACAAAGGCTCTTCTTTGCTGTGAAAGACACATTTTGATTTTTAAGATTTAGACAAGTATGTCACCATCTATCTTTATTGCTGCTGTGTTCTGCAGAAATAAGTAGTTAGCTCAACAGAAAGGCTGAGGTTTTAGTTATACGGTATACTACATAGAGAGTATACCAGAAATAGCTGACAAAAACACAAAATTTGTTAATATATATCAGGAAAATTAACGAAAGATTAGGGTTTGGGTAAGTATTATCATTGTAGTGTATTAGGCCATATTTCTGCTACGTAATCCTACTAAATGAAATTGATTTATATCACTGGATAAGTTTGAACTCCATAAAGTAGCTATTTTTAACTTCTGAAATAAGTTTTATTCCCTTTTACAATTTCTTTTGTTCTTTGCATTTTATTACAGATATTTGCTTCACTGCAAATAGAATTTGGTGGTGAGGCTTATTACTAGGATTCTGTTTGCAAATAAATCCCAGTATTACTGAAGCCCTGGAGGAAGGAAGGTATTTGGAACATTTGAGAATTAGGACATTTGCATCATTGAGAGATGGGGCCCTCTATCAACTCTTCCCTTCAGTAAGGTGTGTAATCAAATAGTGTGACGCTGAGGGATAGGGCTGATTTTTATGCAATTGGAAGGTAAAGTGCTAAGTTTTCCTTGCAAATACAGAGTGTGTTTGCTTGGTCACTTATAAGCATTGGGCTATTTACAACCATCAGCCTGCTCACCTTAAATTATACATGGGTCCATCCTAGAAATCCTTTTGCTAAAATTTCCCATTTGAACTTTGGAACGAATACCAGACCCACAAGTTCCAGGGTTCACATCTATCCATCAAGATGCCAGTTTAGCAAATTGTCTAAGACTAAAGTCAGCAGACTGAGCAGTCACAAGAGCATCCCTTCATATGCCTCATAAACACATTTTGAGCTCCTTTCTTCTCAACCAAAAGCCAAGCATCACTCAGGGGCCTCATACTGAAGAGAAGTGCGAGTGATAAAGCACAGTTATTTTTCTTGCTTGGCAGCATTTCAGTCTATAGAAGATGTATAGAATAATACAGACAGATGTTAGCTGTCCTAGCAAGAACTATGAGGAGGACTTACAAGAAGCTTAAGCCTGAAGGTAAAGATGCCAGAGAAGCTCAGATCACTTTTGGGGTCAGGGTCCACTTCATTCTAAAGAGGTCACATAAATCATATTTGATACAGGCACAAACTTTCAAGAGCTTTTGCTACCTGCCCAGTAAACTCAGCTGCAATGATGCATATTAACATCACCTGTAAGTCTCCATATTTATTCCATGGAAGACCACAAAGGTGATCTGAACTACATAATGAAACCTTTTTCTAAAGTGTTTCTGATTAGACAGCTATTTGCTTGTTGAGATGTTAGAAATCTTGACTAAGTACAGTTCCTGATCAAATTTTGGTGCAGAAACAAGGCATGGGATTTTTAATCACATGATCAGATTATCTTTTAGGACTGTTAGAGATGTTGGTTTCCAAGCAGAAGGTATGTTAAATGTGATTTCACTGCTCCATGTGGAATAAGAAGCAAGCAGCAAGTGCTACACTTTAAAAATTGTTTGTTATTTTCCTTATATTATTAAACCTTAGTTTTATTACAAATCTAGCAACATCTGATACCAGGACACTTCAGGTTCTCCTTGGACAGCTACTTCCAGCCAGTATACTTTTAGAAAAGTATTCAAATAAGTGTCAACAGATCTTTTATAATACAGGACCTTTTCCTTAAAAAGTAATGTGATGTTTCATTTTCACACATTTTTACTTCAGATTAACAACTCCTTTGGACCACATTATTTACTTAAATCCCAGGCTAGGACTAGGTGCAAATCCCAAACAGTTTAATAGCACTGCTGATTTAGCTTTTCATTGAAACATATTTTGTGTTTGTTTTAGTTCATCTGAATTAGAGAACAAGCATTCTCTTCTAAACACAAGGAAAGACATTTTCAGTTTTAGTATCTATTTATAAAAGCTGTAACATCTGTCACTACACAGAAATGCCAGGGTGTTTGCAGTGGAATGGCTACTCTGTGTTTCTCCTGGTTTTCCATCCTCAAGGCTCAAGCCTGCAGTGAATTTCTTCCTTCTCGTCTGTGAAATATGATGCCCTTCACCCACTGTGCTCCTGGTAATACTTGAATTACTTCAGACTCTCCAATGCAATTAGCCCACAGGAGCTGAAGTAAAAAGACAAACAAAATGAGTTTTCTCTCCCCTGCCTTCCTGCGAGTAAAACTAGGATTTAATGAACTACAAATTTAAAATTAAATTTAATGAATTACCTGTTGTTGTAAAATGTGGTCTGCATATAGAAGTAGACATCATTTATTACCCCTTCTCCCATCTGAAAAATGACAGAGCAGAACTGACAGAGCTCATGGAAAAGGGGATGTTTATCCAAGCTCTTATTCAGCATGAGTTCATGTGCTGTAAAATTTAGTTTAATTCCAAAATTCACTATGTTCTTATTCTTCATTTAAAGAATAAGACAAAGACCTTGATACTATATAGTGCTGTGATAACTTCTGCAAGTGTTTCCAAAAGCACAGTAGAGCTGAAGCTTTCTAGAGATCAGATGATTTTTCCCCATCACCACTGACTTTAACAAAATGTAGAACTTGGCCAAGGCAGTACGTACGTATTGCAAGCTCTGCTGTTTCCATTAACCACAACCCAAAGTCTTTGCAGAAAGAACTGTGCTCTGGTTTGTTTGACTTTCTGACTCTGGGCCCCCTGAAGAATCAAATATCATAGCTTAAAACCTGTTAAAATATACCTTGGTTTCAGAGCTTAAAAGTTGATAATCCGTAACTCAGCATCTGAAAACACACTTATTAGCAGAAAGGAGGGATCCCTAAAGATGACAGATGAATGATGAAAGGTATTTTATTTATGTGGGTCAGATCAGTTCACAGTCTCTCAAACAGCAATGTTCTTGACTTTGTGTGGAGGTCAGGGCTCTTTGCTTCTTCACCCCCTCAGAGTACAACTAATGCTTTCCTAAGACTCTTACAGATCATTAAAAAGGTGATTTCCCAGAAGCCTCTTATACCAACACACAGCAAAAGTGTCACAGCACATTCTGGCACACGGCTGTCTACTGCCCTACATTGTGTTCTGGGTGAGCAAACTCCTTCCAAGTCATATTGCAGTAATGGGTTTGGAGGTTCAGGCAGACAGAGATACTTTTCTAACTTCAGCAGTAAGTTGGTGTAACATGTGTCTCTCGGAGAGAGCACCTACTTTAAGGATAGGACCAAAACAACAATGACAAAAAAACACAAAGAACAAAAAGCAGGGAGGGGTCTTCCCCTTTGAGGCTGGGAGGAATTGTTGCAAGTGCACAAAGCAGCCCTCAGAGTTTTCCTTAGAAGATCATTCATTAAACCCTTCCACTTCTACTGCAACATTCAAGAACCCAACTCTAAAGTGGTCCTGGGTTTTCTTAGTGGTGGTGTACCTGTGCTAACTAGGAAATCAGTTTGCGTGATGCCATGCAAAAAGGTAACCTTACCTCCACCATCACAGGTCCACACTGCGAAATGGATGTTGACAGCAGAGATGTCCCATGGATCCTGAAGTGTCTCCTCTGGAACTGATATATTGGGTGCACCATGGGGACCCACACCCCATGTGCAGGGGGATCACTTCCCGGGGGCTTGCTCACCCACATCTGGGGTGGCACAGGGCAGGACTGCACAGAGCCAGGACACCCACATCTCTCACAACAGGGGTGTCTGGGCAGGGGGTCCTGCACACCCAGACTGGGGGGCTGTCTGTGACCCCCCCGTCCTGCAAGGAGGATGTGTGTGTGCACACAGGTCTGTGTGTGCAAGTGGGACATGTTGGGATCAGTTGCAGAAAGAAGGTTGGAAATATGTCATTGCATGTAGTTGCACTTTGTAAGCGGCTGGTACCATAGTTATCTGCTGTATTGCTGATATCAATCCTGAATGTGTAATTCAATGATTTCCAGTTCATTATGTATCATTAATAAATCAAAACACCACTTCAACCTTGATTTGGTTTGAACAGAATGAACCAATCAGGTTTTGCAACCGTGTTTAGTCACCAAGAGGAGCAATGAGCTGAACTCTGTCCAACCCTCCTCAATCCATCCGGGTAACCTGGCTGATAAACACTGAGAAATGAGAGCTTCTACCACAGGGAACAGCACCACTTCTCTCCTGTGTTAATCCTCCCCACGTGCACGATTGTAATGCACCCCTGAAAGCAGCATGCCAGGATTTCACTGCGTGAATACAGCTGATCCCCTACATGGCCAGAATGGGAGTCCTCTGGTCTGGGAGCAGTTGGCCAATTCTAGTGACAGCAATTACCTAAAGCACTGTTCTGCCAAAGTCACCAGCTAGGACATCTGGGATACCTTCCTTAATCTTCATTTCTCCATTTTTTTGCCATTTTCCACTTCCTTCCTCCCCAGTGAAACAGGGTAGTGTCGAATAGTGGCACAGCAGCCCCTTTCCGTACACTGCCACAGAGACGACAGCATGCCACACCGCACTCTGTATGCACCAGCAGAAATGCTGCTCACAGAGCGACAGCAATTTGTTTGCAAAAGTGGGTTTGAATACAGTTTCTATTGGGATATGCCAGCAGGGGAGATGCAGGGGAAGTTCTCACTGCACTATCAGCATCCAACGCTGATTGTTAGCTACCTGCAGTCATTCTGCCCAGAAGAAAGGACCATTTTTATCATATGCATATTTATGCTCAGCAGTAACAATCTTACAGAGAAATGGGAAGCAGTTTAGCTTTGATGGCTGATTTTAAGTTTTCCCACTATACCCCATGAAAATACAGTTGGCAGCACACACTGTCAGAGAGCACATTAGCGCTGAATTCATTCAAACCTACCCGCACGGGCAGGAAAAGGGCTGGAGCTATTCTTACATTATTCATGGCAAGCTTTGGCAACTCACTCAGTGTCAGCATTCACAGCTTCAGCTCCGCGGTGTCCCCATTGTCCCATACATCCCCCAATGCCCAGGCTTAGCATTTCCAGTGGTAATAAATACGTTACAGGCTTCCGGTGCCATTATGCAAAGGCGGGCAGGAAAGCACTGAGACAGCCCATATGCCAAAAGGATGAAGAAGACATCTCCTCCATCTCTTTCTTTTGCTGGTGATTCTGCACCTTTTTTGTTTCCAGAACGCAGCTCATCCTTTTGGCAGGATTAGCCATATTCAAATTCTTTCTTCACTTCCTTCTCTCTTTTTTGCACCATTTAGCAGTTGCCTTTGAACTCCTCTTAGCCAGGCAGGAACATGAGAGGAAAACACAGGGGCAGTGTAAGGAATGGCAACAAGCAGACCTGGCAGTAGTAAATGGAGGTGTGTGAATCCCCATTACAAAACATACATTTTGTCAACTCATTGGCCCTCCAGTTCAGCCCTCCCACATATAATTCATAGTTGTCATTCTTTCTGTTGGCATATGTATGATAATTGATAGCTCTTCAGCTGTGCAGGCATGTTATTATATCAATCCACCACCAGTTACTTACTGAAGCTGGAAGTTCTTAAATATGTATTAATTTAGGAATGCCCTTCCTGGGCTGGTGTGGCATTTCTGATAGCAGCTGAATTCCTTTGAGAATAGGGTACAGGTTGACTTTTGTAGAAAGCACATGTTTGTAGGCATCCCGGAGGTTTCAGTCTGG
Organism: Anseranas semipalmata; assembly: GCA_013399115.1. Lineage (NCBI taxonomy): Eukaryota > Metazoa > Chordata > Aves > Anseriformes > Anseranatidae > Anseranas > Anseranas semipalmata. The sequence goes on along the minus strand of VXAA01005843.1, from coordinate 63,627 downwards.
GACAATACCTTCCTCCTCTCTAGGAGAAAGGTGTTTCCTTCACTGCCTCCTGCTTTTGATGCTGAGTTTGTCTTTGGGAGAGCTTTGTGAAGGCAATCTTCTCACTTTGCCTTTAATATCTCCTAGTCTTGAGTGACAGAGAAATATCCACACAAAACTGGATGGTTAACATGTCCAAAAGCCCCAGAGTGGCTGTAGAGGACAGGTGCCCAGCATGGAGTTGGATTTCTATGTCACTTTCTAGATGGTTTTGAGAAGGCTTCCTTTTGTATCACACAGCTTTCCTCCCAAGCATGTGACTGAACTGAATTTCAATGGCTTTGTCTGGGTCCCTTTTCACAAGTTTTGCTTCTACCATGCTTGAGATGAAATAAAACTGCTGAGGCTCCTTTAAAGTTACAAAATGTGCTGTCTGAGATTGTTGCCCTGGGGTTTGGTGTAGAAGAAAGACAAATGGAAAATATAATTTTGCTTAAGTCCCTGCTGTCCTTTGTTTGAGCATTTGATCCTAATCCTCCTTAATCGTAAGAAGTTTATTATTTGTTTAATGTTCCTCTTGCGTCTCTGAAAATAACAGAATGAAGAGAAATAGGATGATTAATAGTTGCTCATGAAAATCATAAAGTAGATTGTCAGCTCCTTCCCATCAGCTCGGCACTGAGGCCAGACACATGGGGAGGCCACAGGGATGGGGATGCTGCAAAGCCACAAAGCTGGAGCCCATGCCGAGCCTCCCACCAAAGCCCGGAGGAAAGCTGGGGACAACTGCCGCTCTGAGACCTGCGCTCCAGCTCAGCCCGAATTCAGATTCAAGCCTCATTGCCATGGAGAGGAGACCACCACTGCCTACTCTCGGGAGGACCAAGGGCATGAGGCCAACAGCTCCCAGACAGAGGCCTCCAGGGCCATCGGCTGCAGAGAACATTTTGTTTAATCTACCACTGACTCCCCTCCAGTTTGTTCAGGGGATCTCCATTGCAAAGAAGCTAGTGGCCTGTGAAGGCAACTGAAAACACTGTCTTCTCTATGGCCACCTATCTACTGGCAAGTGGAATCCAATTTTATATTTAGTGAGTGTCCCAGAGGGAAGAGCAAGATCTAATAGACTTCTTCCATTCCTAACTACTCTAATGCTGTTCTCCTTCTCCACATCCACTTGAGGAGCAAATTCAATTAAAACATACTTGCCAATTTACAAAATCATTAACATGTTAATGATTTAGCAGTTTTACAGAAGGGAACAAGGAGAGAGGAGATCGCTTAGCAAATCCATCCGCACCATTGTGACAAGGAGCTACGGAGGGCTGCCGGCACTGGGCTGCCATTAGAAATCCCAGCCCCTGACCTGAGCTGCCTCCAGCTCTCCTCCTGGCCTGGGGCAGAACAGTCCCTTCCACTGCCAAAAATAAAGCCAAGCAGTGTTGGGATAGCAGCAGAGTCACCAGGCAGATGCAGATTGAGGACAGACAAACACTGGGTAATTTTCATCAGCAGATGGATAAGAAGAGCGAGTACAGTTATACTGCACCACAGCAGCTCAGTAAGCGTGTTTCCCTCACACTGAGAAGGATGCAGATTTCTTGCACGGTGGCACCGCACTCGTTTGAAACCTCTGCTGGTGAGAACCGGGCTGGCCTGCAGCTCCTGCATGCGTTCTGGGGAAGCCTGACAGGCTCAGCAGGGCTCCAGCCCGCTGCTGAGGGTGACAGTCCATTGTGGGCAAAGAGTGGGAGACTGTTGCTTCAGATTACACCCACTTCAGCAAATTATAAAAACAAACAGAATAAAAGCTCGAAACCCAAGTCTGGTTCCTGCACCATGAAGGCTCTGGGAAGTTGCCTTTCCAGTGGTGAGCTCTCATTTCAAAACCTTACCCCACTAACAACCCTTACTAACCCCCAGGTAAACATGACAGATGTGGGAGCAGTGGGAGCATGCTGTTTCCTTTTTTCCTGACAGAAGATACCAACACTATTGCCAAACCTCAAATATAACGTGGCATTCGTGCCTTATGCAAGGAAGGTTTAGGAGAGCAGAGCTGGGGACAGCGGTAGCTGATGATCGCCCCATACTTTGGCAATGGGAGCAAGCTGAGCGAGAATCTACCTGGTCTGTTACTGTTGGTGTGTCTCTTTCTTTGCAAGATAAAAAAAAAAAAAAAAAAAAAGAGATGTTCCTATCAAAAATGACAACATGAGGAGCAGTTGGATTGTTGCAGTGGCTAAGCCCTAAGGATTTCCTGTGTGATGTTGTTGATGTCCATGGCAGCAGGACATGGTGCACTTTCAGAAGCCTTCATCAGCTCCAAACTTGGATTATTCAGTGTTTGCCCAATACCCACATTTTCAGGCCTCTTTTTTGGAAGAGCTGTGGGGGGAAGCCTCAAGTGCCTTGGCAGAGCTCAGCTGCTCTGCGTTTCTACCCCAGGTGCCCTGAGCATGTCTGGGTCTACCTTAGGCTTGCACAAGAGCATGCTTGTACAAGTCTTGATGTTTCACACCAGGGGCTTCTTGTGAACACAGTGGTCAGTCTGGTGGGTACCAAATGTACATTAAGCTGATTAAATTTCCCTTGCTTAGGATTTCTATGAAAATGTCCTGCATATTTCAGATTGCACAGTTTGCACAAATTGATGGCAGCTGACAGATTAACCCAAAGGCACATTAAGAGCACAGAAGGCCAAATTCAGCTAACTAAGCAAGACTGCAACACTAAAGCATAACTACCCTGTTAGGATCCATTATATTCCAGCAGGTTTAAAAACAAAAACAAAAACACACACACTCTCCCTGCACCATTTGTAAGCTTTGTAAAATTGCCTAATTAGAGTATATTTTACAAGGATTTTTGGCAACAGCATCGACTTGCTAGCCAGATTAACGTGACAGAGCATGACAATAGCTTCTCTCTGAAGTACGCCAGAACCCACAGCTGGATCCGGGTTGCACAGTTCATCTTGGGCAGATGCAGCACCAGCAACACAGCTAAAAGTGGAAGGTTACTGGGAAGCTGGGGATGTCTGAGGATATTGATGGCAACACTTGGCGGCTCCAGCTCTCAACCCTTCCTGCCATGCATCCAACAGCTCTGCTCAGTGTAGCTGTGCTTTTCCTGAAAGGCTTGACAAGCTTCAGATGGAGCTCTTTCTTTTAGACATGGATGGACAGAAAGATGATTTGTTTCAAGCCACCCAACCACTTGGATACTGTCAGAGACTACGGCTGAGGCTGCCATCGATTGTCTCTAAACATACAGCGGGCAGCACAGCCATTACCCCAAAAGGTGCAGATTTGTTGCTTTAAGAGAGAAGTTGCATTTTGAGCACCAAAGACTCAAAACACGTTTGAGCTTCTTGGAGAATTTAGGGGGGAAGCTTGGGTTTGGATTGCTCTTTTGCCGAGAGCCAGATGCTCACCTGCTGGGAAGAGAGACAGCCCTGGCACACCACACCTGGCCTTGCTGCTCTGGAGAAGCTGTCTGTCCTTCCAGAGACCTCCTGTGACTGGGGGTTTCTCCTCAAAAAGACACAGGCAGGAAGGGACCGTGCACTGGGACTTCTTTTCACCGCCACGTGGAAACCTGAGCAGGGCAAGGAAGCCCATCTTCCTCAAGCCTGGGTAGATACAGCTGAAAAGAATGATTCAATATCATTAAAAGGACTGGGGCAGAGCAGGGGTCTCGTCCCACCAACAGAACATCCTTCTTCTCCTTGCCATACTAAAGTTACTTTTTAATTTTGTAGTCCTTCAGCTATGAATATTTATAAACAAGAAATAGAAATGCCTGTCTGCCTCTGGGATTAGTTCTTCACCATGCATCTACGGAGGGTGCAGTTACAGGGGCAAGATTTGCCAGACGAAGGCTTGGGGATGGCTGAATGCTCCTGTGAATGCCATAGGACAGGAAAACAAGGCATGGAGCTGAATTTTAAGACAGTAATTGTTTTTTTTTTTTTTTCTAGCTTAAATTACAAATGAAAATGTAGAGGTTATTTTGGTTGGGAAAACTCTCATTCTTCGAATGCCAGTGAGCTGACTGTGGCTCTAGAAAGATTTTCTGAGCTTTTTGAATGAGTAATGAGGACAGAAGGAAAGAAAAAAAGAGAGAAGGCGTACTTTAAAAGAAAGACTTTTCTGCCTGCAAAATGCATGTGATGAGTGCAAGTAAAAAACATCTGAAGGGAAAATTTTTTCCCTATGAAAAATTGGATATCAAAAGCAAATATAGGTCATTCCACTGGAAGAGGACAGTGAACGCATTAGTCACAGAAGTCCTTTGTGAAATAATTGGCTTTACTGCTTTCCGGTTTACTCCAGATAAAACCTTTAATCTGGACTGAGGAGTGACCTGGGCCCAGGCAGACACATTAACCAACGCCCCTTCAGCTTAAAATGTGGATTCTCCCATCAGTTCTGCCCTTCTGTCCCAGCACAACCCACTCTTTCACTTGAAGCCCACGCTAGCCATCAGACGTCAGAACTACTGGCGTAACTCACTCGGCTGCAGTCTCCTGCCTGCAGCCCATTCAGTGGCACACAAGGGGCTAGCATTCGTGTCGAGAAAGAGAAAAGATAGTCTGAATGGCATGAAACTGCAGGTGCTGCTTGGTCCTGCAGTTCATAAGCTGAGCTGGATAATTTTACTGACTTTTGCTGAGAACATTGAGGAGAAGGGGACAAGAGGCAATCGTGGTGTTATCTACTGCAGAAACCTCACACATGACTTTACCCTAATTTAAACAACACCCGTGTGAGGGACAGTGCTATCTTGGATTTACTGAGGTGGGTGAACATAAAAAGCCTCTGAGAGCTTCCAATAATGCTGTCCTTGGGACAGCAGAGAGCTTCCCTGTCCCACGACACATCACTGAGTATAAATCCACTCCAAACAAACGCAGCAAAACTCCCATCCCAGCACAGATGCCTCTTCCCTCATCAAATGGTATTTCAAAAGAGCATGGTCTTTAAATAACGAGGAGGGACATTTTCCCCCTCCACCTCTCTCAGCACACAGCATGGGCTGAGGAACATCTCGCAAGGGAAGCTGCAGGAGATGTGGTGTCCAGCACCGTGTGGTGCAGGCCACAAATTGAACCCTGCAGATAAAAGCAAATATGGAGCAGCTGCTCGTTCAGGCAGCATTATTTACCCTGCGCAGGATCCAGGTGGGGACCCAGGGGTGTGTGATGGGATAACAGAGCAGGGGGCACTGCTGGTGTAGACAGGGAGGTGCTGTGGCTTCCATACCATCTTCTGGCTTCTCCTTACTTCAGGTGTTGTTCTCATGCCCTTTAAGTTCTCAGAACATCAAATGTGGTTGGTGCTGAGAAAAAAAAGGGGCCTGTGGCATGTCTTTGTCACTGCTGATGTAGAGCACAGCACTGCTAAAGCCCGGCTTTCACCACACTGCCAGTTCACATTGGCGTGCCACATTTTGATTTCCTGGTCTTATCCTACTGCGCAGACCTCTGCCTTAGACCTGTCCTTGCCTGCTTAATGCTGGCAGCCCTAACAGAGCAGCCCGGGTTTTTGAGCACCACGTTCGTTCACACATATGTGCTGCACTGAACTTTCCAAGCCTTCCCTTTACACACTCCCCCTGCAGAGCAAGGACAAGTGGCCAGAGATGGGGAAACCTTCAATCCTCCATTTCCTCCTCCCGCTCCCCCTTATGTCAATATCAGAAGGGAAATGGGCCAAAGCTTGATGCTTTTTAATGTGAATGAGGCACTTTGATATTGCTGGCGAGGGAGCTGATCAGACAAGCTCCGCTATTCTTAATTCTGGAAAACAACAGAGCAGTATGGTATCACACCCTGCCTCAGGCGAGGCCAGCTCAGATCAAGCAGGAAACCAAATGTTGATGTTTCAGAGATTTCTTAGCTCTGAGGTACTCTAACACATTGAAATAGTTGTGCCACAGAAGGGGGATTCAATGCACTCGCTATTTTCTCACACTGCTTGAACACCCACAAGGGGTTCCTATGAATGCCTGCCTGCAAGCAGGCAGGGGGTTGTTGATGCCATAATTATCTTGAAATGGCTGCATTGCTTTTTTATTGGATTAGCATTAAAAGCCCAAATACGAGCTTTCTGTGGGATGCTTCAGTGCAATTAGATGTTAGAAGACATGTAAATGTATATCTGCCAGGGCAGAAGCTAACTTGGTCCGTTGTTTATAAGCAGGCAACAGTGTCACTTTGTTGTCCTGGGATTGCGTAGTGTCACCAAGCAAGCCCTAAGCTGGGGCTTGGGGCTGCCAGTGAGCACAGGTCTATTTAGGGTCACTTATGACAGGGGCTGAACAAAGTATTAATATGCGCCTGACAAAAGCCATGTTTGAAAATATATTTATTGTGTCAGATTTCATGAGCAGTAGCTATTTCTCCATTCAAGCTGAATGATAGCATTCAGCTTGCACACTTACTCATCCTGACAGCTAACAAGATAAACATGTCAGCGTGTGATTTGCCAAATATTTTCCCGTGGAATTCAGGCAGGGGTTGCCAACAGAGCTGGCTTTTAGCAGGGGGATCACAGCACTCCAGCATACACACACATGGCATGCACAGCAAGCAAAACACGCACTTCCAAAACCACGAGGGACGTTTTCCACCAGACCAACCAAAACTTGTGTTTTCTGGTGCACTTCAGCTCTGCAAAACGTGGCACTCTCCTGACCCATTAGAAAAGCTCCAGAAATCCTGTTTTTGCTGCACAGGATAATTGCACAGGGAAGATCTGCAGTTCCTGCAGGTTCAACAGGTGCCCGGAGCTGGACAATGCTCATTAAACCTTGGCAGCGGTGGCTTCACAGGGCAGTACTGGCGAGTCCCGAATTGGCTTTGCCTTTCAATGCAGGGCAGTTCTTCCTGGAGACTGAGCTGGTGACCTTTATCAGAGTGAGTTTTATTTACAGATTGGGAAATGGCAGAGTGTCCTTTAAGATGAAAGGAATCAAAACACAAGGGAAAAGAAAGATTTTTGCAGGAGCAAAAGCTCTGACAGGAGATCTGTTTGGAGAAGTCTGTATGAACAGACCTGTTAGGCTGATATCTCATATTTTAGCCACAACTCTTTGGAGCCTTTAACTTGATAATGAAGGGACTTTTAGGCTTTGGACTCCCCAGTGCATCTGTCTGTTAATAACACTGCACCTATTTCCTCATACACTTTCAGCTGACTCCAGTGCAGTTGTCCTGTCTGCCTGGTTTTGTGTTCCCTCTCTGTTATGTGCTGTTACCAGCACATAACACTCACTGCCTTAACATTTTTTACCTTGAAGATGCTCAACAGTGTTTTGCAGCTTCCTGGCCTCTTCCAGGTGTCAGTTCCCACCAATGAAGGCAGACTGATTGGACTGATTGCTCCTTTGCTAATAAGAGCCTTTGTGTGAAGGACAGAAACATCTCACACCACAGCGCATGCCAGGGAGCCAGCCAGGACCTTGACAGCCTGGCCCATTGCCCCAAATCCCCTTTGCAACCCAAACTGGGCCCTGGGCCTCCAACCTGGAGGCTGGCGCTGCCACACCACAGTTCCCAGTGAAACCCAGGGGAAGGGTCCACCGCTCTCCCCACACAGTGTTGTCCCCCACCCTCAGGAGAGAGGGCTCCCCTCCTCTGCATCCCCCAGGATGTCAGCATGAGGCTAGCGGCAAAGGCTGAAGGGGCTCCAGAAAAGCCCAGGAAGAGAAGTGACGTAAGGAGACCTCCTGCTGTATCTGGCTGTGCCAGAGAAAGGGGTTCTCCTCTCCTGGGCTGCCTCCTTCGGACACAGCTGGGCTGGTGGGGAAGCCACTGGCTTTCCCTTTCATGCCATACCCTCACAGCAACTTGCTGTGCTTTACTCTGAATCTACTGCACCAAAAATTTTACTAAAATAGATATTTAAATAGCAGCACACAAATACATATTATACCAAAAAAGAACAAGAAGGATAGATTATGATTTACTTAATGCTCAGCTGTTCTCACAATGCAAATCTCTTATAAGTGTTGCTGGTGGTCAACACCAGACCCACCTTTCAGGCAGCCCAACGGAGCCACCATTTGTATTAGTCACATAACAGTGAAGGTTCCTGCATCCTATCAATGTGAAATAAAAATACTTTGGATTTCTACAAGTAGGAAAGACTTGAGCCTGATGACTCAGCTGGAGGTGTCCCCCACTAAGGGAGGAGGGAATCCAGGTTAACCACTTGCTCGTGGTCACACAGGAGAGGAATAAGCAGAAGTGAAGAGGGGACTGCTGACCACTAGGCTGAGCTCCCACCTTCATCTCCCTCCACCTCCAGTGGACCATCCATATTGAGAAAATATCAGATATCTGGGTACTAAAGTGCCGGGTGAAATAAAAAGGTAGGCTGTCCGTAAGGTTCTCCTAATTCCCAGTGTTTTTTGGCTTAGCTTGCTTCTGAAATACTTCATCAGCACTTTAGTGGAAGATGCTTTTCAAAGGAGCTCACCCTCTGCAGCACTTTTGACAGTCCTAAAACAAAACACTGCTCTGATTCCTTGCTTGTACAGCTTCCCTCCAACCCATGCTGTGTCCCATCCATCAGTTCAAGTGCTCGCCACCCTACCCCAAAACCACATCCCCTCCCTGGCCCTCCTTTGCTGTGGCTGCACTGTAAGAGTGCCCCTGCAGTGTCCCAGAGGCCAAACCTAACACATTGTCTTCACCATGCTCCTGAGGGTGTCACGACAGAGTCTGTCCTTTTGGCTTCCCCTTTGCAGGCTGTCTGCAAGAATAATGCCCTCTCCACCACCACATAGGAGGCCCAGGTGATGCTCACTCCACAGAAGTGATGTGTGAGCTACCACAGTACAGTCACATCTACAGGTCAGAAGATGCTGGAATTGGCAAGCTCTGCAAGGCTGCCCACCATCTTCTCATTTTTATATTGATTCACCAGGAGACAGCATATGAAAAGACCCCAACAGCAGCTAGGTTTGCTCATGGACCATTCTTCCGTCTGTACTGGCATCTCTGACTCCTATTGCTCCATCCTGGCCTCCCCTTCCCATTCCTCTGACCAGCTCAAATGCTGATAAACCACAGTGATGTGCATGTGTATGGTCCCCTGCAATAAGAAAAAATGTTTTCTTATCTCAAAACCAGGCACTGATTAGCTTCGTCTTCAGTCCATGTTAGAAACACAGTTCAGAACATGTGGTTTCATCTCCAAATGCCACATTTGCTCCTCTCTGGTGGACAGAATGGCCTCTGTGGGTGGCAGTACATTTTTGGACAGCTGGCATGCTGTTGCTCTACAGGTCTCCTTTTCCAGCCCTCCTGTTTCTGACCTCTGGTGAAGCCATCATGATGGGGAGAGAGAGGCTTCTCCCATCTCCTCCCCGCCTGGTGCTGGTTAGGGCAGGGTGAGGACTAAAACCTTGAGCATTGTCTTTGTCCATAAGACCTTCGGGCTGTGCTTCTACTGCATCCAATCGAAACTGAAGGTCTGAGGGATGACTGAGCCCCTTGGGCCCTGTCTTGGACCAGCCATAAGGCCAACCTCAGCAGAAAACTGTCACAAGTCCAGGAACTCAAGCAATGGAAACACACTGGAGTATAGGCAAAGGCAACAGACTTCCCTACAGGCTCTACAGTGTGTTTTTAGATGTGGATCTTGGATTTGGGGGCTTTCTGGTACCTGGAAGGGGTCCCATAGGCACATCACACCCTCACCTGGGTATGGTGTAGCTGAGTCCTCTATGCACAACCCCTCCTCATGGATTTCTTTTGCTCCAGTATTTCACTACAGGCATCCACGTCTCAGAGCAGCTGAAAGCTCTGCCTCTGCTGGTGACGGTGGTGGTAGGACCAGCCCTTTAGGGGCAGAGAGGTTGTGTCCAGTTCTTCTGCAGAGGACAGGAAGGCAGCTTGTGTCCCTTCCCTGTGTCTTCCATAGGATAAATCAACACTCTGGCTTTTCCTTTGATCCACTGGTATTTCTGAAGGAATTTACACAGCCTTTAATGTGGGCTGTTTCTCTGAGTTAAACAGAAAAGGGTTATAAACCAAGGCCACGCTTATACAAGCAATCAATAAGTTGCAATGGAAATACGCTGTGCTGTGTGCAAAGAGCCCAGGCTGTCAAAAAACAAACAAACAAACAAACAAAAACTTGAATTGTTTTGTGTCAGCATGGGTTTGGTCCAACCTGGGGGTAGAGGCGTTCAGTGCCAGGATGGTGCAGAGGGGTGCTTGAACAGAGAGGGAGCCCCAGGGAGAGAAGGGAGGGAAAGAGGAGGAGAGGCTGTGTTTTGGGACATGGTATTTCAACTGGTCATCACAGATGATGAACTGGATACTGAGCAAATGTAATAGGAATAGCCTGAAGTTTGCGACTGCTCAGGCTCTGAAGAATCAGCCGTCAGCTCACTTTGCAATACTCTCAGACTCCGTGCGGTTGGGAGAGGCAGGCAGGGATGCAACTGGTAATTATAGACTGCAGCACAAGATGACAAACAGGGAAAAGTGTGGCCTATCATGTAGCAACTCAAATCACAGCTCGAGTATGATTGAAATCTAGCTTAAAATGCAGAGATTTGCTCCAACTCTGAGTACACCTGTGTTTAATCTGTTGTATTATATTTGTAATTTTACCGTAACATAATTTAATGCTAGGCTGTGTTTTGGTATTTCAAGAGATTGTCAAAAGTGTGAGCTGAATAAAGGAAAAACCTAATATAGTGGACAATTTCAAAGAAACATAACATCTGAAAAGAAAACACCATAAACCAGTATATAAAAAAAATAATTTTGAAAATGAATTTGTGATTTTTTTCCTGAACTCATTAGAATAGATAATATCTGAGAAGTTTTACCTTTCAACTTTCCCTTCTACATCCTCATCGTTTGAAAAGTTGGTAAGAGGGGAATAAAAGAGAGCAGAATCTCATAGCCCAAAGACCTACTCTGTCACTTTCAAAAGTGAAGAAAGATGGGGAGAAAAAGGAAAGAATAAAACCATTTAAGTCTCAAATCTGGAAATACCTAAGTAACTATTTGGAGGATTCCCCTTCCTTCCCAAACTTTAGAAGGAAATGAATTCTTTCCACAAGTGTCACTCCTTCTTTGGGTAAAAAAGAAGATGATTCATGCAGAAAATTTCCATCAGGTCCAGTTGTAACATCTTTGCTATTTTAAGTGGCATGTAATCAAACCACATTCTTACATCCATTTATAGGTATTTATGTCATACAAAGTATGCAACCTTGAACTCAGACATATAGAATGAACTCATACAAGAATATGAGTTGATATCAGGTTAATTTATTTTACATCATCTTGTAGGAATATTTCATTAACAGAGACAATTAAAAAGGAGCATCTTGACAAATAAAACTAAAATCGGTTATGGAGATCCTGCTGAAATTACATATTGAAAAGATTTCATATGGATGTAAAGTAATGCAGCCCAGGAAGAGGAGATGATGAACCTCTACAACACATGAAAATGGAGCTATTTTGCAGGAAAGGCATTCCACAGCAATTTCTCTTTATAGGCATGTACTGTGCAAGCCAGGAAGTACACACTGTGAAGCTTGTACTGCAATTTTTTTTCCACTCATCATCCCAAAACAGTGTTCAAATCAATGTCATTTCGGATTTCTAATCAGTATTCTTTGTGCACTAGTTAAAAAAAAAAAAAAAACACCACCAACAAATAACAGTTAGTGGATGTTTAACTGAATGTTTAATTATGGAGTTTCAGTTTTAAATCCCAAGGCCTGATGCTAAGGTTGGACTGTACTCCCATTGAAGTTAATGAAATGTTTGTCTAAGTAAAAAAAAAAAAAGAAACAGGGCCAGCTTTGGAGGCTAGAAGCAAATTGGAAACTTAAACTAAGGTCGCACCTGGTTATTCACAGGTATGGCCAATAGTATACACAATCTGTATAAGGGCTTGCCTTATACAGCAAGCACACAAAACACAGGTCCAGGATGATCATTTGAGTTTAAAAGGTGTTCCCTTGCTTTCACAATTGCAGTACTGCTACTACTGGATTTTCTGCATGGCATTTACATGCACATACACATACACAGCCTTACTGTGCTAGAGATCTCAAGGTTTTATTGGTGACTCATAGGTATCTAAATTAATTACCGCTTATCATAGTAATTAAGACCTGCAGGTCTACTCTAATTTTGAGTGCAGGTGTGGGAAGGCGATGAAAGTTTATTGTTTCAAATTATTTTATCTTTCAATGCATTTTGGTAGGAGAGGTATGAAAAGACAGGAAGACTGGGTCAGTTCTGCCAAGGTTTTTATTACCCTCCCTAACACGATTAATATGTTAGAGCTGTGAAAAACAAACAACAACTACAACAACAACAAAATGCTGTCAGAAGTTCCTGGACCAAAATTATTGCCTGTAACATGGTCCTAGCTGATCAACGCATGCATAGAATCGTAGAATCATTGAATTAGAGAATCATAAATTAGAGAATCATAGAATCATAGACTCAGATTCATAGAATCACAGAATGCTTTGGGTTGGAAGGGACCTTAAAGGCCATCTAATTCCACCCCCCCTGCCATGGGCAGGGACACCTCCTACTAGACCAGGCTGCCCAAAGCCCCATCCAACCTGGCCTTGAGCACTTCCAGGGATGGGGCATCCACAGCTTCTCTGGACAGCCTCTTCCAGTGCCCCACCACCCTCACAGTAAAGAATTTCTTCCTAAAATCTAATCTAAATCTACCCTCTTTTAATTTAAAACTGTTACCCCTTGTTCTATCACTACACTCCCTGACAAAGAGTCCCTCTCCAGCTTTCCTGCAGGCCCCCTTTAGGTACTGGAAGGCCACTATAAGGTCTTCCTGGAGCCTTCTCTTCTCCAGGCTGAACAAGCCCAGCTCTTTCAGCCTGTCTTCACAGGAGAGGTGCTCCAGCCCTCTGAGCATCTTCAGGGCCCTCCTCTGGACCCTCTCCAACAGGTCCATGTCCTTCTTATGCTGGGGATCCCAGAGCTGAGTGCAGTACCTGAATGCAGGTGGGGACTTCAAGAGAGCAGAGTAGAGGGGGAGAATCACCTCCCTCGCCCTGCTGGCCACACTTCTTTTGATGCAGCCCAGGATACAGTTGGCTTCCTGGGCTGCAAGCGCACATTGCTGGCTCATGTTGAGCTTCCCATCAACCAACACCCCTAAGTCCTCTGCAGTGCTGCTCTCAATCCATTCTCCACCCAACCTGTATTTTTGCTTGGGATTGCCCTGGCCCAGGTGCAGGACCTCACACTTGGCCTTGTTGAACTTCATGAGGTTCGCACAGAACCACCTCTCAAGCCTGTCCAGGTCCCTCTGGATGGCATCCCTTCCCTCCAGCGTGTCAGCCGCACCACACAGCTTGGTGTCTTCGGCAAACTTGCTGAGGGTGCACTCAGTCCCACTGTCCGTGTCACCGGCAAAGATGTTAAGTAATATTCCTCCCATGATGTATCTCAGACAGACACTCCATTACCACTTCCAGAGCTTACAAAAAGAAATTTGGAGTTTGCAGTGAGAACATGGGCTCTTGGCAGGTGCCTGGGTAAAGGCTCACAGCCTCTGCGTTCTTCCAGAAACTGCTATTGCTGTGGAAACACCTCTGCAGGTGGAGGAGCCGCCCAGTCTCCTTCACCAGCATCCTTCACTTCCGGGATTTGACCTACGCCCAAGACACAGGACGCTTCTTGACCTCAGCCCAGCTAAACAAGCAGCCTGGGCTCTCCCCAGCTGGGCTGGGCTGGGTGGCGGGGGAGAAGCCTTTCCCAGGGCCGTCACAGGGCACTCCTGACAGGGAAATAAACCATCAGCAGTCAACCAAAAGCATCCATTCTGAACTCCAAATTCCAAACATTGGGCCTTACCAACACACTACAGATCCATTTACTTTATCATAACTAATACTGCTTGTTCCTTCTTTAAAGAATTTAACATTGGTTTGGGAGTCACCACCTAGATTCAGGTGCAAATGTAAAACGCCACATCTTTTAGAGATCTCCAGTAAGATCCGCCTCTATTTCCAATTGCTGCATGGGTCAGTTAAAGTTTTGCAGTACGTTCAGCTACTTCTCAAATAAATTATTTACTTAAGAATCATGATTAGGTGCTGCAGCCTGGTTTTCACTTAGATGTCCATAATAACTCTGATACGAGAAAAAGTCAAATGCAGAAGGCAGAAGGAAAATCCTCTCCCTCTCATTTGTATATGAAAAACCCATTCAAATGTGGTGCGGGTGCTGCTGAGCGCAGGGATGCTGCTGAAGGCTCTGCATGGTGCATAGCTCCTTCCTGCTCATGTGGGGAGGAATGAAGAACCTAGCTCTATTTGTCCACAAAGCAGGAGTCTGTAGCTTGGGGAACGACATGAACTAGATAAACAAACTCTTTTCTGGCTCCTCTTTTATGCTTCTTTTCACAATGCCTGTCCCTACTAGCTTTCCTCTTCCAAGAACTTCTCGGTATGTTTTCTACACTTCCTTTTACAGATGGAAAAACGTTTACTAGGTCAGTCAAAGCAGCTGCTGCCTACCTTCAACTAATTCCTTCCTATACATAAATAAAAGGGTAGACCTACTTTGACGTGCTTACAAAAAGCTGTTTTTTCATTTGTTTGTTTTGTTTTTTAAACACATTTAAATTAAAACAAGCTGTGCAATTAATAACTTTTAGAATTGTATGGTCTGATTTTTGTCAGACTTTACATCCCCCCCATATAGGTACCAGTGACTTTAAATCAGGAATATGTCTCCGAATATCTTCTTTGTGCATCTAATGAACTTTATCACAGGATAGAAAACATGATAGTCTTTGAAATATGCACATGCAAGCAAAATCTGTATTTTACATTTAATATGCCTGATATAAGAATGCTCCACACCTTACAATATCATCTAACAAATAAGGGGTACTTTTATACTTTGCTGTATATTTCATTAAAATTGAAACTGCTAACATTGCCTTTACCAGTGCTGGAAAAGAAGCGATGCCAAGGAATATCTTTCACATTACAAATGGGTGGACTGGGATGGTGTCTCACATGGCTGTGCTTCACCACTGTCTGTCACGGTGCCGACACAGGTTGTCTCTGGACTAGTGGGAGGACCTATTGCTGTCAATACACCTCCGTGTGGAGCCAAAGCAGCCGCTCACCTACTGGAGAAACAAATCCCATGGCCAGAAGCCAGCAAACTCGTATTCACCAGCCCTGGTGTGATACAGCTGTAGCCCATTTCAGAAAGTGCACAGGCGATGGTAGCCCTTACCTGTGGTCCTTCCAGGGACCAGGAACTGCTGCCAGGGACTGCCTGGGATTGTCTCAGGGCTGGCCAGCCAAAGGCACCACTAACCTACAATTTGCTTTGCAAGTAAGTGCAAAATCTTGGATAAACACAGATTTCAGTTATGCATGTGCTTCCAGCAGGCTCAGCTGATACCACTATATAGATACAACTCACTTAGATTTCCGTTTTGGAGATTTTTAGTACGATTTTGCACCAGTTTTTATAAATCCCTGTAACGCTGAGTGTAACACTGCATTAGTGCAAGATGACTGGGGAGAATGCCCAACAGCCTAGGTGTTTGAATTTGGCAATGAGTGGAGCTAGACTGGCTGTGTGCATCAAGATCTACATCTGGCTTTATTACTCTGTCAGCTTTAAGTATTCCATAAAACACATTTTAGGGTCTTCTCAACAAAACCCCAAATCACATTGATTTTAACCGGCTCTGTGCCTTCATATATATTTCATTATCAGGTTTCCTAAGTCTCCTATGCCTTCACACAAACCTAGGACTATATATAGCAACAACCTAAATTCACTGAAGAACTTACTTTTTCCACCACATCTTCACCATGAGGCCAAGAGAAACAGCAGTTTTATAACTGAGTTTTCTTTGAGAGGCATGGGGTTTCTTCAAACTTGAAACTCAAAGGAAAATACAGCACAGAAAGCTGTGTCCAATGTCCAACTTAGTGGAAGCTCCCTCAGTCCGAGGAGCAACGTGTGCCAGTCACTGGCTCGCGAGCTGTAACACTGATCCTTTGTGAGCCTTAGCTCCATGCCCAAGTTTAAGTCCCAGCATGGAGCACTTGTCTATAGGGAAATCCCAAGGGACAGGCTCTCCTCTGTGTGTTTGTTGTTATTTTTTTTTTTTTCAAAAAACACAGTCAGGATTAAAGGGGTGTTTGCTGCCTGACACCATTCAAACCCAAAGGAAACAACACGGAGAAGAAAAAATTGCAAAAAGTCTGTAAAAATGAAATTTCAAGAGCTTTGCTAGTTGCTAATGAAACTGTGCTACATTGCACCAGAATAGCGCAAAGCAGCACCAATACGTTATGTTTAATATCAAGTGCCCAGAAAGTATCACTGGAAGATGGGGGTGGAGAGGAGTCTCTCGATGTAAACAGCTTGAACCACAGAGACTGCCTGGGTTTGAGGGTAAATAGGTAGCTGTTTGAATGAAGAAAGAAAAATATTTTAAAGTCTTAAAATACAGCTGGGTTTTGTTTTTGTTGCATTAAAATTTCGTTTGGTTTGAGGTCTTGTTGGGCTTTGGTAGCCAGGTCTAGGAGATGTGGAGAGGTGGGAAATAAAAAGCTTTTAGCAATACAATGAAAAGCAATATGTAGCACTCACGGTAGGGCTGGCCTTTGTGCCAGCGACAGTCCTTTCATTTCACATAGCACAAAGGAAGACAGCTGTGAGTTTTCTCAAGAAAAAACAAAACTCCATCTATCTCTTTGCAGCCAGTCAAGAAGAGAATGCAACTTTTTGTGAAATGTTGCCAAGATAATATAGCTACTTTGAGGGAATGATTTTCAATTTCTTGTGAAAACTCTTGTTTTGTAGAAATTAGAGTGTTGTAACACCTTGCTTTGCTTCACAGAAGTTTTGATCATCTTTTTTCCCAGACGCAAAGTGCCTGGGACACAAATGCTTGAATTCTTGCAAGCATGCTAGCTTGCATCATATTACTCCTGTTTTAATGACTTTACGTTGGCTTCCTGGAAAGTCATATATTGATTCTAAAGTTCTCTTCATTAACTGCCATTAAGAGACTTTCAGAGGACTTGCTACATCATAGCTCTCTGATCTGCTTTCTATTTATTAACCACACCATTCTTTAAAATGCAAATTGGCTGGCTATTTAATTTGATCTGAATTTATGAATCCTTATAACATGAAGGAGACATTTTCTATAAGATACATCATCAGAGAAATTCAGTAGTGAGAAAATGTGCACCTTCCTTTTATCTCACAGAACCACACCTTTCTCCTGCCGGGAAACGTGTCAATTCGTCTGTGCAGTATCTTTTCCTTCACCCGTGATCAAAAATGTGCAATCATTTTTTTTTCTAAAGATTAAAGTGTAAAAACAATCTTTGACGCATTCTTATTCCTGTTGTTTACATTGAAGTATTAGATAGCAACCTACAGTCCTACCTAAAACCCTCTGGGGGGAAGGGACGCAAGTCTGGACGTTTCAGAATCTCCTCTGTAAAGACAGGTGAGGCAGAAATGCCCTTTGCTTTTCACAAGCCTGCTCTGGATGTGTTATTGAGATATTGAATTTTTAGTGACATACTGAAGGCAAATAGCACAGTAATACGACGACCGAAGAGCGCTGCCCCCATGCTCCATGCAGCACTTTTCCTCCCACCTGTTATTCCCCTGCTGCTGCTGAAATTCCACGAAGGCAGCTGACCCCAGACGGCTGGAGAAGCAGCAAAACAGTCGGGCTTTTCTTCCTATCTTTCTTCAATTAAGAATCACTGCATGCAATATAAATAAATCATCAACATCTGCAGCCACACGAACTTCATTTTCTCCTAGAAGACAAATCAAAGGGCAGATTTTTCATGCCTGAAGATTGTGCAAGTGCATTGACCACCAGTGTTATCCCACTGGTAAGTTACAAGCTCCAAAGAAGTTTGCAGAGAAGATTCATTGCAAAGAAAACTTGCTCAGGGGAAATAGTGGGAAGCCCATCAATTTCAAACTTTAAAGTAAACCTTGACAAAAGACGCAGAACTGACTGCATGAAACAATCCTCTGCAAAAAGAAAAAGAAAGATGAAAAGCCCTGCTACAGCAGTATTACACATTGCAGTTTCCAACCACAACTTCGTACAACAGTCCTGGCACTAAGGATTGTTGTTTCCAATTTCCCTTGAACCAAAATTCTCATAAAAGTGCACTGAGATCAGCTGATTTTCACCTACTTGGGTGATGAACGATAATGAACCCATCAGTTATACACTTCTTCCATCCAGCTGGCTCAGGTCTGCTTAAAGCTGCTTTAAACTTCCAAGCCTGCCATCAGCCAGCCCAAGTCTTGGTCCTATAACAACATCTGAGGCAACTGGAGTGTTTCCTGGATTCAAGCTTCTTACTTTTTATATAGTTGCACTGAATGTAGGCTTTCTGGTCTTCAGTTTCTTTTTTTTCCAGCTACCAGAATAGTTGAGTGCTTCAGGTATCCTGGTGCTATGTTACTGTATGTGGACACATTATTAATAATTTCTCATCTTCCCACTTGTACTTCTCGTTATTTTACGTTGTACATCCCATTTCCCTAAAGATGTTTAGTTTTCTTCCACACTCAATACATGACACAAATATGGTGTTCATTCCTTGTCTTTGTCATATGACCTTAAATTGGTTTTGGCGGTCATTGCTGGCAAACTGATGTGGTTTCTGAAATCCAAAGCCTTACTCGAGCTTAGAGAACAGCAGCATCTCAGACCCATTTTATGTGATTGCTGGTTCTACTTTATTATCCAAAACTTTTTCATTACCTGAGTGCCTGCAGGAAGAATAAATTCTCCTCATGCAGCTTTGTTTTTTGGCTGTGTGAATTGTGAATATGCACATTGCTAGTGACACAAAATTGAAATCAACTTTTAACAAAAGTATTTGGAAGAAAAATTTTGAAGGCAATGAGTCATTTTGAATGTTAGTTTCACCTTAAAGTACAAAGAACAGTTTTATATAACTAAGTTCTGTTGTAATTTCCTTTAGCAAAGTGATGCAATTAATACTATGTATCAAATCTGGAGCCAGGGGTTGTCAGGTGAAAAAGCAAGTAATTGATGTATTCGGGAGCTTGAAAACAGAGTTATCAGTAAACAGTCTTCTTAAGCCACTGGCATTACTTCAAATTCTCACTTTAATTTATACCCTGAGAAGTCTTCAGTGTCATTAATTGTATCTACTGAGCAAATGGAAAGAAAAGTAGAAGAATTTGTAATAAAACCAAACATAGAGGGAAATCCTTTGACATTTCACTAACTTGTAAGTGCTTTATGAGGGATGACTCCTAATTATTTGTACTGAAGGCTCAGTAACCACCATGAACAGAAGCAGAACATGTGAGCTTTGTGTAGATTTCTGTTCAGAAGAATGCAGAAGAGTGGAACCTATTTGGGTTTGCTGAATCTTCTCTGAATTTAAGGCTCATGTCATACAGCTATAAGAAAATTATTTGGGGTTAAGAATAAATTAGACACTTTATTAAACTTACTCTGCAGTTTTATTATGTTAACTCTCATTCTTGGAAAAAAAAAGGAACAACACTTCAACTTTGGAATACATACCCTATTTACAGGCTCATGGTATTACTATGCATGATGATTTTTGTACTAAATGTTTCTATTTTTTCCTCTTGATGTTATTTTCTAGAAGTCTCTGCACAGAACTTTGAAGGGAAAGGTCTACAATTTCACATGTAGAGGATCCAATTTTTTAACCAACAGAAAACACTCCACAACTCCAAGGTTTCATCTGTTTTAAGGTCAAAAAAACCCATGAAATTCTGATGTGTTTTCCATTCCAAACTGTGAATCAGTCACAGTGAAGTCAGGCCACAATGGTATTCAGATTCCAGCCAAGCTGAAGTATTATTTAGTTGCAAGGTTACCTCACCTATGGAGAGTAATTACATGATGCCAGAACCTCAGCTGTTTGCAGGTTACAACCAAAGATAAAAGATGGCTCATTAGAACAAACAGCGTCCCATGCTTTTGACAGCATCCAGTCTAGGAATTGGACCTTTTTTCTTTTTTTCTTTTTTTTTTCACAAATTAAATCCGCACAGAGACATACCTGTAGGGTGTGCCAAGACCACCCAGCAACATGGTTACCAAGTCAGGATTAGGGCTTGGGAGTTCCTGGTTTATTGTCCTGTGTTAAAACCACCAGACTGAGCTGATCCTAAGGAAAAAAAGTGGCCAGAAATTAAACTTTTACAGCATGGCAGTAAATTTGGAGCTTGTTAGAATGTTGAGGATTAATGGCAACAGAAGGATTTTTGTAGAAATCACAATAACTTTGGGAAAAAGAATGAGTCCAATGTAACTGCCTTCCCTACAACAGTGCAGAACACCCAGTACCATCTGTGCACATTTGCAAATGTTTTTAAAGAAATTCCTACTGACGTGACCAATGCTTATCTGAAGCTGCTATCTTCATTTCTTCATATTTTAAGCCAGTGTAAATCAAAGGAACTCTGGGAACTCTTCTTACAGTTATTTTAAACTGTGCTGCTGATTTTTTTTCCATAGAGGAATCTAAACTTGATAAGTTAAAAAAACAGGTATTAATTTCATTTTGCTATTTTACAACTAACAGAGATCTTTCAAAGCTTTAGCTGGTCAGTAAAAAGTTTCTGCAGATAGTGCAAAACACTGACACTTCTGTTTTAAAGGATCATAAACACTGTGCAATAAACAGCGTTGGTACATTTGCAACTTCTCTGATGTTAGCCAAATCCTGATGTCTTGTATAATCTTACACCTCAAACAGATTTAGAAGTACTGTAGCAGCAACTCTCAGACTAACTGCTGCAGAAACACAGAACAGTAAGGTTTTCCCCATCCATCACTTCACAGATGAGGATGGGAGGGATAAAATTTTCGTTGACACCTAATAAAGCACACAGAGCAAATGTTTACTCAGTTCTTCTGCTTTGAAGATACCGTCAAGCACTCCACTGATAGCCGTTCCTGTTCCTGCTTGTTTAGACACAGTTCTGAAATGCAGAGATATGGAACATGAAAAGTATTTGACTTCAGTGATTTCACAGTGTGATGACAATGTTATATATTACAAATCCATTGCAAATCCAAGTTTAAAACACATACAAGCACTGCAGTTTGAACTATAATTCAGGCTATTTGGGAGAAAAAAAAGAGCCTCTGACCCCGAGCTCTTCCTGAACTTCAACCATTTGGAGTGGAAAAAAAACCTATTCACTTACACATGGTCACCAAGCATGAGAACTCTCCTCATTTCAGCGCCATGGATGCGAAGGACGTCTGCAGCCAGGGGCTGAGCAGAAAGAGTCTCTGTGGTGATCCTGCATTACCTGCATGGAAGGAATGCTTGGGGTCAACCAAGCACCTGGACTCTGGTCAGTGATCTTCAGTTCTCCTTTCTCTACATGAGGCCTGGAGTGATGGCCCTCACCATGGGACCACGGGGCAACCACCCAGGCTGACATGAGTGGCTGAGCTACCAACGGCTGGTTTATTTGTTTGTAACACAAAGACCTGGTGTCGGGCACAGCTGTATCACTGTCTTCTTGCAAAACATTCCCATCAAATGCTTCTGGTCCTCACCCCGTAAATTCAAGCTTCTGTAGTACTTGTAGCTGAGAATATAGCACACACAGCATGTTATCAAACATATAAGGGATGGAGAAATCTGTAACCACAGATTCCCGCAGAATGGTCCCTGCTGATACCAACATGCACTGTTGGGAGTTTGACCAACAGACAAGTACATGCATATTTGCTCTACTTTGTCCTTTGAGTTCAAGTGAATGCCCAATGTGACACATCCGAACGGAGCCTAGACTTCCTTTTATCAAGTCTGCTTCCTTCTATCAACTTGCCAAATGAATCCTCTCTTTATAATTAGAAATTTGTTCCTGATGATAAACAGTCTCATTTTTATGACATTGATAGGTTGCTGTTTAATGCACATGGTACTTACACAGAGTTTACTGAAATATTTTACCTTATACCCATGGAAACACTACTGTTTATGAAATGAACAAAGACAGGTTTCAGCAACTGCACATGCTAAAAACTAAGTTCAACTACTTAACAAGCTAAAGGTATTTGTATATAAAAATGCACTTTCAACATTTTATGAAGAACTAACAAGACAAAATTTTAAAGTAATTACTTCTACTGCTTGTACTTATCCTTCCAATAAGCTTGCCATACAGCCAAAAGGACCCCTGCATGGAGGGAGAGTAATATTAAAGCCAGGCTCAGTTCCCAGCAGAGCTATGTCCTGTTTACCATTCCAAAAAAGGCATATAGGAATTCACAACTAGCGTGCATTTGCTTCTCGACATTTCGTGGTAAAGGTTCAGGCTACATTATAAAGGCTTAAAATAAATATTATGCAGAACTCAGCGTTAAGAATAGCTGCTGAAAAGAAGCATGCACTTTCCTGCAGATATTTATAGCCTTCTCTGCTTCTATGATGAGCAATTTGGAGGGGTAAAGCAGTCAACATTTTATTTCTATTCAGAAACTACACAGTGATTTATGCCTGGTAAACTCCGCATGGTTAAATGTCCCATGACTCGCTTTCTAGTAATTCCTTTTATTAAACTCAACTTACTGATGAGCTAAAGCTTGATAACAGGCACAGAAAAAACAGCATGGCAGTTTTATTTAAAAATGTAGATACTTTGTTATCTGCTTTTGAGCAATCATTAGCCTCTCTACATTGTGTATGATATTAAAAGCCATGAGACTTTTCTGTCCTAGTGACAGAAATTTAAAGCAAAATCAAACTTGATGACTTGAAGTGTAAAAGAACTGAGAAAGTTGCTTTTAAGTACAGGCAATAAGATACAAATTCTCTGCAGCTGTATCACTGACATAAGATCCCCAGAAAAGGCAGGGGTAGAGATGATTTAGGTTAAGTAACATATTGATTAATCACATTCACAAAGCTGAAGTCAAAATATTCCAGAGATTACAATACAAGTCACAAAAAACTCAGTGAAATCACAGTTTCAGAGACTCCCAAATATTCAGTCCATGCGCAGAACTTCATATTTATCAAGATGCATGCAAGCACTTTTGTCACAGCATCATACAATCATAGACTGGCTTGCGTTGGAAAGGACCTTAAAAACCATCTTGTTCCAACCCCCTGCCATGGGCAGGGACACCTCCCACTAGACCAGGTTGCCCAAAGCCCCATCCAACCTGGCCTTAAATGCTTACAGGGATGGGGCGCTTTATCTCAATTCCTACTAAGACTAAAGAATATAGTTGTCATTCTGTAAATCCAGATTTTTTTTTTTAGCAAATTCTGCAGGTAAAGTACATACTTTGATAGAAAGCAGAAATGAAGATGTAATCTTCAGGGTAAGAAAGCTTTTCTGTATTATGCACAGAGATGGGTGAAGGTATGCTTGATATGTTTTAAAGTTCATATAAAGGTTGTAGGCCTCCTTATCTTCCTTCCAGAAGTCAGTAACTTTGTCAGCTGATGGAAAACATAAAAATGATTTTCTTATTTCTCTCTCTTGAATTTGTATGCTGATTCAAAAAAATCACTTTTGCGCAAAATTTTACACTTCAGCTTCAAAATGATCTCGGTATAAAAGGAAAGTAGCATCTCATTTACAGGCAACATGGTTTTGGTAATGTAGGAACTTCTGTACCCTAAACTTAGCATTACAGCTGACTGGCTGTGTGGTATTTGGAAAAAACATTTTACTTATTCTCTTTTCCTATTAGAAAAGACTTCCCGCAATAATACTGAGAAATCACCAGTAGTCTGTGGTGACTTTGTGAAAGAGACTTAGTCTGTGTGTGACAGTCCACAGCTGTGAAATGAAATATATAAATAGCACTGCATGTGTAATGGACACAATTACATATGTAATTGTCCCACATCCTTCCTGGATGCAAAGTACCATTACTTTAAAACATATACCTTTAATGACCAATTTCTATTTTGAAATGGCGTTATCAGGAGGAGGAATGTTTCTTACTGTTTGTCATGACAAATAGCAACTGCGAATAGTAATGCAAACGCAAATAATGCAAGTAATGTAAATGCAAATAGTAACTCCTAAAACACACACATTTTACAGATGAATTCTCTTGTGGCTAAATGTCCTTAACGTTGTATTCTTGTCTTCCAATGGGACTTCAACTCTGCTATGAACTCACATTTTATATGCATTATGAATTTTAATACTCTGTTGTTAAATCAGGCTACACCAAGCACGAGAGAGTAGGACAAACATCACTGCCACCACTTACCAGTGAATCTGAGGTAGGCTAAGGTAGTGCTTCTCAACTCATTGTCCCTGCCTCTGTGTTACCTTGCTCTAATTTTTGTGGTCTCTCCTCTGGTCTCCTTTAGTTTCCATACACCCGTTTCTTAGAAAATCCGGACTGGTGATGAAAACTCACTGTACTGATCACAAAGCTCTGCCTACCAGTAACATAGGCCAGTGATAACGGCACGTGGTGGCCCTGATGGAGCTGTCACCCAGGTGCTCTTCAGAGTCATCTCAATTGCATCTTGCAGTTCCTGAGCCCCAAGGCACAAAATATGCAGATTTTGTCAGTCGGTCAGTCATTCCTGATGTCTGTATCACTGTACAGACACTGAGAAAGACAGAGTGGAAGACCTAAAAGCCTTGGAAATGAAAAACATAGCATAAACTAAAGGAGGCTGGTCTGTCCTGAAGTGAAAGGGGCTGGAACTTCCTGAACTGTGAACAAAATATTACTCCTTTCTATTATAACTGTTCAGGCTCTCACATCATTTACCTGAAAAGAGAAGAAAAAATTTCAAGCTTCTCTTCCAGCAAGTCTTGAATTTTCCCATTCAAGAGTGAGCTGCAATGCATGCATCATTAATTTCTATGCAGAAAACATTGTTCACTTCAACCAGCAATTAGTGGTAACATTTCTATCCTGTGCAGTGATGAGATTTTTATGCTAATCATTACACAGCAGTAAATTAATCATTTGGGCACATTTAGATGGTATGTATATTTCATGAGACAGATATAGATATCAAGATCAGTTTGATATTTACTCATGGTAAATGGAAGTGTCTCAAATTGTTATGGGGGAAGCATACTAACTAAACATGCAGCCAGAGATGTTTGCAGTGTAACAGCAGAAGCACATCTCTTGTCCCAGGAAATAATTCTCCTTGTTTTCAATTATTTTAAGGGAGGTAAAAATCTTGTGGGATCACATAAAACTAAATCATTCAAAGAGTGGCAGTGAAACTCCAATAATGTCTTGACACATGAAGGACAAAAGCAGCAACTTCGTTTCTGATCCTGTAATTTTTCTTTTATTACTGGCAAAATTACCTATGTTACATTATGCAGTATTGAAAAGAGACTTTTCATCAGCATTTGTGCTATAGTCTAGTCGGGTAAATGAATTATGTATCTGACTCATCCCTCTGTAACTATGTCTGAAAGCAGAAAGTTGTAGCAGAAAGGAAGCCTACCCAGGGGCCTCCCTTCTTCTCACCAGATGCAAGAGATTTGTAATACCTTCAGGAAAATGTTTATTTGAAATTTAAATTTTTTGACACATATTTAAATACTACTGTTCTTTTTTTTTTTTTTTTTTCAGCTCTAAGCTCACAGACCTTTGCAGGCAAAAAGCAATCTAGTCCAAAGCTGACAGCATTTTATTTTATCAGAAGGAAACATACACATGGTCTCTTTACCTTAGAATGTTGTCAAAATGCTTACAAAACCCACAAATTTATGACAACTGACCCTGACAATAATAGTAATATAAATAATATCGTCAGCTACTACTTTCTCAACTGAAGTAAGACAACTGGGTTACTCAAAGATGAGAGGTGGCATACGAGTGAAAAGGAAAGTTATGTTGGTATACCTGTATCGCTTAAGAAGTGCTTTGAATTGAAAATTGATCATCCTATATATGTTTAATTGTCAGCAATTGAAACAGCATAATTGCTTCGCTGAGCAGGGATAAAGATGAGCTATCGCACAGCAGGTACAAAAACCCACTGGGAAAGGAAAGAAATTTATTAACATCTCTCCATTTATGGAAATTTTTGAGAGGTAAATCTGAACAGGCAAGGTTATCAGGAGAGCACTGTGAACAGCTGAAATTTAAGATCTGAGAACTATTACAGATCAGACAAAACAGAACAGATGAATCAAAAAGACCATGTCTTATTTTAATCAAAACCAGCTTTTATAAGGAAAAAATCTTTGGTTTTCAATTTGAGAAATAAAAGAGTTTTAATTTCAGTTAATATAAATATAAGATTGTAACTGGATTCTTCAACATTTTTTTTTCCCCAAAATCTGCTCTGCAAATCTTCTCTCCTGAACTATGTAACTGAAGTTGCTGTAAAGTTTAAATTTTCTGCAGGGGCACCATGATCTTAATTTTTATGGCCTATCTTATTTAACCTATGAGCCAACAAGCATGTCTTGGGATGTATTTTGGAGTCAATGTGCACACAGCAGCAATGTGCTCCTTTCCAGACAGCATTCCTGACTCCAAAGATGCTCTATCTGCCTTAAGGCAAATAAGGATTTTATTCACCAATGGAGAAAAACACAAATAAACCCTGTTTTCAAGTGAGAACAGGTAAAGACATGTAACAATAAATGTAACTTCACTGAGAACCCTTCTGAACTTCTGATGTAGAGAGCAGCATACCTCAAGGAAAAAGGATGTGGAACAAAGTTGAAGTATGTATTCTATGAAGGTCAAAAGGCTGGATTCAGACACAGGTGAGGGTATGTCAGCGGTGAGCACCACTAACTATGCTCTTGTCAAACAAGTAAGAAAAAACGAACACACATGTCATGCCTTGAAAGCATAGGAAATCTTTGCTAACTTTATTTCAACACAGTCTCTTTAAAAAGAAATAGCAGAGTATGTCCAGGCGGTTTTAATGTTCCTGAAATGACTTGGAGGGAAAATTGAAATATTTAATAAATTTTATGTAAAACTGCTATTAGGGGGTTTATCGTGGTAAACAGGTATCACAGTTATTAATTCCATAAAAATAAATGGCTCATCACTAAGCTATTGCTCAACTACAGAACTGATAAACAGCAGCAGAGATTGCCTGCCATTTGGTTTAATACTCTGTGTTTGTTACATTAGTTGTTCTGTGTTGATTATATTGCAGCTGTTAGTCACACCAGTAAGTCTGCTTGTTGTAGAATTTACAACCACAAACAAGCACCACCTCACAAAGAAATGAGAAGTCATGCTCTAAAATGTTCCCCAACACCAGTCATATCTGCTTTACAGACACCTCCAAAACTCTGCATATACATCATCTTTCAACAAGAAAACAAAACAAACAAAGCAAAGCAAAACAAAAACAAGCAACCAAAAACACAAACAAAACAAAAAGTATGTAAGAATCAAATTCCCAGATTAACTCCTCCTTAAAAGTGGCCATGTACTAGTGTCCTCTTGCCTACATTCCAGCAGGGGAGAGCATCCCAGCAAAGAGGGGCAGCTCCGTGAGTGGCTTCAGCAGTGTGAATCAAAATCTGCTCTTACACTGCATTTGGACATCAGCTGGCAGGTAGTGAAGGTCACAAATCACAGCTGTGATGGCTGTCTCTGAAACATCGTGGCATTTCAGAGAAAAATTGCCACACACAATTCTCTGCATGTCACTATGGTGAGTTTTCCATCAGAAAGAAAGGGACAGGCACAGATTTCCACGGGGAGGTGACCAAAGAAACACAGGAGCTGCTGTTGTCTGGAGACCTGGAAGTCCTGTTATTGACTTCCTGTCCTCTAGGTCCTGGTTTATCTGAGTCTTGCATGAAGCAA
Source organism: Anseranas semipalmata (assembly GCA_013399115.1). Taxonomy (NCBI): domain Eukaryota; kingdom Metazoa; phylum Chordata; class Aves; order Anseriformes; family Anseranatidae; genus Anseranas; species Anseranas semipalmata. The sequence continues at coordinate 35,770 of VXAA01005843.1, read as the reverse complement.
CCTTTATTAAGATTCAGCAGTGGGGGCTGACTGAGCTATTGAAAGCCATACTATTTTACCAGTTTGACCATTAATTGACCATTTTACTACATATTACCATTAAAACAGCCAAGGTGGCATCCCTGCCCATGGTGGTGGAGGGGGGGCGTTGGAACTAGATGATCTTTAAGGCCCCTTTCCAACCCAATCCATTCTATGATTCTATGATTAATTTGTCCTAGAGCCTGAAAACTACAGTATTACCTTCAAAGAGTAAGAAGGAAAGGGTGTTTTGTTAATAGGATATCATACAAATAAACAGATTGAAAGGCAGAAAATAAACCCATAAACACGCACACTAACTCAATATAATAATTTTTCTGATGCAACAAATTTATTTCCTTATATTTTTCATGCTGCACAGGATCAGTTTGCATACAAATGATTATTTTACCATACCAAAGAGGCATTGTACTTTTATCAGAAATTTAAAAAGTACTTAAAAAAAGAAATTTGAAGTGAAAATCACAAATGGAAAATGTTAAAACAGCAAAAAGAACCAGGAATGTGTAAAGGAGTATGTACTTTGAGGAAAACAGATATAATAATGTGCAAAATCAGGGTGAAAAAAGGAATTTCCCACAGCTGTAGACCACATGCATTAGTGGACTCACAATCTCTACTGAAGAACAGAAATCTTCTTTCTTGCTGTTTTATTACCTTGGCAACATCTCCTCCATGTCAGCAATTACATAGGAGACAACAGTCCAAACAGCAGCACAGAGGTTCATCTGGTTTGGATCCTGAACTGTCATTGTGTCCCCTTGGGAATGATGAAACCAGAAGTATTTACTGAGGTCATCACGCAAGCTGGCACCTACAGAGAAAAATGGGCAATTTTCCATTATAGGAACACAAATATTTAAAGAGGAATATAAACTTGAATCCATTCCTGCACTGTTTATTATTAAATCCACATGCAACTGTATGAAGTTCCATGTAATAACTGCGCAGAGCCATGGCATGTGCCATTTGCAGGTTTTAGGTTAATTGACTTGAGTGAGCACGAGGCAGCAAAAATTCACACCAGGGAAAAGCTGCACTTCCCCGAGAGACTCGTTTCCTCAGTAACTGTATACATCCATTTTCCTCTAAGACTACCAGAGTCCAATCAGGAAAATCCATACAATAACCCACACGCTGCGGCGCTTCCTTCTGTTCTTAATTCCGCAGAAACTGATTCTTTAGCTGTGAGACATAATATCAATATTTATGCCTACTCAGATGGCTAGTTATTGCCTAGCTACGAATCCTTTCCTTGCTGTGATCTGTGCTGAGAAAAGCTGCTGGAACTTGCTTCTGCTTTTGAGCCTCAGCTCATCACGATGGTGTGCTGTTTCACAGCAGATCTCCAGATAACCCGAGGTAACCCAGGACTACCTTACCGTGGCTGTCAGGAGCCCTTGTCAAACAGGGGCAGGAGCAAGCTGGGTTAAACCACGGCTTTTCCTAGCCAGGAACAGCCGTGTCCCTCTGGGCCAAAAGGAGCAGAAAGGACTGAGCTTCCTCAAGCTGCGTGGGCTCCGGGAGCACAAATAATGCTGGTGAGGAATCACTCAAAGCCTCAAAGTAGACTGAAGGCAAGGGGAGGAGGAGAAGCTGCTGCCCCACCGGACACTGCAGCAGAGATGCCAGTGTGGTATTTGTGCTTTTCATTCTGGCCATTCTCCATCTGGTCCAATCTCCTATGCCCCTCTGACTCCCTTTCTCCTTGCAATTCCTTCACTTTGAGTTCGTAATCTCTGCCGCTTCTTTATGGTTTTGTCACAGAATGACAGAGTGGCTGAGGCTGGCAGGGACCTCTGGTCCCACCTGGTCCCAGCCCTGCTCAAGCAGGGACACCCAGAGCAGGTGCCCAGCACCACGTCCAGGCGGCTTCTGGAGGTCTCCAAGGAGGAGCCCCCACAGCCTCTCTGGGCAGCCTGTGCCAGGGCTCCGCCACCCGCACAGCACAGAAGTGCTCCTGGGGTTCAGGGGGAGCCTCCTGGGCTCCAGTTTGTGCCCACTGCCCCCTGTCCTGGCACTGGGCACCACTGACAGGAGCCTGGCTCCGTCCTCTTTGCGCCCTCCCTTCAGGTATTTGTAGACATTGATGAGATCCCCCTGAGCCTCTCCTTCTCCAGGCTGAGCAGTCCCAGCTCCCTCAGCCTCTCCTCATAGGAGAGGTGTTCCCGGCCCTTCATCACCTTCATGGCCCTTTTGTGGACTCTCTCCAGTATATCCAGTATGTCTCACATAATGAGAAGCCCATAACTGGACACAGCTTTCATCTTCTTCTTTCCATTATATCAGCTTCCATCTGCTTTGTTTTACTCTAAACAACCCTCCCATCATAACAAAACCCCACCCAAAATTTTGAAAATAAGTAAATGTGGTATTTGCCAACACCGTGCTGATTCACTGCTTGTAATTCCTTTGTGTTGATTCATTTACTCTGCAAGCTGATCAGGGCTAGAAGGTCTGCAGCTCTCTGTAGGAAGCACCTAGCACAAAAGACCCCCATTCCTTGGTTGGTCATGGAACTGAGAAAACAAGTTCTGATATGAGTTCAAGAGTAAGACCTATCGGCCCCAGTCAGAAATACAGACTGAGATCACTCCTACTATGTAAAATAATACAGAAAAAAACAAAAACAAACAAACAAACAAACAAAAAACAGGATTGTTTGATTATAAAGATGAAATAAATAAATTATTCATATATTTATTTACAAGCAGTGGAAAATCAGCATCAGAGGATGAGGGCTTTGATAAATTTATGTGTGTTCCTATGACTCACTATTATGACTTTTATTGGTTTCACTGAGATGCCTGAAGCCTTTGAAGAGAATGAAACCAGAATTTGTCACAGCATAACTGTACGTTACTACAATATATATGTTTTGATCACTCATATAGTCATTCCGGACACAGACCAGCTCTCACTATGTAATTACTGCTGTAATGGGAACTGACCTGGACTGCTTGTTTCACTGTTATATTAGAAAGAAGGAAAAGAAAGGTAATGTGTTTTATAATTCCATCCGATATCAAGATCCCTTCATAAGAGATGATATGCAGAAAGACCAAATGCTGCAGCATATGGTTATACAGTTTGTGATTTCATTTTAAGAGGTTCTTCTTGCTCTTAAGAGACTTGTTTGCCACTGACTTGAACCAGCGCAATCCCACTGAAGTCACTGGCTTGGTTACAGGTGCTGAATTATGTTCCAATAATTTTGGCACTGAATTTATGTCAACTCATACTCACTTTTAAAATTTTATTCTGAATTATTTTAAATATATACCACCATAAAGTAATTGAACTATGATAAATTCTTTAACTGATGGAATTCTGCCCTTCAGATGCATTATGAGTTAAGCCACTGAGGCAAATCCATTATAGTTTTTGAATATTTTTATAAGACACAGAGTAAAAAATTGTTGCCTGGAATTTGTAGTAGACATTCCACTAATCATAGTAATTATGGACTTAGAGAGTAGTGTTTTTTCTCTGTGAATGGAACAAGGATAAATACTCTTCCCTTCATGATGCTTAACTCCCCAAAATGCTGAAATAGATTTATTTCTCTAAATTGATTTAAAAATCAGAAAATGATCTAACTTTGACATAAGTAATTCCTGTGTAAGAACTCTTGCAGAAGGATCTGTCAGAGAGTGTGTGAGCAGAGAAAATATTGAAAGGTTCCTGAACTGGCCATCCTGTCTCTTTAATGTCTTAGGCTATCATTTAAGTCACTGACCTGTAAACATCTTATGAGTCTAATGAAAAGACCCTAAGAAAGCAGTTTTATCCTACATAATTAGAAACAAAAGTGAAAATCTGTATTCTTGGCTTTGAATACAAGACAAGCTTACAGCTGAGCACCCCACACAAGCCTCTATACATGAAACACCCTGGGGCACAGATAAAACTGCAAGCAATTTTCACGTCTCCTGCTCCAAACTGGAGACTCCTCTGTACTGGTGTTAGTTGCCAGAGGATATTTATGGCTTCCAGAGGTCGCCAGGCTGTGGGAAGATGCTGAATATTGCCCCTTCACCAGCAAATGCATCCAGGACTGAGATCAACCTGCGCAGTTAACTGTGAAGGGGGAAGTTCTGAGATACTCTGCAGACTGCAGTCATGTCGAATTACCTAAATAAACTCCGTGGGATCCTAGAGCCCTTCTTCTAAAACACTAACAGAAGAAAAAATGCTTTGCATATAAACAGTCATCCTACAGAATTCAGGAGAAAGGGAGAGAAGAATTCTACATAATGCTTCAGACAGTAAAATTTCAACATAGATTGGCTGGCTGACCATACTGGATCTTACATAGCCACTGTATTATTAACCTTTCTCAAACAAAATCTACCCGGAAGCCAAATTTGCCACATCCAGAAGTTTTAAAGGTAGTGAGAAATCAGAAAAATTCACCTAGATGCAAAGTTTAAAACTCCATTTGACTACTATTTTGTTTTTTTCACCTAAAATTGATTTAAGATTCTTTTTGTTGTTGTTCTTATTTAGATGGTGACATTTCCCTCAGGAAGAACAGATAGTAACAAATGGAGGTTTATTTTTGCAAGCTACATAAGCTAGCAGTCAAGTAAAACAGATGAGTAGCCACGTCTCATACATCTGCCAATAAATTATTCACCCATCTCCATGCTAGCCACCTACAAATTGAATAGCATACAGCCTTACAAGAGTGCTGAAAGGTCTGATTAAGTACTTAAAAATCCTCACATGGGAGGTGTTATGTAGGTATGTATCACGTATTTAATTCTGATATCCAGGTGGAACCAACACTCAAACAGAAAAACAAGTGATGGGCTCAGTCCTCCACTATCAGATTTTACGGTCTTTGCTACTTTCCTTGTGTTCCAGAGTGCAGAGCAAGAACACCCATAAAGAAAAAGGGGATGTTTGCCAAACAACCCCCTTTAATTGGCCTTTTTCAGTCTGTTCACATTTACAGTGATGCAAATCACATGAGGAACACTGCTGGCCAATAAGGAATTTAGTGAGAAATTACTTCTAGCTGGATGTAGTAAATGTTACGGAATGAAAATAGGGAATGTTAAAAGCTGCCAAAAATGCTGTACTCATTATTTGAATGCATCAGAAATACTGGAAATCAAAACCTGAAAATAATTAATCATTTGCAGTTTCAGTAAGATAATACATAGTTAATTCATAATTCCATTACAAAGTAGCAGGAATCCCTCTCTAGGACAGCGGTGCAGTTCAGCTACCCAAAGGCAGCATTTAGTGCCATTTATGACCCCCCAGGTGCCTGGGGGGACCCGTTGGCGTGTGTCTGACGGAGAAGCCACAGCAGAAATATCTCACGTCTGGAGCAGCTGCCGAGGCCAAGCAGCCCGCGCTTTGGTTGGACCACGTGTGTGCTTGGGGAACTAAAGCACGCTCAGAACAGTTCTCCTCGACGCAGCGAGGCACTGCCTCGCTTACCTGCTGTCTGTGGGAAACGCTCGCAAAAGTATGGTCAGGCGCAAATAATCGGCTGCTGCCTCTAACTTCGCAGCTTGGGCTTCTTTGTTGTGAGAGTTTTCTTGTTTTGGTTTTCTGCTCTCATCTCCTGAGATCATCTCCTTATACCTGACCTACCAGTGAGCACTGAGCCAGCTGCTGATGAGACCGATTTTGTCCTCAGGTTACACAGCAGGGCAGCAGGCACTCGTGCAGCACTTGCCCAACTTACTGCAGGAAGGTAATATATTTGAAAATCAGTACAACCAGCATATGCTCTTTTGTGACCAAATGCCTGTTGAAAACCCAAATTGCACTGTGGGGCTTGGGGTGATATCGGTGTCATCTGAGCTGGCAAAATCATTAATCACAGGGGTCCCCTTAGCACAGCAGGCAGGTGTCCTGTGATCCAACCCCACATCTAGGAAACATATTGATCCTAAGTGTTGCAGGCCTGCTACACACAGTTCAACCAGTCCCTCAAACATAAATCCCATTTACCTCTTCTCCCTTCCCCAAGTGCTGCACCTTCCTTTAAGACCAGCCATTTTCCAAGCTTTGCCACCATGCACAAGTGTTTCTTCATGAATCGAATCACTGTCATGAAGCAGTGAGAAAAATAAGGCAATGGTGTAAAACTGCACCAAAGCGATCAATTTCTTTTTATTTTATTAATGTGAATTATGGTCACTGTTACCAGAAGCAATAACCAAACATAACAACTATTGTCTGCCGTCCTGCTGCTGCTATCGTTGCAAACCCTGCCACCCTCTCCGTTTGCTCTATTTGTGACTTGCCTAAGGTACTGTTATGAACACGCCATCGGGATCTTGTTTCCTGCTCCCAGATGGTGGTTACCTCATGGAGCAGGAGTAACATTCGCCACCTTCTGTGCTGCTGCACCAGGGGCATCATCTCCAGAACCAATTCTATCTATCCATCTGGAGCTCCTTGCTGGGGAGAGTCAAAGGAAGGGCCACTGAGATCGTTAAGGGCCTGGAGCACCTCTCCTACGAGGAGAGGCTGAGAGAGCTGGGACTGCTCAGCCTGGAGAATCAAGGGGATCTCATCAGTGGGAGGGAATGAAGAAGAGGGAGTCAGACTCCTCTCCGTAGTGCCCACTGACAGGAGAAGAGGCAATGGGCACTGGGCACTAATGAAAACACATGAAATTCCATCTGTATACAAGAAAACAC
>VXAA01005843.1:0-29037 GCA_013399115.1 Anseranas semipalmata | reverse complement strand
TTTTTTTTTTTTTTACTGTGAGGGTGTTCAAACACTGGCACAGGTCATCCAGGCAGGTTGTAGAGTTTCAGTCCTCAGAGATACCCAAACCTTGACTGGACACCATCCCGGGCAACCTGCTGCAGCTGGCCCTGCTTGAGCAGATGATCCCAAGAGGTCCTTTCCAGCTTGACCCATTCTGTGTGACTCTGTAACATGGTGCCATTTCCTCGGCTAATTCAGACATCTCTTACAATGGACACACCATAACCAAATTCTTCAATCTTTCTTTTCGCTCCTTGATGTCTTGAACTCATTTCACGAGTCTCTGCATAACCAGCTATACTATACACAGTTCGATGCACTGCATAAGGCAGGTAAAAGCAGCTGCTTTGGTAATTGACACTGACAATGTATTTTCAGTAATCAGCTGTGTAAGAGTATCTTGATGAAAATCCACATGCACACGTTGAGGAATTCTGAAAAACAGTCCATCCTTTCTAGCTTCTGATCTCAGCATGAAATGCACACTGTGAATATTAATTGGCTGGTGAGCAGAATATTTACCCGTCTTACAACATGCCTACATTAAACACCAATTCTTCATACGTCAATAAACTGCCACATTTTTTTCTTGCCAACTTAATAGGATGTGATACTGCTGTAGAGGTAAAAAGATGAATGAATCACAAAATGAATGAGGAGCATGTCAGTTATGACCACTGCTTCTTGTCAATCACTGTCAGACACTACTGCCTTCATACACATTGCTGTAATAAGTCATCACTGGAATTAAACTCTATGGCCAGATATTTAAGCATTAAAATTATTTTTCATCTGTGTAAACAATGACTGGAAAATTAGTTAGTATGAGCATGATTGGAAAGGTAGTTCCCATAAAACCCAGGTATCTTCAAGGGGGAAAGGATATACTATCTACAGAGTATTTTTTCAGTGCAAAACATTTTGCATTATATTCCTCCCTACATTTGCTTTTTTTTTTTATATATATATATATATATACCAAATAGAATTTAATTGCCAAAGGAAGTCAAATGTGAGTCCTGAAGTCAGTATGTCTGCTGTACAGCCCTATCAATGACTTCCCAGTTGTTTTTGCTTTCAAGTAAACTTTGCAACACAACTATTCCATTAAACTTTCAGATACAATTGGAAATTCCCTACTGTTTGTGTAAGGTCTCTTGGGTGTGCTGGGTCTGCCGTACTACAGTTAGATCTTTGGGATACTGACCTCTACATGTACATTGCCATATATAGTGAAGTTAATATGTTAATGAATTACAACAACGTATAAGCAATGTATAACTTTTTTAGGTTTCGTTTTACAGTAGTCCCTAGAGGAGATGACAGAATTGCCACTCCACTATTTCACATGGTATATATACCTCTCTGAAAAAAAAAAAAAAAGACTCCAGCTCAGAAGAGCATACACTCTAAATAGACCAGAGGGACTGCAGGGTGAGAGAGGCATGCAGAGATGAAATGGCACATTCATTTTCTCACAGCAGCTGAGAAAGGAATAAATGCTAAACATCTGAGCCTAGACAGTGCCCTGTTGAGCAAGCTATAGTACCTCCTAACAGCAAAGTTGGAAATGCCTCAACAAAGGATATTTTGCTCAATGTTTCCAAAAGTTTACGAAGCTAAAAGAAGAGCTTTGCAAGATTACTTTTATGTGCACATCTCACATCTTCCAAGTACCTACATCTTCTAGCTCCATCTTACTGTCAAGACAAATCTGCGTGCTATCAAAAGAATTGCTGATCGTAAGATGTAAATACAAATACCTGATCTGAAACTTTATTTTTATTTCTGCACTGATTTTCCTGTCCACAAAAGACAGATTCCTTTTTTCACCTATTGAAGATTGCTTTTGTTTCCTGTTTTTCCTTAAGACACAAGAAAAACTCCTTGACTATCAAATTTATTCCAATTTCAGACCTTTTAACATTTATGGCACTATTCAGGAATGTACAAAAAAATACAATGCCTTGGAAATAAAGCAAGACCTGATGAAATATATGTTCTTTACACTGAGTACTCAGAAAAAGAGGCAAAGGGACACATCACAATCTTTATGCAGTTAAAAACTGCTATGTACCAGGAAAATATAAAATGCTGAAGACAAGAGCATTTTCCTGCTTACACCAGAGTGCTAACTCAGCTTTGTGCTCCCACATACCCTATGAAATGTGGGTGGGGGGGAATATATATGCCCATACAGTAACAGAATCAATAGCCTCTCACTTCTCATAGCTGGAACATTGCTGCCCTAGACATTTTGAAAGGTCAAAACTGCAGGGAAGAGGTGAGGAGACATATGATTTTTCCTCAAAAGGGTATGTGTCAAAGAGCTACCAAGGAAAAAAAAAAAGATAAAAGATTTGAACAGAAATAAAATTTCTTATTCTACTTTTTATTTTCATTCTGTGTCTTTCTAAAACCCAGCGACATCACAAATCTTAAGTGGTCAGGCAGTAAATCTCTTACAATGATACTTCTGTTTGGGATAGGCTCGCTGGAGGGCTACCCCCATGGCGCAGCATCCCCGGTGCTGCAAGCCCTGAGGAGCATCTTGTGGCTCGTGCTGGTGTTGCCCAGATGCTTTGTGAGCTGCCCTCAGTTATATGCAGTCTTCAGAACTATTACTGTAATCAAAACCCAATTATTGTAGACGGTTCCTGCATGCATTTTAGTGCACATACTAACTTCTTTCGTGGGACAACCTGTAGTTGATAGCTGGCTTTAATGTCAATTATTTCATTATCCATTTTTCAAGTAAGCGGAGATGATGGAGAATGTTAATGCTGTTTAGTGAGGCGCTAACAGCATTTGTTTTCCTGTCATTTAGTCTCAAATGATGAAATTACAGGCTAAGTTGCCTGAGTTTCATGGCTACAGACACCGAAATAGTTTCCAGTACAGAGCTTATAAATAACATCAGAAGTCCTGCTGTTTCACCTCCTGAGTCATTCTCTCAGAAGTCTTTAAAATTCATGATTCAAACAACAAGGCAGAGGGAAAGCTTTCAGTCAGTTGTTTCAGTGGCTAATTAAACGAGACTACGGCGTAAGGGAGACAATATGAAGTGTGCATTATTTCTTGTTTTGCTTAATGCATTTGTGAATTAATCCTCTGGATACACTAAACAGACTAAATTACAGCTCAGGATTATCACGGTTACGTTTGCAACATATTAACTTTTCACTCATTGCAGTGGAGGAATGGTGGCAGCTGGGGATTCAATCTACACTTGCATAAAATCCTATAAAATGAGGTTTCAGGGAAGGAAGTAGTTCTACTCCACAGAGCACAGGTTGACTAGTTTCTAAAATAATATCCTGAAAAAAACCAGCTGAAGCTTCACCAGTAAAGGTCACTGGAAGCTCCTCCTCCGCCTATCCACCCTGTCTTAAATCAGCAAGGCTGATTTACAGAAAGTACCCCACGCCATTTGGCTGGATGTTTCCAGACACTAGAAACCCAGAAATCTGCATGCAGCCCGCTGTGTTTTGACCACCTCTGCTGGAGTGATCCTCCACAGATTTACTAATCCCATTTTTGAACCTATTTACACCTCTTCTATTTACACCACAGCTCCCTGTGGCAATGCTCTGTGCGCCCCATCACGTCACATGGGCACACGACGGTTCTTGTGCTGGGTGCTGCAGCAGTGGTCCCCTGCCTTTGTTCACTTTCTTCATACCATTGATGCTTTCATACATTTTTATCACACCCTACCTCAGCAGTTTTTCCCAATCTGAAGAGGCCTCCTCACATGGAAACCATTAATATCTCTGAGGATACAGGCTGCTGTGACTCTTCTTGTCCTTTTTCTCATCCTGTTTCATTGTTCCTGAGATGAAAAGTCCAAACCTGCTTACAGAAGTCAGTGTGATGTAACTGCAGCATCCCAAAACACGCTACCCCATGAAGTTTTCTGTTGGTTCTCCTTCTATAGCACAAAACTCAGTGCTCTTCACTGTCCCTGGGTACTGAACTGACACTTCAGACAATTATCCATGGTGATTTGCCGATCTTTCTTTCCGCAAGTAACTGATCTGGATCCTGTTGTCATGTATGCATAGCACATGCATAGCAAACTGCATTACTCTGCACTTAGTGGCACTGAAATGCCACTGGGTGTTTTATCACTTGGGAACTTCCTATTACAAGATTACTGTCACATTTTCACAGCTTCAGATTGTATATGAAATATTTGTAGTAGTCATCAGTAAATTTTGCCAACTTGCTATTCACTACATTGGTGGCTAACATTGAGCTAGGCAAACACCTGAAGTCCCCCCAAAATGTGACTGGGCAGCCTAATAAAGGTCTTCCTCTGTTATGAAAACTGACAATTTATTTCTACCTTCTTTCAGTCAGGTATTACTCTGCAAGAAGGAAATACCTCTTACCTCCCAGTAACTTACTTCTCTAAAGGTCTTTGATGTTGGATCCTTTGAAAGCTCAACTGTACTTTGCTGACCAGATCCAAATACAAAAATGGGTATAAACGCCCCTGAAAAAGCTTTACTAGATTGGTGATGCATGACTTCTTTCTTCACAAGCCGCACTGACCCTTCCACTACTTTCATATTTTTTGTCCTTGAAGCCCATACCGAACCACAGAATGGTTCGAGTTGGAAGGGACCTTAAAGCCTATCTAATTCCAACCCCTCTGCCATGGGCAGGGACACCTCCCACTAGACCAGGTTGCCCAAAGCCCCATCCAGCCTGGCCTTGAGCACTTCCAGGGATGGGGCATCCACAGCTTCTCTGGGCAGCCTGTGCCAGTGCCTCACCACCCTCATAGTAAATAATTTCTTCTTATATCTAATCTAAATCTCCCCTCTTTTAGTTTAAAGCCATTACCCCTTGTCCTATCACTACACTCCCTGACAAAGAGCCCCCCCCATCCTTCCTGCAGGCCCCCCTTAGATACTGGAAAGCCGCTGTAAAGTCTCCCCTTCTGGCTTTGTCACCACCCTGGCTCAGTGATTCACAAATCCTTATTTAGGCAGGGCACTTCAATTTGGGATTATATACCTGTATAAACTGCATGTACATATTCTGTATATTTTAATATAGCTTATTTCATTTGTACTTTCTTTAAAATGAGGTATTTGACTACATACATTATGTAGAGACTACTTAACAAAGCTGATATTTTTAGAATTGGTTGTTGAATTTATAAATCCTTTACATTTTGCATTCTCTTTTAAACACTGCTTAAGACGGATGAAAGTCATTGTAAAGTTGACAGTTTCTCTAATCTAGAATTCATCTTCATGCGCTTATTTATGCCTCAGTTCAGCAAAGCAGTTAAAGTTTGAGTGTGTGGTTTACTGATTAGGCTTTAAACGTCACACATGAGGGTCAAGTGAAGTACTTTGTAAGACTGAGACCCATGTGAACCATCTTTCTCAACCACATGCATTTCTATATATCTCTACACCCACTGTATAACTGTACCATGTAGCTGATGCTACAAACTTGCTTAGAAACCCAAAGTATTAAAGTGCTTTCTTCACCATCCTCTGCCAGCCAAGGAGCTCACTGTCAGTGCTCAGCAGTAGACACTTGTTCCACGGACAAACTCTGTGCTACCAACTTCCAAACATCCCCAGAGACATGCACCCCCTCACCCCCCCAATGGCTTGAAGCTGTGATGTGGGGAGCTGGAACCAGGGGAACGAGCCGTGTATCAGGGTTTTTGCAGCATAAGTGACTGCAGTAACCATATGTATTCACATTTTCAATCATTTTAAGGAACTTCCCTGTATTTCACATTTAATGGAGGTATTTCCTAAGCCAAATTTGCAAGCCATTTTAATGCAAGCCTTTAGGTCTGCCTTCCCAGAGGAGGCAACATATTCAGAGGAAACATGCAGCTTTCCATTGAAGTTCCCTTCGGGCTCTAAACTGCCCTGGACACGAACACAACTGGATGCTTAATCACAAACTTCTTGTAGGGTCTCTCTAGCAATTTGCTACTTCCTAGAAAGGCCAATATTCACAGCACCTGGCTTAGCAGAGCTTTCTTCTATCCAGATGGTGACCAAAGACTGTTAATGACTATCCTGGTGGTGAACTAGTTATAAAGAAAAATGGTCAACCCTACTGTAAGGAAAACACATCCTAAGCAAACTACAAGTTAGTTATATTTTATACAACACAAACAACTGTGCATTTATACAATCACACCAGCAGGACAAGCAATGCTTTTTACTGCCTCTCTGCTGTCACACCCCATTGAGGCTTCAAACACTTGAAGCAGATGGTGGATTTTAGGCGTAGGACTGTGAGACAAGGCTGGTAGAATACTATGACTAAGACAATAAAACATACTTAATAATATCTATCGATACTCTGATTAATGCATACTTTAGTTTTAAATGAATATAACCTATTTCCTAATAAATGTTAGATGCTCCAGATATTGGTGATGAAATACCTCTTTCATTTGATCTACAAACCAATGTATATCTAACTAGTTCATTATTAATATAAAAACAGGGAGGTACTTGAAACAAAGTTCAGATCTGATCTTATCGCAAGGTTCAGGGTTGTTCAGATCTGGGGTTTTGTGCCATTTCTAAAACAAAGTTCTATTAACTCTCCCCATTCTGGTACACAAATTGTGTTGTTCCAAGGGCTGTGAACACAAAGAAGCAGGAAAGTAAAAAAAAGCAATTGAAATGAATGTTTCTATGTTCTTGAACAATAATTTTCATATTCTTGTCAGCAAAGCTGCAAAGAAATGACATATTTTAACAACAACAAAAGGGAACTAAGATACAGTTAAGATACCTGCTGCAACACTGTTGGCAGCAGTTTCAGAATCTTTCTGTTTTCATGTTTCATGAAATGACACAGGGTTCCATTCAGAAAAGACAAGCAGAAATTCAAGGATATTTGTCCTTTAACAGGGGAAAAACAGAAATTCCTTACACCTGCTCAGACTCCGCAGTGTGTCACTAACTGGATGTGGACTCTGACTAATCCCCACAGCACCACTAATATTAGAAAAACACAGAGTAAATAAAGCGATGTCCCTACCTAGCATGATTCTTTCTGCCTGTAACTTTGAGTTGGTGTGACAGCTGTTTTACCATGGTGTAAACATGCTGAGTCATTTGTCACAATGCAAATATATTAACAGTAAAAGATAAGTCACAAAGCTAAGAAAGATCACTAAGAGATGCTGACAATTAATTTTAAGTTGAAAGGTTGCTTCCTTTCAGTGACAGAACCTCAATCATACCAGTAAGTGAAAAGATCATTTGCCTTAAAGATAGGCGTACTGCATTCTCTGTGTTACCATGCACAGAACATGCTGGACATACCTTTTTTCTAATTAATTTGTGATTTTATTTGATTTTATTTATATTCAAATTATATCTATGTGGGTGAAGGCCCCATTTTAAAACAGAAAACTGGTTGGGTGAAACTTTACAGAAGCAGAAGATGGCACTCATGTATCCTGCCGCCCCTGCATGCTGAGCTGTGAGTCCATCTGTGCAAATCTTCCTCCAGACACAATCTGATTATCTCCATTGCAATTATATTATTGCACAAATCAAGAATCAATACGTATTTTTCATCATTTGGGAATAAAAATGTCCAAGATCCCATTTTAAATTATATGCTAACGTTGCTCAGTGCAGCTTTTACAGAAATTTCATGCACAGCGCCAAATGGCACAGTGTTTTGCTTATGATGCAACGAATGTAGACAGTGACACTCTATGCAATACTAAGTAAACAAACCTTTATTAGTTTAAATACTCCCCCCCCACCATTCTGATAGACCGTGACTGTGCTAAAATTTAGAACAGTGATTACAGCTGTATAAATCAAAGACACTTGGATTGAAGACAAAGAAATCAAGGGCAAATACCTTCTTGTAAAGCTTTTTATGGTGTTGCATTCAAAAACCATCTACAGCTTGATGCGGGGAGGAAAAAGAGCCAGTGATGATGATTGGTAGCAGCCTAGAACAATCTATGCAAGATTATTACTAAATATTATGATTACAACTGTTTTAGTAGAGAAAGCTATAATACGTTCCTTCAAAAAATCTTAATCTCTGCATTGCTGCACTTGCCTTTCATGGGGGAAAGACATGCTCCCCACATGCAACTTTTCATAACCAGAATCCAATTTGACAGACACTTGGGACATTAAACACTGATTTGATGGATTTAGATCTCTATCCTGACTGACTTACCTTCCTTTTGATTACTGTACTAACATACACTTCTTAAATCAATGAAAAGGTTTACTATTCTAATTTCACCATTAAGAAATGGTTGAGAATATAGATGAACCTTACAGTCTATCAAAACATTCAATACATTCAGGTTTCATTGGAGAAGAGGAGATATGAGTAAGGCATTTGGTTTCCATCAACTATGTATATTGAAGACATCTTTTAACACAGCAAACACATATACATATACCAACCCACACATAATTTAAAACCTTCCAGGAGCCAAGCATGCACTTGCTAAATCTATATCTTGCTATAAACTCAAAGGACTGTAATGACTACTCAGCCAAGCTAGAACTAAAGGCGTTGCTTAAAAATAACATCTGAACGAAAAAGTTTTAACACACTTTCCAATATTTATTTTACTTTTACATCCTCACTTTAAAACTGTCAGGCAAAGAGGTTGATTTTTGTCTCTTTAAGATCTGTAGTTGCAAAATCATTTTTGCAAAATAGTTTTGCCTAATTATTGCTTGAATACTTTCTATTTCCCACTCCTACAAGGACTGACACAGAAGAAAAAAGGCAGGTCTCATTAGTCCTGTGTAGCCCAACCTCAACCTCAGCTAGTATCAGATTCCTCAGAAGAGGTGAAAAAAAAATACCATCTTTTCAAAAATGCAGCCATTGAAATCACAATGCATTGACTGAAGAACGGAAAACTTTCTGCTGTCACATATTCTTTTCAGGGTCAAAAAATATACAAGGAAGATTTTAAATGAGTAACTCATTGCAGGTAAGTACAGTCACATTGTTCCTGGGCTGACAGACTGCAATCACTTCCCACCGATGCCAGCAGGGTCCAGAACTGGGACTCCAAATGTGGCTCAGGGTTTTAAAAACCACAGTGTAGCAGAGAAGGCAATAATAATTATTTCAATAATTAGATTCTGTCTTGTGCTGTGTACTGAGAGCCCAAGGCTTAACTGGAATTAGAAAAGGCACCCAGAGTGCCTGTACAGCAATCTATTTCAGTGAATGGAGCAGCCAAATATCCTTTTCTTGAAACAGTGAAAGAGCAATCACACTTTTTCCTGTCTCAATGAATTTAAAATGCACTGCAAATCAAAAAGAAAAAGAGAACGACCAGAGAAAAGAAGCAAAAGGCCTGGAATAACACAATCCATGAAGGGGATGCACATTGAATGCTGCCCTATTTCTCTTCTGTAGAAAGGATGCTCTACTTTCTCTCTGCTGTACCAAAGTTAAGCTGAACCCTAAAACAGGGATGCCGATTTTTCTTTGCACGGCTTGCTGATGCAGAAGGGGAGCGAGTGCGGGCGATGAGTGGGGAGCCGGGGAAGGCGAGCTGCAAGCAGGAGCCTTGGCCAGCGGCGGGGAAGGAGGCTCACAGCTGGGGGAGGCAGAGCCAAGGCACAGCTGCTTCGGAGGATGGCACCGGGTCATCGACATCAGCCTGTGGCATCGGGTGAAGCCGTGGTCCTGCCGGCCTCCACAGGCACAGGAGAGGGACGTGACTGCCAGGGATATGCCCCACAGGCAGCCCCATCCCGCTTGCTTGCTAATCAGAAACCTGAAGTCACTCCTTGGGCCGCGGGAGAGTAACATGAGGTTGTTACTAGGCTGAATATACCGAGTGAAATAGCTTTTAAAAGCACCAAGATAATGCTCACAAAACCACTGCACCGTGTCTCAAAATTGTTTTACCACTAATAGATTTCTTGATAGCTTCTTGTCTGACCAAAAAAGAGGGCCTGCTTGGAAAACAGAAAGAAAGCAAATGACATGTGCACATCACACGGCATGATGATCCCTTCTTTCCCCCAAATGTCCTGAAACAAAAGACATAAATGCAGACCACTTGGAGGCTTCAACAGCATCCAATTTATGTGCTTTTAATTGTGACTGTACATGAACACCTGCCCTAAAAGCTAGCCAGCAGCTTTTGGTGGACAAGAACAGTACCTGTAGCAATTAGGAAGTGAAGGAAGAGGCAGGTAGACTAATTAACTTTTCTCAATGCTTCCCATTTAGCACATCTTAAGGATTTAAAATTAAAGGTGTATAGTCTGGGATGTCTTCAACATTATGATGTCCAAAACATGTTGATCAGCTTTAGCTGCTGAAATCTGCTTCCTAGTTAGAAGTTAGAAGGGCTAAAATGGCTCAGGCCAAGACAACAAGTTATTGCAGGCAACTAAGTCCTGACGTGTCCAGGCTGTGGTTCTCAAGCTCCAGCACAGCGAGAGCTAGAGCTGCTCTGCCAAAGCCTCTCTGCTTCATGCTGCTGTCAGCCAGGAGCTGGAGAGCAGTGGTGGCTGCAGAGTTAGTAACTGTTTTCAGGGCTGACAGTGGCACTTCTGTGCAAGCAGCTTAGGAGCCTCCCTACACCTTTTGTATGGGAAAAAAAAAAAAAAAAAACACCCCAGAAATTAACCTAGCCTTTGCCAATACCAGGGATTTTAGTATTTTGTGACTGTCTTTTTTCTGCAGCTTGCTGTGTACAGGCTGTGAACAGATGACAAAAGGATTATGCACTATGGCTTGTTTGAAAATGGTATAAACTAGGTGGGTACAAACTGCAGCTTACAGCAGTGCTGCCTGGTGTCTCCAGGGAGTGCTGTCAATGCGACGAGCAGCCTGAGTTAGTCTGTGAGATGCACCAGGCAGGGTCTGAGAGCAAGAAAAACAATGATGCTCAGCCTTCAGCAGTGCTTCTCTGAAGACTTCTTTGGTGACATCTGTACCATGTACACAGGGCTTTAATTCTGCTCTGAAATACAAATGAAAAGATACTAACAACTTTTTTTTTTTTTTTAATTATTACTATTATTTCAAACCCATGCAGCTTATTTCAGAGTCCCTGTAATTCCGAAGTGAAGGTCTACTGCTGCACTGTCTCATCTGTTTGCAGATTAGGTTAGCATTTTTAAAGCACAGAACAGAAATAATAAGCAAGGAATCAATAACAATCAGTGGTATCATTCACATTTCCTGTTTATCTCTGGCCTAAATCTGGAAACAAACTAAAAGATGCTTTCATTTGAAAGCAGATAGTCTCTAAAGCTGCAAGCCTAAGAATCCATATAGCACCGCCTGAGCTATTTCATCCTCCCTCTCTCCTTCTCCTCCCCATTTGCCTTACCCTGCCTTTCAGCTTGGGCCAGCTTCTGCACGTAGAGCCTGCGGACACCCGGCTGCAGAAGGAGAGCCTCAGATTTGTATTGTACGCAGTCAAAGGCTCAAGGGAAAGACCGAAGCATAATTTACATGCTAATGCTTTATATAATGTGCAGAACACTCCTGCATCTAAAAGACCATGGACTGTACAGAGTGCCGTGTCCGGTTATCCAGCCTATTTAGCACTATTCAGACTATAGGCAGACTAGCACTACTTAGAACACAAAAAGAGCCCAACGGGGCAAAAAAATCCCAAAGTTTCAACTAGCCTGCTATCCTGTCTCTGGTAGCAGCCAGTGCTGTGAGAAAGAATGGGAGAACCAGAGCCATTTCCTTCAGTGTATCTGTCCAGCCACCTGCAATTCAAGGGCTTTTTGAAAAGGAAGACGCATTCGGATCATTGTGTTCGACAGCCCTTGCTGGGCCTTTCTCCCATGCAGTAGTCCATCCTTTTTAAATTTATGTTTGATCCTGGTTTCCAAAACATCTTGTGGTGCTGATTCCCTCCATTCAGTTATGCATTGCCCAGAGGAGCTTGTCCTTTTGTCTTATGTCTGTTCTCCGGTTGGTGTCAATACTCTGGTCCTCCAGTTGTATAAGAAAAGGTGAATAGCTATTCTCTATAACATAATAGAGCATCATCTATATCACAGTATTACAGAGGATGACTATTCACCTTTCCTGTGCTGTTCATATACATCTCCCACATTCTTTTCTTTTATTTTTTTCCAGGGATGATGATTATGTTTTGTTGGTGACGTCCACTTAAGACATGTCAGGCCAATCTCAGAAAACCTGGAACTAGCTTGGTGGTGTATGTTCACATTTGCATCAAATTCTGGAGTAGCTTGTACAGTGTAAGGATTGGTTTGCTTTAATTAACAATTTGTAACCCATATTAAACTGCATCAGTTATACATGGTGCAAAGAACTGCAAATTCACAGCATCCTTATGACAGTTCGACAACTACAGGCAGAACTGGGAAAAGCTAGGCTTTCATTTTGCAACAAATGACATAATTCTGTTTTTTATTTCTTTCCAACTCCAAACAAATGAAAATAAAAGGCACCACAAACTGTTCTCACAAAGTGAAATAAAACAGTAAAACCAAATCATGCACGTTTGTATGACTTGATACATATGTGAAACAAAAACTTCAAAAATTAGTTTCTATCATTGCTCAAGATTTTAACTGTTTGTTCTTGGTGGAACTCACCATTCTGTTATTTTCTATTACAATCTCATCAAAATAGATGTTTATACAAATCTACATTTCACAATATCATTCTTTTCTTAAAAACTTAAAGACCTAATTTACTTAGAGAACTCCTTCTGCAATGCATTCTAGATATGAAGAAACACCAAAACATAAATCTAGGATCAATAATTTTAGTGTCAGTCATAAAAGCACCGCAATCTCCAGATGCTACTAGAATATAGTGTGATCCAGCACCTTAGCCTGTCCTCAGTAACATGATGGCTCCCATTGAACTAACTTTCTGATCCCATAAAACCCCTACAAAAGCTCAAAGTTATGTTAATCTCTGAGGACACTAGAAGAGTTGTTTGATATATCATTACTAATGATAATACCAAGAGAGACAAAGAAAATGATGTATATTACAAGGGTGGTCCAAACTGGCTGGACAGCGTACTTAGGCAGTGAAGAATGGACGGATGTATAGAGTGGGGCACCAAAGGTTGTTTGGTATTTTCATTATAGACCAAAATGATGGAGCAGAGTCTGAGCTATGAGGTGACACCAGCCAGGGATGTACAGCAGCAACACTGAGGGCAAGATGAGAATTTGTTAAGTGATCTTCATAAAGTGGAGATGCTTGAAAAAAACAGGATGTTGTTCAGTAGGGGCAAGTACAAAACAGTGCACCAAGAAAGGAAAAATCAACTTCACATAAAAGCCTGCTGCAAGTGGAAAGAAATAACCATGTCTCTACGTTCATAATGGAGAGAAAGAGAACTTACGCACTTAAATTGCAGCAGGAAAGAGGTAGGCAGATACTAGAAAAACCTCCCTAAGCACTGGCACAGACAGGCTGGTGAGACTGTTTCCATTATAGTAACTCTTCAAGAACAGCATAAACAGACATGAAAGAAAAGACACAGACATCAGTGAGATTGCAATGGAAAGAAGGATGTTTAGAGGATCTCTTGAGACCTTCTTGCCAGCTCTGTGGTTCTTTGAAATCTCGTCTGTTTGTACGCATTTCTGAAATAACTACAGACTACAGATCTTTCTCTAGCTCTTGTCTTGACGCATGACTATGGCCAATTTTGGCCTGCAAGGTGGAGTGGAATTCAAGATCACCAGTCCAAGTGGACCTTGCATGCAGCATTACACTGCATGGCAAACTTCTGGAATAACCTCATGCTGCATGTCCTGAACAGCCTAGAAATAAGAACTTCACATCAAAAAATTGTCCTGCTCCTAAATATTTAATATAAACGGCAATGTGTGTGTGTATTGAAAATAGCGCTCAGAGTTTTATCTCTACAAGTTTCCCATTTAGGGAGTACAAGGCATACAAATTTTTGAAAATCACTTCAGTTATTTCACTGGTGCTAAGTTTGGTTTATGTTTCTTCCCATATGTCTGCTCACAGAGGGCAGCTGAACACTGACGTTTCTCAGCATGCTCCTAGCACCTTCCACTGTGCTTTGTTTGTTGTTGCTGTGGTTTTGGATATGGGGATCGGGGAAGCAGACGGGCAATCCAGACATCCTTCATTCAGGCAAAACCACTCTACAATTCTTCACAATAACCTCTGTCCTCAGATATAAAAACAATTTCACCTTTTCTGTCTCGTATCTGTAATTTACTTCTGTAAGCTGCTTCCAGTAGCTTCCAGACGTTGACATGTTTGCACATTACACATCCTGAGGGAATTCAGGATAGCTGTAAAATGCCAATGAGCTAAATCCTCATGTCTCCACTAGTAGGCATGGAGAACCTACCCTTTGAGAAACCAAGCTGCTAAACTTTCCACAATGCCACATCAGTAGCTTTCAACTGCTTCCAATTTTAATATCCATAAACATTTTCTTACACATGGATGATCTCTACCAACAACAGATGGATAATCAAGCTCACTGACAATAAACTTGCTCTCTTCTTTGTTGCAGATGAAGTTGTACATTTTTAGGAGTAATCCACAATCCCTCAGGAGTCTGGAGACCACAGTCTGAACATCCCTGCTTTCAGCTATTTCTTTACTTTAGCTTTCTTTAAAAACAGCAGCAACAACTACAGAAATTCTGCTGTCCCAGAAGGTCATTGCTCGGGTTTAATATAGTTAATAGAACTGAACTGTTTTAAAATCCAGTTTAGCCAGCTAAGCAACAGGAAAAGTGCCCATTTTCTTTGGTGGATTTCCAAGCCCTACATGGTGATTGAGACAGCGCTCTGTCACAGGCGCTGTAAATAGCCAAGAGCTGTGGACGGAGTGGCCCTGATGGATAATAATTCTTAATTAGGTTTTCTGGCTCTTTGGATGGAGAACTTGAATAAACTGCTGCTCACATTTAGGTGCACACTTTGTCCTTGCTGACAGATTTGTTTATGTGTCCCTAAAATACATCTGTAGGAAGCTCTTTTCACATAAGCTGCTATTTTCTTTACATGCACTTACTATATTTGATCAGGAGAGCTATTCTTGTGCAAATAAACGCAAGATCTGATGATTCAAGCCGAAGATGGACCAGCTTAATTACTAAGGAAGGTAATGAAGACTCCTTTCTCTTTATTGTACCTTACAGACAAAACGTAGCTCCCCAGCACCTCTCAGGTAACTGTTATCATTAAAGAAATTGAGGAAGCATAAAATTGTTTGGTGAGGATGGCAGCTCATGTCAGAGCCAGAACAATAACCTAGTACCTTCTGTCTTGTAGTCCTATGCAGCCCACAATCCTCTCTCATGGATTTGCCACTACAAAATACAAATGTGTATTTGGTTTCTTTCACAATTAGGGTTTTTCTGTGACCTCTTCCATGGCTGAATTGACTGGAATTATTATATGAAAACATACATGATGACATTGGAAAGAGAGAGATCCAAGGGGGGAAAAATTGGTCAAAAAGATTCATGGTGCTCAAAAAATTCTGCTCTTCAGAAATTCAGTAGCACGGCAGATCAAATCTGTAAAATCAGTTTTGAAAACAAATAGATAGAAGGGTTCCGATTCTGAAGTTTATAAATGTTAAAGATTTCCTGGAGAGACTACCACTGAAGTAATTTTGCTCCTCTGAGGAAGATGTCTCTATAAATGATTTCTGAGCTTTACATTTGTTCAGCTAGGTCTACCATTAAAAGCACTCTTCAGAAGCCTCAGACATTTACACCTAAAATGCGACCTGCAAATGAAAGCATGATGTGTTTGCTGCTTAAGGAAGGGATAAACTTTCTGAGTAATATCTAAAGCTCTGTCACTAAAAAGCTTTTTGATCCTGGATCAAAAACATACTTGGTTTCAACCCACAGTATGCTCTGCACAGTCAGCCAAGATCTTTCTACAGCCTTCTTTCCATGTAAAACTTTCAGATAGCTTGGGAAAAAATGTGCTACATTATTAGTTATATTAGCTATAATGAATAACGAAAGAATAGGAAGAAAGTAATCAGTGTGGTTTATTTTAAAGTAACTCTCAGGTCTCTGCCTGGCAGCAGAGTTAGGAGGGAAGGGGAACAGGCACTACTCATGGTATAGGAAGCCCAAATTAGGGATCATTTAAGTCAGTGGGGCACATACAAATTAATGGGACTGGATGGGTTACATGGGGGAGCTGGTCAATGCCTCTGAGGTTGCTCTCTATCATCTTGGAAAAGTTTTGGCAATGACTGGATAAAGGCAAATGTTATGCCCATCATTAAAAAAACAAAGCAGCAGGATCCAGAGAACTTAGTCAGTCAAACTAACCTCTGCCCTCAGGAAAATTATGGACTGGAGGGGTGGAAAACTGATCGGACTGCTAGCTTGAGGGATAGCCATCCACAGCTTGAGGTCTAACTGGTGGCTGGATAGGAGTGGCGGCCAGGGCCAATACCCTTCACATCTTGGCAGTGACCTGAACAACAGGGATGGAATTTGTCTTCACTAAGTTTGTGGAAGGAGCAGCTCATACACTGGAAGTTCAGAAAGCTCAAAATCCAGGAGGAGTGGCCTGAGAAGGACCTCAGAAAATTCAACACAGAAAAAACAAAGTCCTGTACTGGAACTGGACAAAGTGCCACAACACTACAGATGCACTAGTTGAGTAGCAGCTCTGCAGAACAGGATCCGCAGGTCACACTGGACAACAGTCATCAGTGAGATCTTGTGGCAATGAAGGTAATATATGGGGCTACATGAGCAACAGGGTAGCCAGCAGGTCAAAGGAAGTGATTTTTCCAAATATTGCATCTTCTGGGGGGCCTCCAGTACAAGAAAGGTGTCAACCACCTGGACAGAGTGGACTCTCACTGACATGATCAGAGGACTAGAGCACATGAAATACAAAAAGAAGCTGATGGAACTGGGTTTATTTAGGGTGGAGAAGAGAGGGCCAAGGGGGCATCTCCTTCCTGTCTTCCACTGCCTAAAGAGGGATTAAGATGGAGTCAAAGTCTTCTCAGAATGGCACATAGAAAAGAGAAGAGGCATCAGGGACAAGCAGAAATAAGAGAGATTCCAGCTAGACCCAACCTTTTTTTTTCCCCCTAAAATAAAGGCGTTTAAGCAACGTAACAAGTTGCTCAGAGGTGATGTGGAATCTCTACCTCAGATGTTTTTACAACTCAAGGTGGACAAGGCCCTGAGCAACCTGACCTAACCTTGAAGATAATCCTGCATGGAGAAGAAGGTTGGACAATGTGAATTCCAAAAGTCCTGCTCAACCAAAATAATTCTCTAAAAATTCTCTTGAGCTGAGTTTCTTCTCACCTAATATCAACTGCCTGTATATCTGGTATCTACTCTAAGCTACTCCTCTGGGATTTCTCTGTGAGCAATGAAGAAAGAGACACTTGCAGAAGGAAATTCCTCTCTTTCTTAAAGTAGGCATCAAGTAAGAGTGCCTTGGATTAGGTTGGGTCCATTGTACCAAGTGAAAAAAAAAAGCCTTCTAAAAATAAAGCCCTGCCCAGATGATCAGCTTGTTCTCATCATTCCAATAGTATTTACATCAGCTGTGTTTTGTGTGCTTTTTAAATAAGTTGTGATTTTAAACTTGATTCCAAACCACTGATGGAAACTCTGAATAGTTGAGGATGTACCAATCCCCGAAGAATCCTATTAGAAACACTCAACATATGACTTCATATAGGAAATTACTTTGAAAGCTGCAAGCCAGATCTTAATCCTTTTAACCTGTGCTCTTCCCATCAGGAGTACTTTACAAGTGATCTTCCTACTGGACAGTTTTTTATTCAGTTTTTAATATTGATGCCATTACAGTTTGTTTTCCAGGAAGGAAATCCAGAAATCCACAGATATTGCTGCTCCTGTTCTTAACAGCAATTCTGAATTGTTACACATTTGTCTAGAAATCTCCCAATGTTTCCACCTTGTGAATGTATCTAATTTTTCACACAGTCAAATTCCAGAAAGGAAAAAAATAGTAGTGGAGAGAATCACATTTAACTTCCACACTTTTTCACTGGCAAACATTTTTCCACCTTCAACTTCCTTACAGAACACAAATTAAACCTTTTTTTTTTTTTCCTATTTACTTCATTATTTGCCTGAACTTCAGTGAAATCGAGGACAGTTCTAGGAATAAGGCTTAAGTAACTTGTACTTCCAAACTGCATATTTAACATGTTAACACTGAGCTCTGTGTGCTAATGTAGGGCAGTTGATTTTTTAGGATCAACAAATGGCAAATGCTTCCATATGAAAAGAATATTCCCACCCACAGAAACAGAATTCAGCTTTCCTAAGCAGTAAACAATAGAGAATTATTATGCCCCTCAGAGGCACAGCCAGAAAAAAATACAACCACACCCCAAACCCAAATGAGATTCTCAGTCAGATATTTTTCAGTGTTTCTTTTCTGAGACAGAGCATATTCTCCTGCTAAAAAAGGTGAGTGGCAGGCACAAATTTATTGATGATTTTTGAAACCTTTAGGAATTTTGTTTGCTTAGAGAAGGAACTTATATAATAACAGGGTCTCTTAACCCAATTCACCTCCTTTAACTTTTCTGAAGAACAAGCATCTACAGCTAGGAAATAAAATCAACCATACTGATATTCACAGAAGTAACAGTATCAAAATGTCTTTAAGAAAAAGAAGTCCACTAGGCAAAAAGTGCAAGAACCATTAGAATTTATGATTTTATTTGAAACATCTTAATTTCACTTTTCATTACTATATTAATGACATTATTTAGTATTTGTACAGTGTTGAGCTGGAAAATTTTTACTTCTGGAAAAGTAAACTGGAAAAATTTTACTTCTTACAGATTTATAAAAGCCAATCAAAATGTCAGAGTTTCTAATTTACTGTAATATTCATATGAAATTATGTTAAAGCTGCCTTGCCTCAGTTTTTTCAAAGATAAATATAAGTACTATGTAGTATCAGCTGCTATGCCAGTGTGACGCAATTCATAGCTTATGACAACCAAGAAATCAGTGTCAAATAAAATGCATCACAGATACTGACAAAATGATAATAAGTAGAAATAGAGAAATTCAAGCTGTTCACCCATGTAGGATAGAGCTTTGGAAATATTTTTTTATTTCAAAATTCAAATTTCTTCTGGAATTGACAAGTTAACAATAGTTCTATATTTTTAATTGTAATTGGGACTACATAAATGTTGTTCAAACTAAAGACAAGAGCTTTTGATATTGAAAAATCCATGCTGCTTGAAATAATGGAGGATTAAATAGAAAGGAGGCATTTCACTACGAAAATGCTTGTAAAATTTACTGGCAGATTCACAGATTTTTTAAGGCCAGCAAGACCATTACCATCTAATCAGCTCTTTTGAACAGCACAGGGCACAGAACCTCACCTTGTAACTACTGCCTCAAACCCATTCCTCCTGCTTGAATTACCCTTTACTTTTTGAAGGACATCCAAGTCTTGTTCTACGCATTCAAAATGATGGAGAATTCACCAAGACTGCAGGCTGCTTCTGTAGCTAACTAACCTTACTGCAAGAAGGTGTTCGCTTTCTTTCACTTTGAAATTTTTTGGACTCAGACTGAATTGCTAATGAACTATTTTTTAAAACAAGGCAGAAAGGTGCCGTCATTAGAAAAATCTCTTCCCAGCCTAATATGTATGCTGTGGCTGAGTCATCATTTTGCATAAACTGGCATACCTTTGCATAAACTGAAAGAGATTTTAACGGCTCCAGCTTCTCACTGTAAGGTACAATTTCTAGACTTTCAGGTCTTCCTGCAGTTCTTTTGTGATCTTGTTCTCACTAAAATGCCACTAATATTGCATGTTGTAAAACCACTTAATACTACCTGCTAGTAATAGCAGCATTCACCCTTGCTGGAGTTGACCTTTCTCTTCTGAATATTTTTATCCGTCTCTAATAAATTACTCTTAAAACTTATTACTAAACAGTGGGAGCTCATAGTTAAGAAAGTTCATTTAGAAGTAGTCTTCATTTATGGCAAAGTTGGTGTGAATGAGCAGTTTTCAAGTATTTGCTGTAATCATGAAATATGTTGCCTGCAAAATGACGAATTATTTTTGATCTGACAGAACCACCCTGTGCCCTCATATTAGAAATGTACACGCTCTAATGAGAAACAGATTATAGAAGCCCTGTTAAAACTGCCAGCAAAATTTGCATTTGGGCACTGTGCCTAATCACCTAACTCCTTCCCTCTCTCTAGCAGTATTATCCCAGCTGAACATTTGCATGTCTTGTGTCTAGTCTACATCAAACAAACTTGCAATTCTGATGCTTCCTGCTAATTATTAGAAGTAGTTCAATATTCCAATATGCCAAAACAAGAATCAAGTTCAAGAAGAACAAAGGTGAAAAGAACTGTATGTAAAGTATGATCAAGCTTGTCTGGTAGTCATATAGCACAACTAATAAGAAAACATACCATAATCTACAGACTAGTCCTTTCATTAAATGATTAGCCTTAAGGACTTTATTAACTTTATTAAAAGCAGCAGAAAAGGTCATATGAAAGGCTAATGTAACTGAGATATTATGCTAAACTATGAGCATTTTAAGGTATCCACCTTCGCAAAACTTTGCAGCATATTATATTCATTTAATTACTCTAGAGCAATTTCTAATTTCAAAAGCCTATTTTTATGGAACAATAATAAATTAGAGCATAAATGAATTATTTTACAGATTAATACGCACAGTTCGAACTGCAATCAAGATTTTAAATGGTTCTAATAGCTGTAGCTCTTATAGTAGGTTCTTTAAGTGCCAAGCAATTAAAATTGTTCTTTTAGCATACTGGTTTAATTTAATACCTCCCAAGTTGCAGAAAAATTGACTTCTGCAGAGGAACGCACTCATTCACTCTATTTCCCTTTGAAATGATAAAATATTTAAAAGGAAACGAATGACCTGGAAAAAGCAATATGACTTTGCTAATTATCATGCAACAGTGCTGATATACTTATCTCAGACTTACTGAGATCAAGAGTCAGGCAAGACATAGATGCATACCTGAAGTCCCTTCATTTCCACACAAAAGCAAACCAGGCACATGGTGGCTGGCTCCTGGTGGTGGTGGTATGCTTCAACACATCGGAACTCAGCAAGTACAGAAATGCAGCACCTGTGGAGTAACTATAACGATCTAAGCACTTGGGTACAATGGGTAAAGCTAATTTCATGAGCAGTGTTTAGGAGGTTTGTTCAACTTTTTGCTCCATGAGCAAGCAGGAGGCATTTCACTTGTGTTAGTCACTTGATGAAATAACTGGAGCTCTCCATGTGATACTTTGCACTAAATGTGTCAGGTCACAAATCACACAAATATTATATATTAAAGTGAGGAAGTTATGTTCAATGTCTTTATTTTTTTAAGGAAACCAATTTTTCTTTCCCTCATCTTATAGGAAAGTCTTTGTAAAATGACACATTCACTACCTGTGCACAGTCAAAACAAAGGCTCTTCAGCATTGCTCTGTGAAGTCCTACCCTATGAGAATCTGATTTTTCCTCCTTTTTCTTACAGATTCTATTCTTCTGTCTATAAAAAGAAGCTTAGAAACTGGATTCAAAGATTGCCCAAGTCTGCAGAGACTATGAAGCAGGTATGCTGAGGGACAAGACTTCAAGCATCACAGTGGAGTATTACTTCCAAACAGTGATAGAGCCAAGAGTTAACGGAATCTACCCAGTTAACATTTGGGAAATGGAGAGCCTACCCAACTCTCCATGTCCAGCTGGCAAGCCCAAGTCAGTGTTTTCCCATTACACCCACTTTCTCAAGCATGCCTCCGGCTGACACCAAGCAGAAGCTCAGGCTTGGCTCAAGCACACAGGCAGGCACGTGTTGGTGTTTGGTGCTACAAGGGACGTATGGGGATGGGAGGGACAGGGGGGCAAGGGCGCAACATGGTCTGGAAAAGGAGTGGAACTAAAGGATTTGACCTCTTACGTGACAAGAAAGGAAATAATGCATGTCGAAGTCCTGTGTCCAAACGCCAAAATACATCTTATTTTAGACGAAGGTAATAAAGAAGCACTACAAAAATATAAAAATGAGGGAAATGATATATGACAGTATTTGTTTGCCAGCTCTGGGAAAATGACGAATAGATTGGGTTAGCAATGAATTTTTGATTTTAGGAGAAACATTAAAGTTAGATGAACTACTGGTTTATTCATTTCTGGAAGAATAATTCCTCCTCTCTTGTAATGTAACAAAAAAGCAAGACCCTGTCACTGTGGAGACAGAGAGACATGAACAACCAGCAAGGTTCAGAATGACACTGTAAAAAGGAGTTTCACCTTTAGGTCCCTGGTTGAATTTTAAATAGAGGAGTTGCCACATGCCTTCTGAGAGTTGTTTGATGTCCTGGGTCAACTTGGTCTCAAATACAGCTCAGTTCCTCATGGACAAGTGTTCCCATCAGAAGCACTGTAGCAACAGATAACCTCCCTTACAAGCCCAGCAGAACAAGCACCCTTAAACTAACTCTCTGGAAATACTTCATCACAACAACTTTCCCCTTGCGAAAATGGAAGAACACCTGTTTTCTTCTCCCCTGGTATCTAAAGCTGAACTAACGTTCACTGGATACCATAATACAAATATAATCACCTCATTCCCCCTTCTCAATTTCTGAAAGCTTGCAGGGACAGCTGACCCAGCCCCAGTGCTATTACCTTTGGAACTGGTTTAAATCATTTTAGAAGCAACCTTGTCATCATCGTATCTTGCTTTTGTAACAAAAACACTGGAGTGCTGGTCTAGCCTGGCTTGCTTAATGGCTTTTTAACCCTTTCAGACACTGAACAAGCCTGTTGCGAAAAAGCATGTACAGAAGCCAAACCAAAAAAAAACCCAACAAAAACAACCAACCTGTCTCCCCACCTGGAGATTATTTGCAAATTCTGGCCAAACTTGATTAGGTCATAGTGTTGGAAAAGAACAGCTGTATGTGCAACAGTTTAGAGATGTGCCTAACTAAAAACAAATATGTAATTGAACCTTTAAAAAGAAAACTGAGGAAGTTAATTGCATAATTAATAAAGGAGTGGTCTTAAGATCAACGATCACCTCAAACTGTAAAACCACAGCATAAAATAAACCACCACAAAAAAAACAATTTCATTTGATTTATGCTTCATGAAATAGCAAACCAAATGCTATACAAATATTTTCAGTAGCTGAAAACTGGCTATCACTAGAAAAACATAGTTACAGACATTCCTCATTGCTGGGCTGAACTGTTCTCAAAACAGTCAAATGTAAAGGCCACTGATGGAAATATATCTAATACCCCACATACACAAAGCATTAAACTGTTATGTTCAGCGCAGATCACCTTGCTTGTACTTTAGGGGTGTTTGTTAAGCTTCATTCTAGGGTTTGCAAAGCATTCTGAACTCATCTGGCCTCTCTCATCCTAAACTCTCAGAGTAGTCAGCACCTTTGTCTTGCAAAAATTTAAGTAACATTACAAAGGACATTTCACCGCATGTCCATTAAAAATAAAAATGTTGGAAATTGCAGAGAGTAAGGAGCTGGAGTCGCTGTGCCTGTCTCAGAAGCAGCTACAAACAGCTTTGAAAAACACACATACCATTATGGTCTGCAGATCTTTCCACCAAACGGAGCAGGAGGAGCAGAATTTTAATAGTATCTAAAAAGGTGAATCCCAGAATCCATTTAATACAGTAAAAGAGAAAAATGCTAGAGAAATGATGTCAGAAACCATTCTTATTGTTCAAGAAGTACAGCATATTTTCTCTAACTGTTGCAGAAAGAAAGCCACCAAGTGTACTTTCAAGAAAATATTTAAATAAAATTGATGAAGTGTCAACACTTGACTGCTTGTTTAAATTGGACAAAATTATAAAAGCTGTTCAATTTGTTCCAATGTTATTATATACCATAAGGACTCATTCGAGCAGTGAGAATACTGCAGACAAGGCGTGAAGATTGCAAGATGTCTTAGACTTCTGCCTGGTACAGTATGAAATACAACCCAAAGCAGCAGAAACATTTTTAGTGGAATTAATTCAATTCCATCAGGGCTCAATGGGGAAAAAAGAATCACTGTTCCTTATGGTGTAAGAACACTTTGTTATTTGCTTAACAGGAAGTTAAATGAATCAAAGCTTCAGACAGAAAAAAAGAAATCACGATCAATTAATATGCCAAGTTTTTAATAGGAAAGCAAATCATATTTATTTAAAAACAGACATCTCAGTGCTGGTGTATTTATATTCTCCTAAGGTGTAAAATGAGCTAATAGGGTATGGTGTTTTTCATAGCTTATGCTTTGTGAAGACACCAGAGTCTTATCTGAGCACTGAACCCCACGCTGAGAGATCTGGGCTCCCTCTTTTCCTGGGTCCTGTTTCTGAGAGCAGGGTCTTATCAAACACAGCTGAACTCCATTATTTATTATCTTCTTCCATGATCTGTTGTCCTCTGACTGGAAGTACAATGGAAGTCCCCAGTTACTGTCTGTAATATCCCTAGTGTGCTGTCCCCGGTGTCTTACCTAGGAAATTCTTCTGACATGCTTGCATTTTCTAAGCAGTAGCTCAGGGGTGAGTTCTCATATTCCAGCTACAGGGTGGACATGTCAGTCTGAAATTCTGGACCATGCATCTTTGCATGGGTGCTTACAGGCTACAGAGGATGATGCATGTCACAGCTACATCCTCTCAGCAGTGCTTACAGTCTCTCAAACCAGCACAAGGTCCTAATGCTCATGTGAGATGCACAAGCAGAGCCTAGAACATGAGTACACATCAGTGTCACGGCTGTATGATATTTCACTGAGCAGCTTGCACCTCACCTGGAAAACAGCACACCAACTGAAGATGAATCTCTGGCTGTTTAACAATACCAGTGCATCCATACTTCTTGTCCAGCATAGATATTTTACTTTGAAAATTAGACTTTCATACGTTTATCAAGGTAGTCAACATTATGGTATCTTGGTACACCCCACATGAGCAAGAAGCAAAGAGTTCTGTCCATAAATAAAAAGAATATAATCCACGACTCACTGCATCTTCTGCAAGACCAGGTAAGAAACAAGGCAGTTAATCATCTACTAAGACATTTCAAGCATATAGTAACTACCAGTAAAACTAGCATGAGAAATGCATCAGCCTACTTCAGTCATAAAGCACCAAAGAAAAAGAACCTTAAAATTTTAAAACTGACCATATTTTTTTAAGTCTCAGTGTTATGAAACTTTTTTCTTTGCACTATTATTCTAGAGTGGAAACTACCATGGAAATTCACTGAAGCTTTATCCAGGCTGGCCTCTAATTGGGACTCTTGTGCTCTGCAAAACCCTGTGCAGCATGGGGTCTCCTGGCTGGGGGGGCTGCCAGCAGGGGACCTCTCTCTCAGCTTGCAAGCCTCTTCACCAACAAGCTGCTCCCTACTGGGACACAGATAGAACACTCCAAATAAATCCCTAATACAATTAGAACTTTGCAGAATTTCACCTCTTTAGCACACCTCAATGACCTGTAACCTTTTAAATGTCAAGTCTTGAAAACATTGTTTCTTCATATAAATATAAAACTGTGAAAAAAAGCCCTGTATTTCAAAGTTGAAATGGTAATAATAAAAAAAATTATTTGTTCTGCATTGGAGATTTCCCCTCTGCCTTAGTTTACTATTTATAAACCAACAGTCTGGGATTAATTATTATAAATCCTTAAAGCCTAAAAGAAGATTTTAGGCATGTTATGCTATGCATAATCTATACCATTATTAAACTGAAGCTCACATACACATTATGTCCTATTTTTGCTGGCTACCTTTTAACATTCTGCATTTTATCTACAGTAAATATTATCCCTTGAGGGGAAGTGCTTCCTACTATCTTCAGAACACCAGACTGCCAGAGCCCTGCAGGAACTCTCTCCCGACGTGCCACTGCATGGAAGGAGTTTTATTTGCAAAGTACTCTCACCGGGCACCCCGTTCCTCATCCAGTAATCGATGTCTGTTCCATCTGCGGCGTCGTAAACATCCGTAATGTTGATAGGCAGCAGCAGAGCCATGATCTCTTTCACGATGTCACGAGCTTTAGCATTACCAGTAAAAGCCAGCCCAGATGGTTTGAAGGTGCCCTCATCAGACTCCATGACGATATCAAAGTTGGAGATATTTTCCTAAACATGTAAGGAAAGAACATATTGGTTTGTGATTTCTATTTTAAGTGGCAGCATGTATTGGATTCTACAAGTCACTGTGACAGTGTAACATCAAATTTGTTTAAGAAGCAGAGAAATGCTTCCTGTGATTGTATATGCAGAAGCATAAATGAAGGGGTCTAATACTTCTGTATGAAAAAATCAAAACAGTTCAAGTTCAGTTTTGAGGTATCGATACTTTGTAGGAGCCACAACATGACTGGTCTGCTGTCCCCAGATACTTAGGAACTTAGGAAATACCAGCTAGGTAAGCCATTCCCACCATATCTCAGTTTTTGCTTGTAGCTCTCACTTCCTTCTCAGACCTGTAACTCCAGAAAGTCTGGTGCAGAGGGGAGGGAATGTGGTCTAGTCAGCTTTAAAATTAGACGCATGCAAAGCTTGCTAAGACTGTGAAGGACATCCCACTTGACAAAAAAAGCTGTTGCTTCTTCAGAAACACTTGATTTTCAATATACCATGTAGTCAACTGACTTCAGTTAGAGGACTGAAATGCCAAGGTTCTGTCTGACCTGAAGGAGTCATGTCTGTTTTAAGTGACATTAGTGTTTTGCAAGGTAAGTCCTTACAGGGAAGAATAAAACTTAGCATCCACAGCCATTTATTTGCCTCTCATACACTCAGAGCACTCAATCACAAAGGTCTAAGTGGAATAAAGTACTTACAGACTTTACACAAAGTTTCCCTCTATTTGAGAGCTATATAACATTTTTTGCAAAGTAAAAAAGGCCAGGTCAGGCTGAAAAAAGCTATACTTCAGACTATCTTGAAGGTGACTAAGAGAACTTACTCGTACATGTAGGGGACTGTAGATTTTACTCCTATGCCCAGATCTGATTCTAAAATTTTATGGCTGTCATGGGTTATTACAAGAAAATCACTACAAGAGATATGTGATACCGATGAGTCATTAGATCCATGTCATTAGCAGGTTATACAAGCCTCCAATTCAGTGAAGAATTTCTTCGCATTTTTTTGGATAGAAAACCACATATGAACTACAAATGGCTGTGAATGTGATATTGCACAAATATCAAAATCTGGCCCCACAAGATTTCAGAAGTTCTTTATAGAATTTGCCAAGAATTGTGTTTCATACTCTTCTTTCCCTGGACTTTTCTCTTTTGAATTAAATACGTTCTAACATAGCAGAGGTATTCATCTCTAACTTAGAAACAGCAGTTAATAGAATTAATACAAAATCCTTGCAAAAGAAGAAGCAACCGTAAATGTTCTAATAACTTAAAATAACCAATCTACCTATCCATGCTTCTAACTACTGGAAATCAAGGTGAAAACAACTAACACTGCCACCAAATTGGCAATCACTATTATTATACAATGAAAAAAACCTTCAGTTTTTAAAAGAGTAAATGTAAGGAATTAGGATATATCTAAGCCTACCATCAAATGCAGTATTACAGGTCATGAGTCTGAACATGAAATCGTGATTCACTGACCTGGTGGGAGAGAAGCTGGCCAAGAAAAACACACTGTATTGTAAAACGGACCAATGATGTTAAAAAACTGCAGGTACAACAGAAAGAACGTTTCAGAATGTAAACCATCTTTGTATAGTAAGTCTGAACAGCAAAACTTCATAAACTGCTAGTAGTATTACTGCCGTCTTCAATTGTTTTCTTTCTCATATAAATGTTCACATGTGTTTTTAATATGAAACTGAGAAAGCAAACCACCCACGATATGTTACACCATATTCTTGCTCTGGAGGAAAGCTGTTCAATTCTTAGAACGTGCGGGAGTGACACGAAAACAAAATGCTCTCGGGAGAGAAACCAGACTCATTAGGGGACAAAAAAGAAACAGGTCACAACTACTTGAAGTACCATGTATCCTTGAGAAAGTTTTTTGCCCATTTTGTCTACTGGAAGATAGGATTAATTTTAAATCTATTCACTGTCAACTTTGAAAGTAGGGTACTGCAATCTCAAAAAAAAAATGGGGGGTTGGGTTGATTTCACTATACCTGCTTTTGTGTATGTGTACTAGCATTTCTGCTTATATAGAAAGAAATACACACTGAGAAATACGCTATAGGGAAGATGCATCCTTTGTCCTTTGCACTTTATGGTGCAGGGATAACTGGCACTTATCAAAGCAGGCTGAGACAGTACAGTGCTCCCTTGGCTAATTCAAGGGAACAGGAGAACAAAACAGTAAGATTTTATAACGTAACTGTAGGCTCAGCTGGTTCTTTCATTTTTCCCCATATTGAATGCATCATTTAAACAAGCATTTTAAACTCAGTACATATTTTTTTTTCAGAGAGTAATCCCATTTTCTGCATCCTCGTGCTTTGCCACTTCTCTCAGCACATACCAGAAAATTGTATCTTGGTGGTGTAACCTGCTGCCTAATTCCCTGAACTTCAAAACAGACTTTTATCCTTTATCTTCCTCTGACTTGGTCAAAGAATAGATCACTTCTTTTTATCTTATGTTTAGCTCTTCGACTAAATATCTAAATGAAGCATTATAATAAATATTGCATGGGAAAATTGGCTTTTTACAGGTTGCTATTTTCACTGAATATTCAAATAGGCATGATCCTGGCCTATGCTTATCCTATTTTTAATTTTTTTATTTTAATTTCTTTAATTTCTGTTTTAGCTGTAAAATGATCTTTTTTATTTGTTAAGTAAAACCAAAATATAGGTGTTTCTCATCTCTAAGGTAAACACTTGAAAACATGATGGTCTATGACATGATGGTCATGATGGTCCCACATGGTCTAGCGGTT
>VXAA01005841.1:24842-43579 GCA_013399115.1 Anseranas semipalmata | reverse complement strand
CCCCCCGCTCCCCGCCGGCTCTCGCAGCATCTCCCAGCTGCTCTCATGCTCCCGATTTCCTGCCCGGAGGCCCCCGTCCTCCTGCCGCTTTTTCTCACGGCTCTCGCAGCACCAGGCGCTCTCTGCAGCCGTGTGAAAGGCAAACAGGCTGGAGAGGCAGCGCCAGGGTGGGCAGGCAGCCCGCAGCTGCCTGAGGCAGCTGTGCCCCCCCTCTCCCCTCCCCAAATGCTACTTTAGGTTTTTCACCCCTTGATTTCCAACCCCGCTTTTCCTCTTCCAAGCCACTGCAGCAGGATGGGCTTGGGGAAGAGGAGCAGGATTCACATGGTGCGCGGCACCCGCAGCTCCCAGGGGGCTCGCACTATCCCGCTGTGATGCCACCAGGGATGCCCAGCAGGTTGACATCTGGTGGCGGTCACCTTGGCCATCATCCCTGCTTCCCTCCTGGTGGCTGATTCCCGAGCCACCAGGCACCATCCCCAACCCAGAGGGAGCCCACAGAGGAGGAATTTGGCTCCTGGGAGGGGTCTCTGTGTCAGACCCCAGCAGCACCCGGTGCAGGGCGGGCTCCGGACACAGCTGTGTGGTTAGTGTAGGCACTAGGTGGAGCGAGGCCAGGAAAAGTCCCGGGGATGTGACGCTGACGGGTTTGGTTATTTCTTAGCTGCAGCTGCCTGCCCTTGTGTTGGTGGCCTCCCAGCTCAGGGCCCCGGCCGCAGCCCCCTGCCCGGGCAGGTGATCGCGCGGTGGGATGTCTGTGCTGAAGCTTGGCGTTGGGGAGGCAATGGGTACTGGGTTCTGCTTAAAGAAGTCTGGATTTTTGTACTTTATTCAGAAAGATGAGACCTCAGGGTTGCACATCCCAGCTCAGTCGTTAAGGCTTCTCTACCCTTGAACTCTCTCTTGTTTCTATTGGACTCACCCATACAAACACCTCAGCCCACAAGAGCACAAAAAGCAACAACAGCATTGCTACATGCTCAGGGAAGAGAAGGGCATTCAGCATCCCCCAGGAAATAATGGCACAGAAGTGGCCAGACCAGGTGTGCCTCAGGGTTGTTAGGTTGGTTGTCAGTAGGGCTAAGAGTGAACATGTCACCAAGGAAAATGGGAGTTTCTATTGCAGTCTCAGCTACGACCTCACCCTGGCTTCAGTGACCGTTTGATTTCTGCAGGGTTGCATGAAGCTGTAGAGAAACAAGCAGAAACGCCTGCCTGGGTGGTGTGTCCCAACAACCGCTTAGTGGGACCACAGCTCCCAGGCACGGGGCACAGGACCCCGCTTTGGCACACACCCCCGGCATCATGACCCACGGGGACCTCAGCCTGGCCACCGGCTCTCCCCAGCTCTGCTCACACGGTCCCAAGCCGATTTGGGGACAGATCCTTTAAAAAAAGCCCCATTCTTTCCTGATCGCATTAGGGAGGCTAAGCTCTGCGCTGAGAATGGGCACGGGGCAGGCAGGGAGGGCACGGGGACCCTGGGAGCCTCCCCAAAACCACAGCCGCATGGAGCACAGACCCCAGTTGTGCCACTGCCACCTTAGCCTGGCCATCACTACTTGCTGCCCATTACTTATGTATCTTTATTTTTCCCCCTTCCTTCTAGCCACCACGATGGCTTGGAGTCTGGCAGCGAATACGTGAAGGTAAGACACCGAGTGCGGGTGCAGCCTGTCCCGGTCGGGTGCCAGCAGCAGAGGGGGGACAGTGGCCCCGGGGCTGGCCAGGTCCTGTGCTCAGCTCTGCACCCCCAATCCCACCAACTCTTGTCCTCAGAAGACATTTCCTGCCAGGAACAGCAGGGCAGAGGAGACACAAGCCACACACTGTCCCCCTGACGCTTGCTCCCACGGGAGCTGCCTGCGTTTTGTGCTCCCCATCACTTGCGACTGCCGCAGACGCAGGGGCTGCCTCCTCCCTCCGCCCCCACGTAGGAAAGGAAGGGTTTGAGCCACTTTCGTGGCTGTCACATGAAAGTCGGTGTAAATCTCTCCAAATCTCTTGCTTATCCTCCAGCAAACTATTAACATTCCTGAGGACTCTTCATGTCTGGCCAGAAATTCATTAGCGAGGCGCCTGGCTCTGGAGGAGAGCGGGCCCTTCTGCAGGAGGCTGCTGGCACGACGGGCTGGGGGAAGCTGGGCAGGAGCGGGGTGATGGCCACAGCAACACTGTGTGTTTTGGGGATGGAGCACTGAAAACCTGCCCAGAGGGTAATTTGCTGCCATGCGATGGTCTTTTGGGACTCTGTTTGAGAAGGGCTGGAGCATCCTGAGTCCAGTTGCCTGATGGGGACATATTTCATTTGCAAAATGCCACTGGCTGTTGAGTAGAGACTTGAGGTGCCCCACTTGGGTGGTGTAAACAGAGCCCTGAGCCTTCATGTTTGGGATCTGGGGCTCTTGATGATGGCTGCAGCCAGACATAGAAACGTGAGAACTGTGCTGGCACCAACCGATGGGCTCTGGAGGGAGCTGGCTGGACCCTGAGCTCCTCTGCTCCTCCCAGCAGTGGTCACCCCGCTGGGTCCAGCCCTGGGGCTGATGGGGTCCCACAGGCTGGGTCTGATAGCCTGCAGCCTCTGGGCAACGGGGCCAGACGTGGCTTTTTGACCCACAGCACTGCGATTCCCTCCTCTCTTACCTTCTTTTGGCAATGCAGGATGGGCTGCTCGAGTGGGAGCTCACAGGGCTGGTGGTGGGATGTGTGCGGGAGCAGGGAGGCTCCCGGGGTGCGCGGGACTGCTTCTGCCCACACAGACCCATCCTGGCAGCGCAGGGAGGCAGCTGAGTGGATGCCTTGCTGTATTTTCCCTTGCTCTATCAGTGTGTGCACCCAGAGATGGCCGCATTTTATGGCCCATGAGTTAATGGACTGAAATGACACAGGTGTGGAGCGATGGGCATGGCTTTGCCTGTAGGATTGAGTCATTATTGGTGAGCCAGGAGAATTCACTGCTGTCCAGGCAGACTCAAACCTGATCTATTTGGCCTTTATTTCTTACTCGTCCCAGTGGTGTCCACCCGCAGCGTGTGATTTATACACCACTTCCCGTGGGCTAAGGAAGCAACTGATGGCTGCAGCGACAGCAGCTATTTTAGTCAAATAAGTAATTATCTGGAGTGTGCGTGACCAAGACGATGGGGGCACTCTGGCTGACTGCAGGCGCTGTGCCTGGCGGGGAGCCTATAAGCCTGCCTGGCCAGGGTGCTCAGCACCTGGCAGCACTCAGCCCCCGAGCCTGCAGGGAGCAGGATGGCTGGGTGCCCACTGGTGGCTATGCCACCATTGCTTGGGAGCAAGGCTGGGACCTGGCACCCAAACAGCTCCCTGCTTTGTGGCGGGGAGGGAGACAAGCAGAGGGGAAACACCGCTGCAGGGGACGAGTGGAGGAAGGACAGGAGGAAAAGAGCTGGCGAAGGACAGAGGATGAGGGAGGGAGAGGACGCACTGGAAAGCCCTCACGAACAAAGGCTCAGGGGCAGATCCGCACTCACAAGGCCCAGGTGCACACCAAGGAACCGCCAAACATCAGCCCTTGGGCTTCAGCAACAAACTGGCCAGGGCCAGTGCTCACATCGCCAAACCTGCCATGATTAGAGGTGCAACACCAGACCGAGGAGTTAGCAAGGGGCAGACAGCCAGGATCAATAAGCTCTTCATAATTAACACACTTTAATAATAGCCTAAGGGCTGATGTTCCCAAGCTGCCTGGGGGATCTGCACCCCGGCTCCATTTGCTCACCTCCCAGCTGCGTTTGCCAGGCAGCCCCAGCCTAGCTTTGGCCCTCATGCAGGAGAAGGCAGGGAGCTGCAAAACCACATTAGGCTTTGGGGGAGCTGCAGCCGATAAAGCTGACGCACGTCCCAGCAAGCAATCAGCCGGGGGCTTCAGCTTCCCTTTGCGCCTGCGAAGGGGCAACACAGGCACGGCTCCAGCTCGCTCCGTCGGCGGAGAGCCTTGGATCCGCCACAGGAGGGAAGCAACCAAGCCCTTTGCGGAGGAGAAGCCTTTGCCGGCGTGTGATTCACCCTCAGATCCTTGCAGAGCGGCATCTCCCTGCATGCTGCCATCTGTTCTGTCCCTCGGCCCCATGCAAGGGGAGAGGAGCGCCCGCACTCCCGCTAGGGCTGCAGACACCTATGGGTGCGGGGGCACCCACCACCCCGCACCCTACGTGCTGCCGTCCTCCTTCTGCTACTCAGCCCCATCCTACAAACAGGTGCTACCCTCCCAGCTCCTCTCTTCCCTACAATAGAAGGGGCAGAGCACAGGCCCAGCGAGCGCATTCGAGCTCTTTGTTCTGTGTGGAGGAGCCGCTCTGGAGACCTGTATCTCATCAGCCCTGCCTGCTTCCTCCTTGCCTGGGGATGCGAGGGGCTCATCTGAATTAATTAGCAGAGAGGCCGTGCGGGTGGCAGCAGGAACACCTCTGAGCTCGCAGCATCCCTGAGCAGAGGCGCACCAGGAGGCATCTTTGGACAGGGACACGCTTTGAGGATGGCTCTCGCTAACTGGAGTTGTTCTCCGCTGGGAGCAAGGATTATTCCTTCTTCCTCCTTTTGGCGTTACTGCGCGGAGAGCAACAGTGCAGGATTTACTGTCATGTCCCCTCATGCAGCTTCCCTGCCCTGTGCACAGCCTCGTAAATCTCCGTCCATTTCTGTCGTTAGTTGCAGGAACCGCAACAACTGTTCGGGGAAAGCTTGGGCAGCAAAGCTGCGCAGCAGAGGATGCCGCCAGCCCAGCCGCTGGAGATCAGCGGAGTGGGATGAAGGGAAGGGAGCCCTGTGCCAGCCCCCTGGGTCCTGCCTCCCCCAAGCCTGCTCCTGCAAGCGCTTCCATTACACAGGTCCCCACTGAGACAAGCAAAGAGGCCAGCGGGGACATGGGACCTGACCCTCTGGGGCTGGCTCATGGAGCTGCAGGGGTCTGCAGCGACAGGGGGCTGCAGGGCTCGCACACGGCTTGGAGCCATCAGTGCCGCCTCGTACATCCCATTCTGCGAAACCACAGCCTTAATTAAACTGAAGCGGAGCCTTAATTAAACGCAACTTGGAGACAGCCTACGTGGGAAGCAGGCAGCCGGCTGCCTCCGCGTGGGGCAGGCACCAGGCTGGGCAGGGTGAGGAGGGATGGCGGTCAGGTAAAAGAGGGACCGAGGCTGTCCCTGACCCTGTGTGTCACTGGGGAGGGCAGGCAGGTTTGGGTGGGGAGATGAGGGGTGCGGGCTCCCTTGGGGGAACCCCTCAGGGTATGGGGGAGCTGGGGGTGCCAGCTCTCCTCAGGACATGGTAGGGCTGGATCTTCTCAGGGATGCTGGTTTCCCTCAGGACATGGCTGATCGGGGCTGCCCGACCCCCTCAGGGACACCGGCTCCCCTCAGAGGACCCGTTTCCACTCAGGACATGGTGGGGCTGGATCCTCTCAGGGATGCCGGTTCCCCTCAGGACATGGCTGATCGGGGCTGCCCGACCCCCTCAGGGACACCGGCTCCCCTCAGAGGACCCGTTTCCACTCAGGACATGGTGGGGCTGGATCCTCTCAGGGATGCCGGTTCCCCTCAGGACATGGCTGATCGGGGCTGCCCGACCCCCTCAGGGACACCGGCTCCCCTCAGGGCTACCGGCGGTGCCTGTTCCTCTCAGGGACGCCGGTTCCCGTACCGCTGAGGCCCGCTGTGGCGGCCCCGGGTCCCGGCGGGGCGGGCCGGGGCGGAGCTGCCGCCTCGGTGCCGCCCCCTCGCTGCCGACAAGGGATGAGGTAATCGGGGAAGCGGCTGAAATTGAAGCCCGGCGGCGGCGGTGGTAGCGGCGGTGCAGCCCGGGCCGGGCCGGGTCAGCCCGGGCCGGGCGCGCCGCACCGCGCCATGACGGAGCGGTGCAGCCTGTGGAGCGCCCTGTCGGCGGCCGCCTGCTGCTTCTACCGCGGCTCCTTCATGCAGGTCCAGGTGAGCCGGGCGACGGGGAAAACGGGGGCGGCCGGGTTCCCCTCGGCCCGACCCCACGGGTGGTACGGGGGAAGGTCGTGCCCGGCTTGCAGGCGGTTTGCGGGGTAGAGGAGAGCCTCGGGGGGGACAGCGCTGACCTTGGGGCCGCTCCGTGGGGCCCTGTATAGCTCACAGGGGGGAGCAGCAAAGGCTTCAAGCCTCCTGTGAAAGCCCTCATGTCCTCAGCCTCCGGCGCTTCCCTGCTCAGGTGCTTTGGCTTCAGCTCCAGCGCTACCCCCGGCATCTGTCCGGACGCTGGGGGTAGCGTTGGAGCTGAAGCCAAAGCAGAAGCCCCAGACCAGCACTTCTGACAGGGGGAAAGCAAGCACAAGCATCGCTGAAGGGAGCCCTTGCCCGCAGGAAACCTCATGCAGGGGAGCGTTTGGCTTCCTCTGAAAGGCAGTGCGTCTCCAAAGGTGCTCCAGGAGCATCCACTAAGGAGAGACTCAGCCCAAACAGACGCACAGCTCTCTGACCAGGGTTTCTGTGTGTGCTGCACTGCACAGGCTCGACTGTGGTGGGATCCATCTGTCACCTGTCCTGTGGCACTTCCACCTCTGCCATAAGGCTAGGTGTCCTATTTTTGGACTCTGGCATTTGCACAGTCTGAGGAGGGGCAAAGCACTAGAAAGTGGTTCCCTCATTTACCTGCTTAGAGAGAATGCAGAGCAAAGGTGCCTCGGATTGCGAGAGCCAAGCAGACTCTGATCTGAAGTGAGAGCTACCAGCATGCTGCAAGTTAAAAAGGGTGAGAAGCGCCCAGAGCTGGCAGCCAAGAGAGCTGGCAGTCTTATTCAGTACTCCTGCTCAGGGAGGTAGGTGCCGAGCTTTAGAGATTATGCTGGGTAAGACAGAGCCCAGAGGAAGCATTTCAAGTCTTGTCATGATTGCTGCTGATCTCAGTGCAAAGCCAGGGATTTTGATTGCTAGTGGGGGCGAAGAGAGAAAAGCAGAAAAGCTTCTTCTGGTTGTCCAAGGGCCACTGAGCAACACCAGGGGATGTGCCCTAACGCAGCAGTCTCGGGACTGAGCATCGCAGCGAGCTGCTGCCAGAACAAGGGAGAGACAGGTGGGTGCCTGGCCCTCACGCAGGGATGCAGGAGGGGATGAAGGGCACTCCATCCCAGCCACATAAAGAGTTAAAAGTGAAGCCCTAAGTGCTCACCTGGCTCTGCCAGATCTTTCACCATCTATTTGTGTCCAAGTGTGCCCAGCAAACACACACTGAAGTCCCCATGAATGACTGGAGCGCTTCCAGCTGACAGCCGCATCCCTGCTCACCGCCAATGGCAGTGCACCCAGCCTGGGAAGCACTGACATCATTTCTGGCCAATAGCAGCTCTGAAAAGGGATGCAGCAGCAGCGGCCACCGCCGTCTCAGAGTGAGATAAGTAATATATAGATGGATGGAAATGTGTGTACACACACGCCCCATCGCTGCACCGGAGACCTGCTCCCCCAGGACAATAGTGCGCTCCACCACCCCACAGCACGACCTGGGGCACTCACCCCACCTCACAGCACCCAGATGTTCCCAGCCACCAACCCCAGCTGCACCCCACCCCTGCCAGCCAGACATAATTGCTCCAGAGCTGCCACAAAGGAGCACAAGCAAGAGAGGAGGCTACCCAAAGGTAGCCAGGACCACTCCTAAGAAAGGCTTTGAGCACCAGGACAAAGATCCAGAGTCAGTGTCTGCTTCAGTACGGAGCAGTGGAAATGTGGCGTAGCCAAGAGACGCCTTCAGTCACCCATGAGGTGGGCGCATGGGCTGGTGCCTTCTCAGAGGCCATTCAGATGCCTGGAGTCATTGCGAGACAGTACAGAGAGACAAACTATTTCTTTTCCATATCAAGATCAGCAAGACCAACTGGTTAACACCAGGCTATGCAGATGAGGAACAAGCCCATGACAACCCCAGGAGTGTTTGCAGTGGGATTTTTCCCTGTCATGGTCACTCAGGATGGACTGGCCGTTCTCAGGCACAAGGGGAGGTCATGCAGTGCTGGATAGCTGGGCTGGTGAGCATAGCAGCCCTGTAACAGGCAAGCAGAGTGGTCCTTGGGTTTGCCATGATGCTGGCCACTTCAGCAAGGATGCTTGCTCTGAAATACTCCACTGTGAAGCAGCCCATTGCCAGGTACAGAGCTAAGTGGAGAAGAGAGACTCTGGTGATTCTGGGGCTTTCCCCATACACCTGCTCCAAGTGGCTTCTTACTCCGTTCTCTCCCAGCTCTGCTTCCCAGCCCCACATCTGCTCTAGCAGCAACAGCTGGGGTGAAAGAGCTGCAGCAGGGGCTGGGATTTCCCTAGCGAGGGTCCCAACATGGGGCAGGCAGCAGGAGAGCGAGAGGGAGAGCAGCTGTGCTTTGTGCCCTGAGGTTAGCCAGGAGATGTTATCATGGGGCCGAGTGGGTGTGCGTACACCTTGCTTTCCACACTGACTTCATGTTCAGCTGCGGCTCCTTCAGGTCTGGGAGGGGGGAGCTGGAAAGCAGGCTGCAAGTCACTCCTGTTTCATAAGAGCACCTTTGCAAGGAGAGAAAGCCAAACGCCAGCCTTAGAAGCTCTCCTTACACCGGGCAGAGACACAGCCGCTGTTTTACACAGACCACAACTGTGGGCACCCTCCATCCCTCCAGCTCTTGCCCTTTGGTTGCCAATTCCAGTCCCTGCCCTGTGGCTGGGACCAAAGGCACTTCCTCTGCCAAGAAAGCAGCAGGTAGAGTCAAGGAAGCGAGCAGGGACGGAGAGCCCAGGGAATCCCCTCCTAGTGAGCACTGCCCTCACTGCACTGGAGGATTCCGCAGCCCCGGGACTGTAAAACAGCCTGTCTGGGTGCTGAACGTGACAGAGGAGCTCTCGCTTCTCCAGCCAAACCACCCTGGCTGCTGGTTGGGATCCTCAGGCAGAGCTTGGCATCGGCTCTGGCAGCTCCTGAGCTGGTTTGTCTGGTGCGGCTGGTTTGGGGAACTGCTCTCATCCCCGTTTCTTCCCACTCAGCGGGAAGAGGCCTAGGGGCTCTCTGAGCAGGAGGCCAGCACCATGCACTTGATCTGGGTGTTAGTGGAAGTCGAGGCTTTTCTCCACAGCCAGCCCTCTAGCATGCAAGACCTCACATCGGG
Organism: Anseranas semipalmata; assembly: GCA_013399115.1. NCBI lineage: Eukaryota > Metazoa > Chordata > Aves > Anseriformes > Anseranatidae > Anseranas > Anseranas semipalmata. The sequence continues at coordinate 34,461 of VXAA01005841.1, read as the reverse complement.
CTGAACATCTTTTGATGTCCTTTTGGCACAGCTGAGAGCGTCAAGCGGTGCCCTTTTCAGCTCGGCACTCAGACATCCGCTTACACGCTCCTGACAGCTCCAGGCCGGCCGAGGCTGCCTTGCTGTGCCTCGCCGGCGCCCGGCCAGCTGGCAGCCCACGCGTCAGCCTCCTCCGAGACACGCTACCGAGCGGAGCAGAATAAAGCCAATTTAAAGCATGAGGACCAGTCCCCAGAGTTGCATCACGCTAAAGAAAAGGGCTCCCCGGGCATCAGGCTCCTGCTGCCGCCCTGGCTACAGTGGCTGCAGTCACGGCAAGCAGTGGCTTTTTGGTGGCCACGCAAGTCAGATGGGACCTCGCTGCCCAGCCAAGCGGCTGAAGGGACGGTGCCCTCCACGTGGCTGGAGGTGGCTCACGGCACCCTCCGCTCACAGCCATCCTCACTCCCCCGGTCTGCAAGACGCAAAGCTTCCCGAGCCTCCATGCTAGCTTAGCACCTGGCTCCTGGCACAAATGCCAGCCGGCTGCTGCCCAAATCCGGGCTTGGAGACGCCGGGTGCTGCTCAGCTGGGTTTGTGTTCGTTATCCTGCGCATTTGCATGGGGAGGATTTGGGGGAAAACCCAGATGTACAGCACTGAGCAGAGCAGGCGCTAATCCCCTCTCCGGGGGCAGCACCAGCTCCAAACAGCTCCCAGCTCGGCTCCAGGCAGCGAGCCGGGGCAGCAGGAGCCCCCGCAGGCAGACAGCAGGCCCCCGACCACAGCCAGAAGGGGGTCGCAGCACAGACCCCCCCTCAGAGCCCTGCCCGAGCACCCCTTTGCCCCAGGAAGGTCCATCCGCGCCCGGCGCTTGGGGCGAGCAGTGCCGTGGGGAGGTGCAGAGCATGGGGCACCCCCGGAGGGAGGGGGCACCCCCAGAGGGAGGGGGCACCCCCAGAGGGAGGGCTGCTTGTGGCAGAGGAGGAGTTGTCATGGAAACGGCCTCTGCTTCGGCCTCGGCCCCCCGGGAGGCAGCCGGACCTCAGCAGCATCCGCTGGCTACCATTTATTTTTAATAGGGTTCAGCGGCGCCGAGCGGCTTTGTCTCCACGAGGGCCCCGGGGCAGCGGAGGTGCTCAGCGCCCCGTGACACTCGTTCAGGAGGATGCGACCTGCGCGTCTCCCCTTCAGGTCCCTGCAGCGCCAGCAAGCAGGACCCTCCTGTGGGGAGCGGAACAGAGGCCAGAGGAGCACTATGAGTTTGTCCTTTACACTTTCATGGGCTGCTTCCACCATCCCAGCACTTTTTTTTTTTAAGTCACTCAGAGCTGGAAAGGGAGGAACAGAGGCAGGTCCAGACTGGTGAGGGCAAGCCCTGGAGACCTCAGGCCATTGCACAGTTCTTCCCAGCCTCCTCCCACCTCCCCAGGCTGGAGCCACGTCCCTGGGACAGGATTGCTGCCCACTGATTTGGCGGATAAGTGCAGCTGCAACAGGGGATGGAGCGTCTCCCCCAGGCTGGGGGGAGCCAGGGTCAGAGGCTGCAGCCCCCGGTGCTCCAGGGAGCAGCCGCCACACATGCCAGAGCGCTGTCATCGGGCACCGGTTTCAAGCCCATGCCTGTCCTCGCAGGCGCCAGCAGTGTCCAGCCCTAACAAGCACCACGGAGCCAAGGAGCCGGGCCAGCCCGCGGTGCCTCCATGCTGGCACTGCCACCAGAGGTGGAGCCAGGCCACCGAGCCACCCTCGCTCCCACGAGCACCAACAGGGAGCGTGGCTGCAGCCGAGGGAGAGGCGACACCGTCCTCATCTCTCCGGGGAAGGGAGGAGGCAAATTGCATCCTCCAGGCTCAGGTGCACCAGTGCTGGTAAAAGCTCATTTCGATACAGAAGGTTCCCTTTACATTTGTCATTACTATTCATGCCACTGTCAGGCTAAACACAGCCGAGTTAACCCTTTGGAGGGGGGAGTCACAGTGGATGTCTGTAGGAATCATAGAATGGCCTGGGTTGGAAGGGACCTCAAGGATTATCTGGTTCCAACCCCCTGCCATGGGTAGGGACACCACCCACTAGGTCAGGTTGCTCAGGACCTCATCTAACCTGGCCTTGAACACCTCCAGGGATGGGGCATCCACAACCTCTCTGGGCAGCCTGATTCAGTGCCTCACCACCCTCTGAGTGAAAAACTTCTTCTAACCTCTAATCTAAAATCTAAATTTAAACTAAATTTTAGTTTAAAACCATTCCCCCTTGTCCTATTGTTATCTACCCGAGTAAAGAGTCCTTCTCCATCCTTTTTATAAGACCCCTTTAAGCATTGCAAGGCTGCGATGAGGTCACCCTGGAGCCTTCTCTTCTGTAGGCTGAACAGCCCCAGCTCTTTCAGCCTAAGAACAACGTGGGTTTCCTCCCGGAGGAGCACTTCCCACGGTGGTTCAGCGCTGGAGATGTGCCAGCAGGGAGCTGGGGCAGGTTGTCTGCTGCCCAGCCACGCTCAGCTCTCGGCTGGGACAGAGGGACAGCCTGGTTGGGCACAATGGGGACACACCACCAGGAGACACCCTCCCACCCCAGGTGCTCCCAGTGGCAGGACCTGGCCACCAGTCACATTCCTCATCCTCTGCAGCGATCCCTACACACAGCTGTGGGTTACCTGTCCCCTGGGGACATCTGCTCCTGGTGGGTGACATCAGGAGTGTGCCTGCCAGAAAGATCCCTGCAGCCCCAGCACAGGGACCCTGCCACTGGGGCTTGCTGCCAGCCCATCGCAGGGCTAGCCCTTCCCTCATGGGGCATGTGGGGGACATGCTGGCAGTGGGGAGGGAGGACAGGGGACGCTCAGTCCCCTGAACCCCCCAGGAAGCTGCTGCTGTGCACGCAGCGAGGGCCCCGGCTGACGCTCTCTCCTCCCCTGTACAGTTCTCCAAGGAGAAATACATCCTCGACTCATCACCGGAGAAGCTTCACAAGGAGCTGGAAGAGGAGCTGAAGCTGAGCAGCACCGACCTGCGCAGCCACGCCTGGTACCACGGCCGCATCCCCCGGGAGGTGAGGATGGGGAGGGTGGGCAGCTCCGGGCACCCCCAGGCCACACAGAGCCACCAGCCCGTCCTCCCGGGGAGCCTCCGGGCAAAGGCTTCGCTAGCCCCGAGCTGCCTGGCTTTGCCACGGGGAAAGCCCTCCTGAAACTCAGAGCAGGGGGGTGGGGGGAACGAGCCAATGCCCCAGGTAACAGCCCCAGCAGAGCATCCGCCCCTGCCCTCCCGGTCCACCCAGCGGGGTTGTGGCTGAGCTGCTGCCCCGTCCCCTGCCAGGTCTCGGAGAGCCTCGTGCAGAGGAACGGCGACTTCCTCATCCGCGACTCGCTCACCAGCCTGGGCGACTACGTGCTGACGTGCCGCTGGCGCAACGAGCCCCTCCACTTCAAGATCAACAAGGTGACGGTGAAGTCCAGCGAGGGCCATACCCGCGTCCAGTACCTCTTTGAGCAGGAGAGCTTCGACAACGTGCCCGCCCTTGTCCGCTTCTACGTGGGCAACCGCAAGGCCATCTCCGAGCAGAGCGGTGCCATCGTCTACTGCCCCATCAACCGCACCTTCCCCCTGCGCTACCTGGAAGCCAGCTATGGGCTCGCCAATGGGAAGCATGGGGGGCCCCACAGCCCTGTCACCCAGAAAGGGGGGCACATCAAGAGGAGGAGCATCACCATGACGGACGGCCTGACAGCCGACAAGATCACCAGGGCCGAGGGGTGCCCCACCAGGTGAGTGCAGGGTCTCGTGCTGGCTGGGCAGAGGATCAGCCCCTGGGGACAAGGCAGGCACAGGGTTTGGGTGCGGAAACTACCCAACACGGGCAGAGACCAGCAGAGGCACAGGAGGAGGAACCAGCACCCAGCTGGAACCGGGGTTTTCTCCCAGGCCGGCTGCCAGCCGTGCTGAGCCACCACAGCAGGTGCCCAGCGAGCGCACACGACAGCATCGCAGGCCAGAAGGCAGAGGGTGTTTTACAATCGCCCAGTCCAGGATTGCCAGTGTGTCAGGGCTTGTCGGAACTTTCCCGGGCAGATGCAAGAGGAGAGCCAGTCCCAGCCACCGCGAGGGCATTTGGTGGTTTGTTTCTGAAGGGCCCTTTTTGTTTTAGAGCCCTTTCCACTGGGCATTTGCAAGGAGTTACTAAGAGGAGCTGATGGAGCTGTGCTGACAGGGGTCTGCACAGCCCCGCTGAGCCTCTGCAAGGCTGCCCTGCTCACATTAACCTTGCAGCAGCTGGGCTTCTCAGGGGGGTGGAGAAGGAGATTTCCTTCACTTGGATTTCCTTTGGCAGCCTTGGGGTACCCAGACCGTGCCAGGGAAGGCAGGGCACACATGCATCCTCGCACAGAGGCCAAGGGACCTGCATCCACTCCTGCGTCCCCAGCAGGCACAGCCTGTCCCCCAGCCTGCCTTTGAGCCAAGCTGCCTTCTCACCACCCCAACCTTCTCAGCCCAAGGGCAGGGCGGGAACACGCCAGCAGAAAACAGGCAACCAACTGTTACTGCAAGGAAAAGGAAAACACCCAGGCTTCCAGGAGAGCATATGGTCCAGAAGAGCCCAGACCCATCAGCCTTTCCTCCTTTGCCGGGAGGACAGCTGTCCTGCCTCCTCACAGCGCTCCTCTCACTCAGCCCAACACAGCCATGGCATCTTTTGCAACACCGTTGACTCACAGTGTTTGTGTCAGGCTGTAACCGCTGCCCCACTGGCACAGGACCTCCTGGTTTGCTACAGGAGTGCACGTGCTGCAGCTCACGAACTGCAGCACCTCCCTGCTCTCACAGGGAGCCAGCTGGGCCCCGAGTCCAGCCTCCAGGCACTTTCCACCTCTTCCAAGTGCTGGGAGAGAGCAGCACAGCTCATCTGACCATCACACAGCTCTCAGGTAGAAAAACACACCCAGCATCAGACACCACAACACTAGAAAACTATCCCACTGCTTCTTCACCAGACCCACTTCCCCACAGCACCCTGGAGGCATCCCATCCCATCCCATCCCATCCCATTCCATCCCATCCCATCCCATCCCATCCCATCCCATCCCAGTACCTTGCCAGCAGGGGGCCCCTCTCCTCTGTTCCCCAGGACCAGGCTCCTTGCAGGCAGGGCTGGCTCTGCTTTATATAGGTGCTGTCCTCTTCTGCTCCCAGCTGCCCGGCGGGATGCCCTGCTCATGGCTCCAGCTGAGCTCGTTATGGGTTCAGCTCGTTACTGGTGGTAGTGGAAGGGGTGATGCCTGAGGGGAAGGGGAGTGAGTCCTTGTCCCAGCCCCTCTGCCCTTGCCCAGCCCCTGTGTGCAGGGACTAACGCTGCCGTCTGCCCCTTCCCCAGCGTGTCCCTGCCGCACCACAGGGACATCATCCGCAACTGTGCCGTCAGCGTGGACCAGATCCAAGACCTGCACTCCCCGATGTCCCCCATCTCAGAGAACCCCACGTCGCCCGCCTACAGCACTGGTAGGCATCGCCCTGCTGGGGACAGCGGGGACACGGGTCGGGCTGAGCTCAGCACTGGCATGACGCAGGGACCTGGGGAGGGGAACAGAGCTGTCTGTAAAGAGAAGCCTCTGGGCATGGAGCATTGCCCTAAATACTCCGTGTTACTCCTGGCCTGCGTCACTCCCTGCTGGTAAACCCCTGCCCGGCTCTCTGCACAGCAAAGAAATCTGTCCTGAAAGAGGGCTTGAGCTGAGGGTGGGATGCTGTCCTGGGACTGGCTGGGTCCCGTCATGGCACCATTTGGGCCACAGGGCTTTCCCTGAGCTCCCCAACCCCGGGCTGCTGCGTTCTTGGTGTGTGCACACCTCCAAGCTCTGATAACAGGTTCTCTCCTGCTCCCTGCAGTTACACGGCTAAAGCCACATACCTGCCAAGCGGCTGGGATCACCCCGGCCTCCCCGGTCATCAGAAGATCTAGCGAGCCCCAGCTGTGCCCGGGGAGCAACAGCAAACCTCTGCCGGACCCTGCACACAGCACCCACTCCACTCCCTGCCACGGCTACGCTCGTGCCTCCCCCTCTCCCTCCGTGAACAGCTACAGCGACCCAGACACGGGGCATTACTGCCAGCTGCACCCCACCTCGCCCATCAGCAGAGACCGGCCGGCTCACGACACCAAGCAGCTGCCAGCAAAGAGCTACGTGGAGAGGCTAAAGGTGGAGGAAGGACAGAGAGGGACTGTGGAGAACGGCTCCGGGGAAGCAGAGGCAGGGCAAAGGCTGAAAGGAGAGCGGGACTTCATGGGCTTTGTGCCCCCCACCATGGAGATGAGCTCCTCCTTCAACCCTGCAGCCTTCCAGTCCCTGCTCATCCCCCTGGAGAACAAGCCCCTGGAGATGGCTGTGCTCAAGAAGGTCAAAGAGCTGCTGGCGGAGGTGGACGCGAAGACGCTCGCCAAACACATCACCAAAGTGGACTGCGTGGTACGGCCGGGGCCAGGCGGGAGGGACAGGCACCGCTGCCCTCCATTTGCTCCAGGTTGACAGGGGAGCAGAGCATCCCTGAGCACTGGAGCACCCCCAATATCAGAGCACCCCTGCTCAGCTCTGCCTCCCTGCATCAGCTGGGGCAGGCGGAGGCTGGGTTGCAGCGAGAGACTGCCCGAGGCCACTCAGCCTCTCCTCAATTAACAAAGGTCTAATCACCTCTCACCTTTCTTGCCAGGTCGCTCGGATATTGGGTGTCACTGCAGAGATGCAGCGGCTTATGGGGGTGAGCTCCGGCATGGAGCTGCTCACCCTGCCCCACGGCCACCAGCTCCGGCTCGACCTGTTGGAACGGTACGGCACAGTGTGGCACGGCACAGCCCGGCTACCCTGCGGTGTCCCCAGCTTGGCACGGGGGGACATCACACCTCCGGGGGTGGAGGAGCCCCTGCCAAGCCCCTCTGCTGGGACAGTGGCAGGAGCGTCCCCAGCCCCTTGTCCCCACGCTGAGCACCGCTCTGCCTCTCGCCCCGCGGCAGGTTCCACACCATGTCCATCATGATCGCCGTGGACATCCTGGGCTGCACAGGCAGCACGGAGGAGCGGGCAGCCCTGCTCCACAAAACCATCCAGCTGGCTGCTGAGCTGAAGAGCACCATGGGGAACATGTTCAGTTTTGCGGCTGTGATGAACGCCCTGGAAATGACACAGGTACGGGGACGCTGCCTTCGTCCTCATGGCCTGGGCTCGGCCCTTCCTCCCAAAACACCTCCCTCCCCTGGTGGCCCACCCGTTGGGGTGGGAGGAGGGGGACAATGCCCCGGCAGAGGCTTGGGGCCACATCCGCTGGGATGTAAGCAGGGAAGAGAAAGAGCCGTCCCCTCCGCGGAGCAGACAGCCCAGTCCCGCCGGGATGCGATTGTTTTTCAGTGGTTGGGCTTTTTGTTTTGTGCTGGGCTCTGTTCCTGAGAGGAAATGAATCTGCCCTCCGGTACAATACAAATCAGTCTCAAGGCCGTGGCAGCAGCGTCTCCAGGCCACACTGCTCCCTTTGGAAGATGAAAGGAGATTAAAATTCAATTTTAAATCAAGCCCAGCTGGGAAATCTTGCTTCCTGCTTGCACAAAGGAGGTGGAAGGGCTGCCCCCTCCCTGCGTCTCATCTTCAAGGCCGCTGCAGCGCGGGGAAGCTGCTGTCCTGGGGCATGGCAGGGGAAGAAACGCTGAGCCCAGCCCTAGTGCAGGGGCCGTGCAGTCTCTGGCCGCGAGTGCCTGCAGCAGAGGCTGCTTTGGGGAGCAGCAGGCGCTGCTGCGGGAAAGCCTGGGGCCGCGTGCCGGGGCCAGGCTGTGCCTCGGGAGCATCCCATGGGCTGGGGCTCGGTGCTGGGGGCTGCGCTGCCCCCAGCGCTTCCATCTGCTTTCAGATCGCGCGGCTGGAGCAGACCTGGATGGTGCTGCGGCAGCGGCACACGGAGGGCGCGATCCTCTATGAGAAGAAGCTGAAGCCATTCCTGAAGAGTCTGAACGAAGGGAAAGGTAACAAGGGCGACTCCCGTCTCTCACCTGCCTGCTCCTTCCTGGTTCGGCTGGGCACAGCCTCACTGGAGAGGGACGTGTTTGAGAGCTGGGTCCCTCTCCCAGCAGTGCCAGACACTTCCCTCCTGCCTGCTGTGCAGCCCCAGCACCCAGCAGGGCCCGTGTGGCCTCAGCTGCCCCTTCCTTCCCAAGGAAGCATTTCATAACTAAATAAAGCCAGTGGCTGGGCACAAACACGGCTCAGCTGAGCCAAACCCTTGCGCTCGCATGGCAGTGCGTGCCAAGCCGAGGGGACACCAGCCGGTCAGAGGCAGGGAGGATGAAAAGCCGCATCCCTCCAACAGACAGTGCCCCAGGCCCCACGCACCCGCTCCCCACTGCAGCCCTGGGACTCACAGAGGCAGCCGGAGTAGGGACAGCAGTGTTCCTCTCCTGGGCACAAGCAGAAAGCCCGGCTGGTGGTGGAGGAGGTGATGGCCCCGGGCAGAGCCATCTCCAGAGCCACAGCCGCATCTGTGCTGCAGCTGAGCCAGAAAGTGTCTCCCGGGGCACAGTAGCAGTCCAGCTTCATAGGGCTGTGTGGTCGGGGGAGCGCTGCATGGGACCAAGGTGGACGGGGAGGGGGACGAGGAGGACACAGGGACACGGAGTCACACGCCTGCCAGCCACAGGGTCACGCATGGTGCTCAGTGTGCTTCTCTCTGCAGAAGGGCCGCCGCTGACCAACACCACCTTTCCCCACGTCATGCCCCTGGTGACTCTCCTGGAGCGGGACGATGCTCTGGTGGACAGCCCCGAGCCCTGGGAGACCACGGACAATGGTGTGGAGGTGGTCATGGCCCACCTGGAGGCAGCGCGGATGGTGGCCCACCATGGGGGGCTATACCACACCAACGCCGAGGTGAAGCTGCAAGGTAAGCAAGAGGGGGACAGGGACAGCCCCTTTCTCTCCACCGAAGTCCCGGCACTGGATGGAGCATCCTGCAGGCACAGGATCCCCATCCCAAATCCGTGGGACTGACTCTCCCTCCTTGCAGGTTTCCAGGGCAGAGCGGAGCTGCTGGAGGTCTTCAGCACCGAATTTCAGCTGCGGCTGCTCTGGGGCAGCCGTGGGGCCGAAAGCAGCCAGGCCGAGCGCTACGAGAAGTTCGACAAGGTCCTCACCGCCCTGTCCCACAAGCTGGAGCCGGCGGTGCGCTTCAGCGAGCTGTAACCCCCCCGGGCGCTGGGGAGCCCCTGCACTGGGCAGGCAGATTGGCAATTTGGAGACAAAGAGGAGCAACAGCAGCCACCTCCCATCTGCCACTCTCCTCCCCAGGCTGGGGGGTCCGCACTGCCACCCCAGGGGACGGGGACAGTGTCCGGGCAGGCCAGCGCCCATCATCCAGCCCCGCTGTGGTCCATGACCGCGTGGTGCCCCTCACCTCGACCTTTGGTTTCCTTTCTTTTCCATCTCCCTCTTGCCCACGGCCCCCTGTAAATACATTTTCACAGTCGCTTCTCGATGTACAGATTCGTGAGGGACGGTTCCTGTTGTAAATATTTCGGCTCGTTCGTTTTGTCCTGTAAATACCTGTACATATCTCATGGGCTTGGTTCTTACATACAATAAACTTTTATGCTCTCCCTCCGGAGGGTCT
>VXAA01005841.1:11254-24539 GCA_013399115.1 Anseranas semipalmata | reverse complement strand
GCGGTGGGCACCTTGGTTGGGGGGGGGCACGGGAAGCGGGGAAGCCCCCGAGGGGACGGAGGGAGCCGGAGGTGCGGGGGCGAGGCGGCCGGGAGGGCGGGGAGGCGGCGGGCGAGGGGGCCCGGTGCGGCCGGGCGGCGCCGGGGGACTTGGCGGAGGGGCTCCCGGCTGCCCCGGGGGCACTGCCCGGGGAATTTCGCTTCTGGCCGTCCACGAGGCGGTTCTCCGGTCCCAGAGGTGGCTCGGCTGCGTCATCGCGGCCACGGATTGAGGCGAGAGCTGTTAAAACCCGCATTTTGTAAACCCCGCTTTGAATTTGCTTCAGGTCTGGAGTGTGACTTGGCCGTGAATTTGGTGGGGCAGCCCCTGGTGAGGCAGCAGGTGATGAAAGGAGTGAGGGAGTTCCTGGAGAACCGGGATCCCGTGAAGCCCCTCGTGATGTCCTTCCACGGCTCAACTGGAACGGGCAAAACCTACGTGAGCTCCATGCTCGTCCGCCACCTCTTCCAGGGTGGACTCCAGAGCCCGTATGTCCACCAGTTCTCCCCAATAGTGCACTTCCCCCATGCTGAGCATGTGGAGCAGTACAAGGTAAGGGCTGCCTCTCAGCACAGTGCTACTCGATTCTTTTTTGGGTTTGATCATGTCCATCTTGATCCTCAGTACATACTCGGGCTGTTTCCTGCAGAGCAGCAGCAACAAAGCTCTTTGTTTTACCCTCTCAGACATGGTGGAGCGAGTGGCTCCGTGCGCTGGCTGAAGGATCCACTAGTAACTGTGGTAGACTCTGGCAGTCAGTTATCGCTTTCATTTTCCCAACAGCAGTCCTTGCTGCGATTGTGTTCTCGTTCTTTAAATATTTACACAGCCCTCTGAACACACAAAAGTGCTTCACTTAGTGCCTTTCATCTAAAATTCTCCCCTTGCTTTCCAAACAGCTAAATAGCTGTGAAAACCTGTGTATTGCTAGACTTCATAATTCCCTCCTTACACAGCAAGCAGCTCCTGAACAGCAGCTTAACCTGTGTCTCTTAAAGCCGAGAAAGGCAAGAAATCAAAATGTGAAGGTTTGCTAATGAAAGCTCAGCAGAGTAGGGCATCAACGCACCTGGACATTTTCCTTATGGGTGTTTGGAGAAGTTATTTGTTCTTTTGTGTCCTTAGAAGAAATACGCTCAGTAAGGTAAAACCTCATACTGGGCAAAATGCTTCAATTAAGAGTTACACATGCCTCCAGGAGACTTGAGCATTTGTGTGTGGGTTGGCATCTGCACTGAAGTAACTTCAGCGATAGTAAAGGGAGACAGAGCTCTTCTCGTTCAGTGCAGGCACACGTTTTTTGCACCAGAAAAGGAGCTAGCAAAAAAACACATCTCCCTTCTAGCACTCAGTAGCAGGGAACTGTGTAGATACAGTGAAATAGAGAAGGACACGGGGAACTGTAGGAGGCTGAATACCCAGCTTTAGTTTGTTGCCTCCTTCACACTGCTGCTTTAAATCTGTAATAAAAGATCTACAGTGGGCTAATAAAGCAGATAAGTCACTGTACCAGATCCAGAACAAAGGCGGCCTCCTCAGTGCTGGCTGTTCTGCTCTGAGTAGGTGGTGCTGTGCAGGGACAAGCTGCTTTCAGCACCTTCACCCCAGCCCTTGCTCTGTGGTAGCTCAAGCCTCCCTCGCTGCCCTCGGTATCTCACTGCCTTATGGCTTCATGGATATTTTTCCTAGGAAAATCTGAAGCACTGGATCCAAGGGAACTTGACAAAGTGCGGACGGTCAGCCTTTCTCTTTGATGAGATGGACAAGATGCACCCGGGCCTGATCGATGTGATCATGCCGTTCCTGGGACCGTCGTGGGTTGTGTATGGGACCAACTACCGCAAAGCGATCTTCATCTTCATAAGGTAAGAGAGGCCCCTCTGCGGCAGGTGTGACATCACGGGGCATTCCAGTGCACTGCTCCTCATTTGGGCACAGGTTGACGCCTACTTCAGAGCACACTTTCATTTTGCTTTTCCTTCTCCAAGCATTGAGCTTCTGCAAATACCAAGAGACGTTATTTCCTTGCGAATAGTCCAAATTGGAGAGTCTGAGAAAGCTTTGCTGTTCCTGTTATTTGACTACCTTTAGAGGAGTCATTTCAGGCCAGGCAGTGGGCAAACCTGGATTGCACTCATGCAGGCTGGAGGGTGTCAGATGCCCCCTCTGTCCTGCAACACCATTTTCCTGGATACCTGGTAAGTAAGCATCTCATTCTTCTGCAGCAACGCAGGAGGAGAGCAGATCAATGAAATGACACTGGATCTCTGGCGGGCCCACCGGGACCGGGAGGAGATCAGCCTGCAGGACATGGAGTCAGCCATCTCCAAAGCGGTGTTTGAAAACCCTCAGAGTGAGTCTCTGGAAGTGTTTTCTGTGGGGAGCAGAGCCCAGCAGAGGGAGCCAGGCCCATTCCACACAGCCACCGAATCACAGCCACTGGCATCTCCCAAGCAGACAGAAGGGGACAGGGATTTGGAGGGAAGGGAACTGCAATCCCCTCAAGGTTTCCTGGCAGAGGGAAGGAATAGCCCAGCTCCCCAAGCCAGCAGACCTGTTACCACGCTTAGCAAATTTCTTTGGAGAAAACGGGCATTCACAGTTGAGGGCTGGCACACAACACGGCACACTTACTGAAAAGATGCTGAGAAGAGCTGATCCCCACTGCCTGCTTGGATCTCCTTGCTTTGTCCTTGTCACAGGGAGCAGAACTTAAAATCTGACCAGTTAAGCCAAATCCTACCATTCCTGGAGAAAAGCAAATCTATTTGGGGGAGGAGGGGTTGACAACTGATTGGTTCAACTCCTTATACAAAACTAGAGCAGATCTGTCTTCAGCTGAGTGTTTTGGCTTCACACAAAGCAGCTCTTTGAATTCCAAGGACCGCAGACACTCTGAAGGTAAAACCTTATATCCTCCTTTGCTTTTGCAGGTGGATTCTGGAAATCTGGGATCATTAACGAACATCTCATTGATTTTGTTGTGCCCTTCCTCCCACTGAAGCACCACCACGTAAAGCAGTGCGTCGTCAATGAACTGGTCCAGCAAGGCCTAGAAGTGCGTCAGGGTGTTGTCCAGGAGGTGGCTGACAGCATCCCCTACTTCCCAGAAGAGGAGAAAATATTTTCATCAACAGGCTGCAAAACAGTGGCCTCTCGGATCAGTTTTTTCTTCTAGCCACTGGCAAGGGCTGTGCTCAGATCCATAGGGGATGTATATGGAGCTGTAAAGCTGCAGAGCCCAGGACCGGCGGGATGAGCACCAGGAGCTGTGTTACCACCCGGTAGCATGAGTGCTCTCCTGCTGAACTTGTCTCTCCAGCCCCAAGGATGCCGCTGTGGGATGCAGCTATGGGAACAAGTACAAGTGATGTGATTTAAAGCACTTTATCAATTTATCCTATGGCCAGGTGAAGGTGGATACGACCAACCTGGTGCACCACCCAAGACATATCTGTGATGAAAAGGGAAAGATGCGAAGAGAGACTGCAGTGTCAGGGAGGTTTCTCACCCTGTCAGCAGCACCAGTCTGCAGCTCTCCCCTCTTCTGGCAGCTACTGATATCCAGTGCATCAAGATTCTGAGCCCCCAAAAGAATTTTTTTTAATACAGTATTTTAGCATTTTTTTAAAGCTGTCCTTTTAAATGTGGCAGTTCCTCAGTACAATGTGACAATGCTGGCGTTGACTCCTGCAATGCTGGCTGGTGAACACCTTCAACATTGCAGCAAAGGTTTCTTTTCAAGGAAGCTTTAGAGCCAACTTCTTTCCAGTTTCCTTTCACTGTGAATAGGTGCTGGTAGGGACCAGCTTCACCATCTTCACCATCAAGAAGCACTGGACCATAATAAGGGAAAAGACGACACCCAACCTGCCAAGAGCCCAGCTCTTCCCACTCTCCCCCTGTCCATCTTTCCCCTGAAGTCCAAAGGCTTTCCCTGCAGCAAACCAGGAAAACAAACAAACAAAAAAAAAACACCAGACTTCTCCCTTGTTTTACCAGCTACAAAAAAAGTTCAGTCCTACCTCCAGGGGAGACCATGGTGCCACTAATGGTTTTAAAAATTCCTTTTATTGAGTGATGATTTCTACAGCAGGCTGAGGCTTTGGTGCTATGAGCTGTTGAGCCTCTTTTACATCCTTCTGCTGGTCAGACCTTGTAGGTTCTGGCTGGGCCAGCTCTGCTGAGCTTCTCGGGGGTACCACTTACGTGGGGACCTGGATACAAGTGAGAGAAGATCAGTACTCCGTGCTGTCAAGCATGGGGTGCATGGTACTGCTGGCCCTTGCCACGTTTTAATCTCGGTGCCGTCAGTTACTGGAGCACAGGCCGGAGGAACCAGAATTGTACGCTCTCTGGGAACAAACTGCCTGAGGGGTGGCTGATCAGGGACATTCCCCAAAACCCCTGATGCTCCTCTCGGGCCCTATGCTGAAATGAACCACCAGTGCTTGGGACCATTCCAGCCTTCCTCCAGAGCCCAAGCTTGTGGAACAGCAACTGTAGACACCACCTAGATGCGGCCTGGGAGCTGGCCCATGGACAGACTCAAATATCCCGCCTCTTTCAAAAATGTTAGGCATTTCTAATTTTAAAATAAATCTTTTATGAAATAAATAATTGGGAAACGCTCGTTTACTTGGATTCCTAACTGCAACTATCGCGGAAGGGCTTGAAAGACTTGCAGTTGCACGGGCACAGCTGCCTGATGCAATAGCACTTTGGGGATTTAGTGGCACAGAGATGGTGCTCTCTAATTAGGTAACTGGAAACGAGACAGTGGCCTTTCCCAGGGGAGAAGGCGAAATGGCAGTTACTGGCCCAGACAATCTCTCACAGAGGAGCCAGTGTAGGTACAGGAAAGCCACAGGGTCTGCCTGCCACAGCTGCAGGCAGCCCTTTTTCCCCTGTGCTGAGCACATCTCCACGTACAAGGCCACATTCCCAGGACTAGTGCCAGAGCAGGAGATGCTGTCACCTTTTAGCGGCAGAAAGAGGCAAAGCTAGCCTTTGGCAACATGAGTAATTCAGCAGTTAGCTCTGAAGGCAGCTGAAATGTGCCCCTGTGCTCCAGAGCAAACAAAACCCTGGTGCTCAGGGGTCTGGGCAAACCCCATTTGGAGTGGGCAGCACCAGCAGGCTAACACCCAAGACAAACCCACCAGTGCGCACCTGCTGCTTCTGTCACACCAGTTGTCATCAGCCAAAACTGTGAGTTCTGGAGGGCTCCGAAGTGTTTTCTCCAAGGTTTCTTGGGCGAGGCGTCCAGTCTCACTCCTCAGGATAGCTTGGACAGTCTTTCTTGGAAAGAGGTGGTGCGCGAGGGAAAGGATCTGCAGTGGCAACAAGACCTGGATGTCCTCCTGACATACCAGCACTCATGGAAAAACTTTCCCACAGCGAGCTCTGAGCCACAGGGTTTCCGCTGCTGCCACCAAACACCTGCCTTGTGCCACCAGCGAAGGACCTGCCAGCCTCACCAGGACCTGCCCTGACAGGGGGGTCCCAGACCTATTGAACCGCGTTGCTGCCCCGTGCAGTGCCATGCTTGGCAACAGCAGCGTGGGGACACGCTCCCCTTATCGCAGCCAGCTGTAGGAGGGCTTCTGCCCTGGGTTAGGTTCAAAAACACAGGAAAATGAAAATAAGCAGGAGGAAAATGAGCTGCCCAATGGCTCTAACACAAAACCATTGTAAAAGCATTGTAAAATAATGACTGCTGCTTGGCTTGGAGCTGTACCCTGGCAGGACCCCTGACCCCCAACCCGTGTTTCTTGACCCCAGCTGCTGGCCCTGATGCACAACAGAAGCACCAGGCTTGCCCCAAACCACCTAACCGCTAGGCACAGAGACCCCAGCTGAGCCAACAAGCCAGGAATGCTGCCCGTTGCCCGAGGAGGATGCAGGGGAGCAGCAGCAGGGCTGTACCTCGCTGTCCGTGGGGTCCAGCCACAGGCTTCGCACAGCGTCCTCCCTCGCGCTCTCCACCCTCCCCAGGCACAGGCGGGCCCTGGCCCGGCACAGGTAGTACGGCGCTTCCTGGGGGTCGTGCTCAATGGCCGCGGAGAAGCAAGCCTCCGCCTGCTGGTACCGCCTGCGAGGGGACAGGAGTGTGCGCCAGGCTCGCCGCGGGCCCTCGGGCAGCCCGCACCGCCCTCCTGCTCACCTCGCCACCAAGTCCCGCCGACCCTGCTCGTGCAGCGCCGCCGCGACGCGTCCCTGCACAACGCGGTTCCCTGGGCTCAGCTCCAGCGCCCGCTGGTAATCCGCTAGCGCGTAGGCCAGCTCCCCCAGGCGAAGGAAGCAGTCTGCAACGAGGCGGTGCCGGCATCTCAGAAACTGAGAGCGGCTGGGGTCTGGCTGCTGCCCCGGGCCTTTGTCTAGAGCTCTCCATGCTGGTGGGAAACACACGCCTTGTGTTCAGCCCACCCCAGGTTTCAGCATCATTGGCCAAAAGCTCTGTGCTGCAACTACCAGGAGATGCAGCCTGGTCTGGGAGAGCAGCAGGTGCCGGCTGTGCCCCAGAACAGACCAGGTGGGGAGGGAGCAGCAGCACCAGTGGTAAATCCCTGCTCCCGGTCCCCTCCCCACTGCTGAAACAGTACAGGCATCCCCGAGGGACACGGAGCTGTTGTCTGGGAACTGGGATCAGGATCAAGGGAGAACCCAGGAGCCCTACTGCCCACTTCAGCCACCTGTCCCTAACACAGGACCCCAGAGCAGGGCCTTCCCCCGCAGGCATTCACTGCCCAAGCGCCAGCCGCTGCTGTTTGACACCCCAGCCCTGTCCATGAGCCACTGCTCTTGCCCTGGGGACCCTGCTGTGACCCCCAGCCCAGCCACTTGCCTCCTCTGTTGACATAGAGTCCCTTCTCTGTCCTCTCGTCTCGCAGAGCCTCACCAAGGAGCATCACAGCCTCATCAAGTCGGCCCAGGGCGTAGCAGTGCACCACACAGTCATTGTAGGTGAGCACCAGCTGCCGCTGAGCCTCCCGGGCCTCTGGGCCCTCCTCGGCACACAGCTCCCTCGCCTTGGCTAAGTCCTTGCAGGCCGCGCTGAAGTCCTTGAGCCGCCGGAGGAGGGTCCCCCTGCAACAGGGGGACAGAGAAATGAAAACTCGGACACCACTGGGGCTGACTGGCTGCAGCAACACACTCGCTACCTGAGGGTGAAGAATTCAGCAGCCAAGGGGTCACTCTCAATGGCAAAGCTGATCTTGAGCAGGGCCCCACGCAAGTCCCCACACAGGGCCTTCGAGACCGCCTCGGCCTTGGCCTCCTGGCCTCGTCTCAGCAGCCTCTGCCGCAGAACCTGGGCAGCTCCGTGCTGCGGCTCCAGCTCCAGGGCCCGTTGGATGTCCTGGTGACACAGGGCAAGCTGCCCGGCAGGCCGGGTACCCTCAGGACCTGGCGCTTCCAGCTGCGTCCCCCACCTCCAGGAGGAGCAGACAGGGACCCTCAGGGGGACCAGAGCGGCCGTACCTGCCCAAAGCGCTCATAGAAGGAGGCACGGAGCACGTACAGATCAGGGTTCTTCGCATCCTCCTCCAGGTCTCTGTTAAGCATCCGGAGGCACTCTGGGAACTTGTTGAGGGCAGCGAGGCACAAGATGCTGTAAGAGGAGAGGGACGAGGCTGGTGGGGAGCCCATAGCAAGACTAGCCCAGCTGAACAGCCTTGTGCTGCCCTGGCTTCACCTCCTCCGGCGAAATACCCTGCGGTGAGGCTGCAGCTCAGCTGCCCGTGTAAAGGCCTCCAGGGCCTCGCTGTAGAGCTCCTGGTCAAGCAGACATCGTCCCTGCAGGAAAGCCTGTCAGCACGGCCACAGGCCAGGGCTGTAGACGGGGAGAAGGGTGTGGTGGCTCACCTGCAGGTCAAGGACAAGGGCTAGGCGAGCCAGGCAGTGCTGCTCCCGCGCGGGTGCCAATGCAAGCACCTTCCTTAAGTTCAGCGCGGCCGACTGGAAGTCACAAAGCTGGAGGAAAGCCTCTGCCCGCTGCTCATACAGCTCTGCCTGCACCACGGACACCCTCAGCCCATGGTGCCCATGACCCAGCCCTACTCAAGCTACCCAAGATCAGCCTAGCAAGAGGCTAATGCCACAGTAAGTGCATCCGGAAGCCAGATTCCAGTGTTACAGCCAGCCTTAATGATGCTGCCTCCCATTCCCAGCTCCCAGCCTGGCATGTCCCCATCCCTCCGGGGACCCATTACCCGCTGTGGATCCAGGCTGATGGCTTTCGTATAGCAGATGATGGCTTCCTCCCATTGGCTACAGGATGAGAACTCCAGCCCTTTCTGCCAGCTGCGGAGAAGAAAAGAGCCATGAGCTAGACCCAGCCTCATGCTGCCAAATGTGGATATTGTCACACAGTCCCTGACAGGTTCTGAAGAAAGCTCTGCTCCACTGGCAGAGCCAAGACACACGCAGGGCTGGAAGATGGCCAGGGGAATATTGGGAATCATGTACCCCCCCACCCACAAATACCCCAAAGACTGCTGCTAAGGACAGTTTGAGCAGGCAACGTAACAGGTGTGTGCATGTTAAAACACAGAGCAGCCCGCAGGTACTTACTGCTCCTGTATCCTGCCCTGCACAATCACAGGGAGGGATCCCACTTCCCGGGGGCACTCGACGCTGCGCAGGCACTGGCTGGGCCCGAAGATCCTCTGCAGGGACCTCTCCCAGCCGGCCCCCAGCTGCTCTTCGGGCACTGCCGTTACAAACAGCCCCCCAGCCTCCATCTCCGCTCCCACCTGCAGGAGCACGCTCTGCCCACGGTCCCCAGCAGCCCTGGCTTTGCTCCCCAGCCCCTGCCCCTGCCCCGGCCCCTCCTGAAGGTCCCCCCCACAGCCAGCGTCCTCAGGGAGCACCCCAGTGACCAAAACTGGCAGGAAGAGGGGAAAGGGGAGGGTCGCCCCCGTAACGCCCCAGCGCAGCCCCGCACCGCCGCCGCCCGCAACCAAGATGGTGGCGCTGCCCGGAAGCAAGATGGCGGCACCGCCCACAACCAAGATGGCGGCGGGGCGGTACCCCGGGAGTGCCCGGCTGGCCCCGGCCCAGGTCCCTGCAGAGGGGGGCGTCAGCACCCGCCCGGGGCCGGGGGTCACTTACAGCCTGGCGGGAGGGGTTTGTCCTTCTCGCCCACAGGGACACAACGGGGTCTGGCCCATTGTTGGTGCTCTGCAGTGTGAGCGGGCCCAGGGGGAAGGGGACGGGTGCTGCCCGCACCTCAGTGCAGGGCTCATCGTCCCCAGCTCCCATTCCCCGCTCTCCTGCCGACAAGCCCCTGCTCCCTTCTGTCTCCGTGTTTTCTCCTTCCCCTCTTCCCTCCACCTCCCCAAGGCTGACGCTGTTTTGGCACAGCAGCAGACATGGAAACAATCAGCTCAGGCGGCCCCGCCAGGCCTGGCAGGAGCCCGGGGTCCTGGCGCAGCCCAGCAAAAGCCTCTTCCAGACCCGTGTTTCTTGGAGCTGGGCCCGACACACCCGGGGAGGCGTGGGGGCCGCTCCTCGCTGCCCAGCACCATCCCCTCGCCCTTCAGCTGCCTGGCAGGGACCAGGGCTGGCCGCTCCCATGTCTGCCAGGCCCCTTGGCCAGGCATGAGCACCATCCCAGTCCATCCCCACGATGGCAGTCCCAGTGCCGCAGGGTGCCTGTGAAGGTGGCTGCAGCTTCCCGCCGCAGCACAAGCAGCTGCAGCTTTAAGGGTTTCTTGTTGGAAGCCCTTAGTGAGTCTCTGGGGGGAGACTGGGTGCACCCAGAGGGCTGCAGGGCCAGAGGGGAGAGCAGGGCAGGGACAGGGATGGCAGGGACAACATGCAAAAGGGAGCTGAGCAGGGACACACTGACCAGGAGGAGGGCTGGAGACCCTTTTTAGCTGCTTGGCCAGCCAGCCCTGCTGTCCCTCCTGACAGCAGCACCACCCTGAGGCCAGCTGCCCCATCTCGACTGCATTGTGGCTGGGCAGGGACCACTGCATCCTGGGTCCCTCCCTGAGGTTCCTGCTGGTGGCTCTAGCCTCACTCAGAACTTCTGTGTTCCCCGTTGTCCAGACATCGCCTTACCCTCATCACCTGTGGGTCCCCTGCTTCATGTATGTGCAGATGTACTGCAGCAAGAGAGGCCCAGCACCCTGTGTCATGGAAAGCCAGAACTGCCTGGAATTTCCTAGCTCACCAGCACATGAGGTCTGGTCCCACTGAGCTGGAGCAACCAGCGGGGAGCTTTTGGGGCCGTCATACTTTCTGAGTTAGGTTGTTCTGTGCCAAAACACTGGAGTTTTTGAAAGCTGGAGGAGCTCTGGCTCCTCCTGGCCAGCCTTGTTACAGGTCTCTTGCCAGAGCGGGCAGCCCAGGGAATGGCTTCTCCCCGCCACCACCCCTCCAGTATCCCAAAGGCTCTGGGCTCTCCTTGGCACAGGATGTCTGGGCTACAAGCCCTGAGAGTGTGGCGGCTCCTTGCCCATGTCCCAGCGGGCACTGGAATGCACCCCAGGTCCCTTGCTGGGCCACGTGTACCGCAGCGCTGCTGCTGCTTCTTCCTTCATCTGCTCCAGCTGGCACCAGACCTTCACCCGCTCTGTCTGCAGCTCCCAGCCAAGAGCTCCTCACACTGCATGGTCTGCATTGAGGTTACCTGCAGCCAGTGGACAGGCAAGGAAGCAAAGGTGTCCCCAACCTCCCATCAGCTCTCCATCCTGCCATATCACCTGTGCATGTACTATCTGGGACCCTGTGACTGCAGACTGCAATTGGACTTGTCCTGCTCTCTGTTCTCCAGCAGATCCACTGGGATCTTCAAGTCCTCTGTGACCTCCTGGAGCTGGTTGTTCTCCTACAGGAGGTCCTTGGTGTCATTTTGGTGGTCTCAGACATCCTGCTGTGGGGCTCAGCTGCGAAGGATTCCACCCACCTCCCCATCACCTTCATCATGCTGCGGGGGAAGACGGGCACAGCCCCCCACACCGTGGGCACAGGCAGCAACCCACCACCCTGGGGCTGGCCCCAGCAGGTGCTCCAGGGCCAAAAGGGGCACCCAAGTCCCAGGCACTGGGGAGAGCAGCAACAGCAGCTCTGGGGGCCTGGCAAGGAGCTCACATCTCCCTTAGTTCACCTGGACTAGTCAGTTGCAGCATTTTCAAGGAACTTACTCCTTCACCCCAGACAAGCCTCAGTTTTCAACCAAACGTTGCTCTGCAGAGCATTTGCTCACTCCAGGGACTTGAGGTTTAGCACCAAACAAACAAGCCCAGGCTCTTGAAAAGCAAACACCCTCCTCCAAATCTGGCCACGAACTTGACAAATGCCAGAGCCCAGCAGGACTCAGCTGCACATCCCAGTGCTCAAGCTGGTGTCAGGTCTTCAGTCTGAAGGCCAAAAAACCTCCGCTGAGAACATCAGCACAAATGAGGGAAGTCATTTTCATCGGTGATACCTGGTGAGAGCAGAGCTCCGCAGGAACGGATCCTCCTGCCTACATCCCACCACCAGCCCCGGAGAGGCCCCGAGCCCCGGCCAGCTGCACGTGGGGTGGTGGAGGGCAGCGATGCGCAGGGCCTCCAGCATTGCCGGCTGGTACCCGCCAAGGGACGGAGCGCACCGACGGCTGCCGTGGAGGGATGGGGCTCTGGTTTGCTAGAAAGGGCTTTTTCCCATGCCCCTGCCCCACAGAAGCATCCCAACCAGCACACAGCCCTCACCGCACCAGTACCAACTGCATCCTCCATCGGGCCCAGCCCTCACCCCAGGTCTGCTCCTGCCCCAGGAGCACACACATGCGACAGCTCCATTCCCCATCTCTCACCCTGCTTTCCCCCCCTCTGTTTCCCCTTTAGAGATTTTGTTTCCAAAGCGATCATCCCGAAGCTGGTGCCACAGGCAGGGAACGCTCTGGGATATCACGTGGGGCAGCGCTGCCCAGCACAGCCAGCACCCAGGCACATCAGCTCAAAACAGTCTGGTTTAATCCTCCCTGGGCTTCAGCCCAGACATGGCACAGGTGAGGGACAAGCCCGGTGGGTGGCAGGAAGCCTTCCCCCTTCCTCCTGCACCTGCAAATCCACATGTGACGTCCAAAAAAACAGACAGAGTTCGCACCGCTCGGGACAGTGCTGCCGAACCAGGGAGACGCGTCGCCAGCAGAGTCCAGCAGCCCCTCTGCCCGGCTGGGCACGGGCTCTCCGAGAGGCCCAGGGACGAATCCCACCTTGGGGCACCCTGGGGGGATCCAGTCAGTGATGCTCCCCCCTAGGTCACGATGCCCGGTCCTTAGGAGGAAAGGCAGCGAGCATCCCCATTAGCGGTCCAGGCAGGAGCAAGCCCTGCACATCCTGCTGCTTTCACACCGGCGGGGCAGGTGAAGGTCTGGCTGCTCCCAGGGAGGCTCCGCTGCCAGCACCAGCAACCTCAGAGCTCGTCGCGGGCGGAGGAGCGGAGGTGACCCCCGCCACCCCGCGGGTCCCTCAGGGTCTTCTGCGAGCCCACCCAGCTGGTCTGCTTGGAGTCGTCGTCCCAGATGGTGGAGGTCTCTGTGTCGCTCAGCCAGTTGCTGTCCCCGGCGTAGTGGGTGGGATAAACCAGGAGGGGGTGAGCCGAAAACACCAGCAGATCCCGTGGGGCGAAGTGCCGCTTGTAGTCCTCGCTGGGGAGAGCGGGAGGAGAGGTTCGCATACAGAACGTGGCTCGGGGGAGAAAGCAGGGCTGGAGAAGCCACCGCGTAGGCAGGGACAGCGGGCAGCGGGGACGGGCACGGACGCTGCATGCTCAGAGGAGTCCGGGCGAGTGCGGGGCTCCTAGCAGCTCCCGCTTCACATCCAGAGCTCCAACCCACCCTGGGAATAGGGGCAGGGAGGTGACCCCGATGGGGCCGAGACCCCCGTACGGGGCCAGCATCGCGCCCCAGCTCCGTCCCCGCCGCCGCCCCCCCCATGCTGGCAGAGGGCCACTTTCCAGCGGCCGGCGGCCAGGCGGCGGCCGGGGGGGAATGAGCTCATGCTGCAGATGTTTTCCTCCAGCATGAGCAACACCGGGGGGGGACGGGGGGAGGACGGTGACGACGGAGAAGAAACACATGTTCCNTCCTTACTTGGGGTGCTTGTCGTACATGATGGGCAGGAACTCGTCCACCGGCAGCATTTTGGAGAGGGGCTCGGCAGCCAGCAGCTTCTGCGCCCCGCGGCGGGAGATGGCGTAGGCCAGCGTCCAGTACGAGTACCCGGCCACCACCAGGTTTCGCACGCCCTCC
>VXAA01005839.1:0-39714 GCA_013399115.1 Anseranas semipalmata | reverse complement strand
TCGGGATATTCTATGATTCTGAGTTTTAACTGCAGTATTTCAAACCTGGGTATGCATTTGATTCCTTTTATTTTGAAGGACTTTGCCAGATTCCCTCCAAGATGTTTACAACTAAGCTCAGAGATACAATACCTTCTGCTGAGGTGCAGAAGCCAGCACAGCCATGGAGAAACAGGATCTATGAAGGTTTTAAAGTTTAAGGGCAAGAAATGTTGGCCCCTTACCTGATCTGTGGTTGAGCTAATACTTACAGAATTTTGTGAAAAGGGGGGCAAGGCGATCTAGTTGTGTAGTGCATGGGTGGCCAAGGGTCTTGACCTTATGGACTGCATGCAAAAATCTGCCCATGCCTGAGAGCCACAGAGACTAACCATGTGCTTTGACGATCCAGGGAGAGAGGAGATGTGGGAGCTGCGCATGGACAGGAGGGTCTCTTTGTGTGGGGGGTGGGGAAGGTTGGGACACAGGGTCCCACTCAGTAGTTTCAGAGATGGTGAGAATACTAAGGAAGAATGAAGAAGAATTACTCCTGGAAATTTTGATTTATAAGGCAACCTCCACAGATGCTTGTAAATTCAGTTTGCATGTTGTAAATTCAGTTATGCCACAGGGGTGCCAGAACTGGTGTGACTTTTTTCCACTGCTGGTTTGCAAATATAGGCTTGAGAGCAAGAATTCAAAGATGTAATAAAAAAGAGGGCTTTGATGAGGACTAACGCCCTCATTGTTTCCAGCAAAATTCAAGATATATCCATAAAATAAACAAGATTTTTATTCTGAGGCAGTTAAACTGCCAACAAGCTCTTTGCTAAAATTCAGACAGAAATGCAGTCAGCATTAACATTCAATTGGAAGCTTAATTTCAATGGCAAACTATTGTTTTGAATTTGGTGCTTTTACTGGCCAATCCCATTAAAAAGCTTTATATTATAAAATATATATTCGCATAGACCAGTGTCTGTTATTATGTGGGACACGCATAGATTTATTTTGATTTTTTTCCTTAAATACATTCTTGATTCAAATCTTTTTAACTAACATTAATATCTGTGACTGTAGAGAGTCCATAAGCAGTATAGGTTTCTAAGTGTGACCTACTTTGCAAGTTACTTAATGTTAAATTTCAGTGTCATTTGACATGGAGTTCCTACTTGTTTGGTTGTCACTGTAAAGTCCAAGGCATATATAACCATGTTAGGATATAGGGAAAGAGTTTTAGCCTTTAAAAAATAGTAATAATAATTAGCTGCACTTTCTGGTACCTCTCTTGTTTTATATGTAAATTTATAAGCAAATTTTTGCTTATTTTACATTAATGCCAAAACAGCTTCTTCCCACCTCCTATCCCTGTAGGTCACAAGGTGTTGAAAGGAGTACCATGCTCATTTTCTAAGAAATGAGCTAAAAGGCACCTCCCAAGCTATGTCGACATCTGAGAAACATTTTTAATATTCCAAAAGTCTTTTGCAGAACTGAACAAGTTCTTTTAAATACTTCATTACTGCTTTTCTGGCAATCATTCACCAGAAAGCCATATGGTGCCAATAAATAAGCCTTCACTAGATAGACATTGTCCCATACAACAGATATAAACACTTGTTAATTAAACCTAATTAAGCCAATAGCATACATATTGGAAACACATGCTGACCAATTAGCTAACCAAAGTTGCCCTCGCCAAGTCTTCAGCTTTTGGCAGATTGCTGACATCTTAAAGCCATGTCAATTAAGAAAAAAGTCAGGCTGTTTAGGAAGGTGGAGGTGAAAGAAGTTTGTGTACACAGGCACAGCCCTCATCTCATATCTGTGCAGATGTAAGGCTAATTTTCTCTGTGGTCTGAAAGTCAGTAACACTTCTGATTCAGAGAATTTGGTGATGGAAAGTGTCCCAGAGAGAAAACAGGGGTCACACACAACTTCTTCTTTGTCACTTCACTGATGTCTGTAGGCACAAAATACCAGTGGGTGTACAGCCAAAAGATGTGTTGTGCCATTGCAAACTCACAGGCAGCTACCTTGCACCTCCCAGTGCACACCCTTGCACCCACCCAAGGGTCCCCACCTACCAAATCCCATAACCCATTCACTGGGCAGCCAGGGTTGTCATAAAACCAAGAGCTCTTGGTTCACAGATGTCTCCATGCTTTCAAGATCAGTAGCAACTCATTCCATTGCTTTTTCCTAAATACATTAACACTGTACAAACTCCGACAGCCTTCTATACATCACTAGGTTACTCCAATGTAAGAAATGCTAGCTACATCACAGCCATCATTCTGCTTTAGAGTTAGCACTCTATTGACACAAATATTGCTACACTTTATCCTTTTTTTTTTTTTTCTCCAAAATTCACCATTCCACCAGTCTGGTTAATGTCTTCTTCATCTAGACATTTCAGCTGGTACCTTTGGTGTGTAAATCTCTGCCTAAGCTCTATCACCTGGGGCTGGCAGTGTGGAGAAGGGCACAGCCTGCAAGTAATGGGGAAGAGACTGCCTGATGCGTTAGTGTACATTTTGTGTTTAGAGCGCTAGTGTTTGTTTTTTTAGTTTAATGTTTAGTTTAGAGCTGCCTGATGTTCACAGTACAACAAAGCTTCTTAGAAAACATACAGTATAAAAAAGAGTACAATGGATTTTCAAGAGGTTATATCACCACTGAGCTGTTCTCCCTGTTGCTTTTGCCTGATCTCATATAATGTACAATAATGTACACCACATATGCAAGCACATTGAACTTATAAACACAAGGGTTAACAATCATTCCTTAGGGAAAAACTCAGTTCCTATAAAAACAATAATTCTTATTTTAATTAGGAAATTTACTAATCCCATATCATACTTGCTGCCTTTTGGAAGCTCTAAGCAGCAATATACCAAGACCAAGCTGAGGACATAACTTTCAACTAAACATATATACACTGAAATAGAGACATTTTCAGGAACATTGACAGGAAAATCATAGAATCATAGAATCATTTAGGTTGGAAAAGACCCTTAAAATCATCAAGTCCAACATCAGTCTTTGAGACAGGAGAACTAACTGCTAATTCCCAACTGCTGTTGCTATCTGTCCATTTAAAAGATGNTTGTTAATAAGGCCAAGAAAAACATTAGGATTATGCATGTTCTGATATTCATAGTTGCACTATTTTTGCTGTGCAAATTCACTCACTTTTCCAATGCCTAGTACTACATGTTAAGCCTAATGCAATAAAATGAAATGACCTTTATATTTTGTTTAATTCAATGCAAAATTTCATGCAAATGTCTCACAGGTAACTAAATATTTGTATGAAATATACTGTTTTTATGAATATTATATCAGGAATATTTACTGGTTGGCAATGTCAATTAGTCTACATCTACATATGCAATATTAAGACACAAAATTGCATATGTTTCCAATTACTATAAAATAACTGTAATTATTTACAATCTTTAAAGTATCAGAAGATAAGTTATTGCATTGGAATAATGGCACAACAACTAAATTTTAAAACATTGCAATATCTATAGATCCTTTAGAGTGTTCATTTACACATAATTGCTTTCTCTCAGAAATCAAGAGGTACTACAGTCATTTGAAGTTTATAATGTGGGGTCAAGTGATGGTGAAGCTATGACCAGATAACGAGTTAGATCACAATACCACCTAATACAGAGTATCAGAAGTTTGCAGAAAAATGTGCAAACAATTTTTCCTATTGGAAGTAATTTGAATTGTTCCCCTCTACATGCAAAAGGGGGATAACAGGAAGGTTACATGATTCTTCTAGTTTTCTAGTTGCCTAGGTCTCCATGAGAGCCTCTAAATGCATGCATGTACTTCAGAGTATGCTCATTTATCACCAATACTGCTTTACCTCTCCTAATTTTTAAGAAGCAGCAAATAAAAGGAAATCACTTTCCCAGACTCTTTTTTTCTGTTAGTACAATGTGAATAGAGGCAAGGAGAAGCTTAAGATGCCAGAATGCACATTAGGCGGTCATAGCGAAAACATTAATTTTGGTGGCTTTCTGAATAAAATATTTTTTCTTCATCTCAAAATAGTAACTGCAAAATAAATCTTTAACCTCAGCTGTGCTATTTTCTATTATGTTAAAGCAAACTGACATTTGACATGAGCAATGTAAAGCCCACTCTAGATAATAGATTTTGTAATGAATTAGAGAATAATCAATTACATTTATAGTTCACAAAGTTCTGGAAACAGCAATATTCATGCCAGTTATGTCCGTCAGTTTTCTAACAAATCTTCCTCAGAGAGATACCTGATTTACTTATTTACTTAACTTTGTGTAGTATGCTTACAGAGATTATTTTCAAGTGAAATATATTAGTTTTAAAATATCCTGCATTAGTTTACATGAACATGTGTCTTCTGCAACCTATGTGTATAACTAAGTTCATGAATCTCAGAAACAGTGTTTGCAAGAGAAAAATTGTGTTTGTGGGCTTGGCAGATATAATGAGATATGCTCAGAGCTGTAAAAACTTTACTAGACTTTGAAGAACTTTTATAAACTCTGCTCCCAGAAAATTATCATTTGTGGCAGGCAGGTGCAGGTGAAGAACAGTAGCCTTGACCATGCCATTGATGAAATGTCCATTACAATTCTCTGCTGGGCAAAACTGGACTTGCATTAAAATAGAGAATTATTCTTCCTCCACAGTATCATTTTCATTTTGAATATGCAGATTTTTCATAGAAACTTGGCCATAGTTTTCCTCAGAAAATTCATATTCTGATTTTCTGGTCAAAATGACTATTTGATGTGAAATCATCACGAACATGATACATGTAAACAACTGGATGAATAAGTGGGGAAATAAAATTTAATTTAAAAGTTTTAACAGATCAGATCCTGATCTTTTTTCTTCAGATTTTTGGTTCATAGAAGTTCACATAATTTCTGTTTTTCATTCCTTGAGTAAGACAAAAAAAAAAAAATCTGAACCTAAAAGTTTTTGTGGGAATCTTATTCTCAACACCACGCTGAAATTACAGTATTCTCTACAAACAGCTTCATCCCTTTTCTTGGGAAAGACATCAGAGATATTCCTCAAACTGACTATTATATTTCTTCAGGTTCTGATTTGCAAGAAAGTTATGACAGCCTTTCTTCATATAATACTGTAGCTTAGCATAGTAAAATGTTCACTGCCATACTACTAAATTTAGCTTGAGTAAACCAGCTTCATCTCCCTGCTTGTTGGCAGCTTCATCTATAAAATAGGGTAATAGTCTTTATTTAATAGATGCCTGTGTAAGTTAGTGTGTTCTGGCCACTATGTATTTCAAGATTTTGAAGTATTGTTAATGGGTCTTTTTACTACACATTGAAACACTATGCACCTAGTAAAGCCTGGCCTTCCAAATTCTTGCCTAGGAAACCTTAATGGGTTCAGTAAGAATATTCCTATAAGAAAAAGCTTAAAAGACCTGATTTAAATGACTTAATGATTTAAAAAATATAGTCAGCCTTTAGTTATTTCTTTCCCAAAGTGAAAAAGGAATCACACACAAAGTATTTTATTTTTATTTTATTTATTTATTTATTTATTTTGAGTAGGGCAGGGGGACATGAAATGTCCAATGAAATTCATGTTGTTTGACAAACCTCTTCTATCATCAATTTCTTATGGGACTTGTGATGTTATAAAAAATCACGCAAAGATAATCAAGAACCTGATTTGACACGACAGCCTTGATTACTGTGTCTAGAAGAGCAAAAAGCTTTCTGAAGAGGATTACGTTAAGTGTAGGCTCTCTGTTACCAGTCACTTCTAACCAATCTGTCAGCCATTTTAACACCTTGCTTAGGTAGGAAGGTCAGCTATCTGACTGCCAGGAATAGCAGTTTTACAAGGAGGTGAATAATGAGATCTGTTTCTTCTCCATATGAGGACAAAGTAACTGTCTTACTAAGTTTCTGAAGCAAACTAAGGAAAGACTGATACAGTACTTAATGTAATGCATTCTTTTATTCATCCCTGTTTAGGTAATTGGGAGAAATACTTGAACCAGACTGATAACATCCTATGCACTGCAAAGAGAGAAGTTATTTGAATGCATTACAAATTCTGCCATTTAACTGTTTCAGTGTTTGTATTGGGTCTGGCTGGCACGTACATAGTTTTCTTCATAGCTGCCACTACGGTGCTGTGTTTCAGACTTGTGACTAGAACAGCATTAATAACACCCCTATGTTTTGGCTATCACTGGACAGTCCTTTCAGAGTGTCAAGGTTTTCTCTTTTTTCCACTTAGCCTCATGGAGTAGGCTGGTGGCTGGCAGGAAATTGGAAAGGGACACAGGCAAGACAGCTGACAAGAAGTGGCGAAAGGGATACGCCATACCGCGTAACACCATGCTCACAATAAAGCTGGGGTAGCAAAGGAGATTTTGTTTGTTTGTTTGTTTGTTTTTCCTGGGTGGCTGTTGCTCAGAGAGTGCCTGAGCACCAGTCTGCTTGTGGGAGGTGCTGACTGATTGTCTTTGCATCACTTGTTTTTTTCCTCTTTTCTTCATTTACTAGTGGAGGATTATGTCTTTATCTCAGCCCACGAGTTTCTTGCTTCTGTGCTTACTGTTGTCCCTCCCATCCCACTGGGGAGGAGAAAGCAAGCAAACAGCTGTGTGGGTGGTTAGCTTCTGGTCAGGGTCAGCCCATCACATTGTTATACCTGTAAAATAGTTTTCTTACACTCTCAGTCACACGTGTTTGTGTTGGAGAAATAGCAAATGCTTGTCTTTACTATATCCTGCTGTTATAGGTCATGGCACATTACCTGACTCCTTCGTCAAGTTTAAGGCTATATGACTTCTCCCCAGACTTTACATATATGTACATATATATGTATATAGACATATGTATATATAGGTATATATATTTGTCCAAGCTATTCAGTCATACTGCTCATAATTCTTATATCCCTGCCTCAAATTGTTTTAAAGTTTAATCAGAAGTGAAGGAGATTCTCACCTCACTTTGGGAAACCTTTAGCTCATGTATACCATTGACTGATGCAAATGTACTGAAAAGTACACTAAAATCTACACACTTCTAATCTCAGTGAAGAAATACCTGGCCTTTCTTTCTTTTTTAAGTCTTGAATTTAGACTTTTTTTCCTTTTCTTTTTTTGACAAATAGAGTGACACCCAAATATTTCCCCGTATCTAAGCAAATTAACATGTATTTTCCTTGACATCAGGAAGTGTTCTAAGCATGAGGAACATTCATTTGGTTTAGAGATTTTATTGAGCATAACTAGTCTTGATATATTTTTTTTGGCACAACATTCTTGGTGTAGTGGCTTCGTGGTTGAACTCTGCAGACTTTGTGCAACAGGATCCCCACTTAATGGTTTAGTTTGGCCATATTTCAAAAACAGACAAAACACGATGCACTTTTATTTTATAGGCTTCTTTTCCAATTTGTGGCTTTCTTCTGTGGAAGAATTTTTTTTTTTAATAAAAACAATCATTCACCTCAGTTACAGAAATATGGTTAAGAAAGAAGAAAATGTAACTTAACTTAACATAATACAGGTTGACCTGGAGAAAAATACTTGATAAGCAGTGGCTCATTTCACACTTTTCTCAGTTACTCAGTTTTAACAGCTGTGAGTACAATTCATAGAATCATAGTATCATAGAATCATAGAATCATTACCATTTCTGATATAAACAGAGATGTTTGCTTTGAATTTAGATTTTAATTACTCATTGCATAATTGCCTTGTTTGTTCTATTTGGTGACCTTGGACCATTCTTACAATGCTAGTCTGTATTTTTTAAAACTAGAAAAACTGACAAAGCCCGGTGTTCTATTCTGAAGAGAAAGTCTGTTTTCCAAATCTTTCAAGATACTTTAAATTAAAAATATGTATTTTTACTAATAGAGAATATGAAATCATTGTTAGGTTGGATATTAGGAGGAAGTTTTTCACTCAGAGGGTGGTGAGGCACTGGAACAGGCTGCCCAGAGAGGTTGTGGATGCCCCATCCCTGGAGGCATTCAAGGCCAGGCTGGATGTGGCGCTGGGCAGCCTGCTCTAGTAGTTGGCAACCCTGCCCAGAGCAGGGGGGTTGAAACTAGATGATCTTTAAGGTCCTTTTCAACCTATGCCGTTCTATGATTCTATGATTCTATTGTTGGATTTTATACCATGATAATTTCATATGGAGGCTTATAGAAAACAGAAAGAATCAGATGCTCTGCCCTGCAATTTATATGTTAAGGCTTTGATAAATACACAGTCCAAACACAACAGTCAGTATAGTTAGTAGGATTTCCGCAAATTTCAGTGATTTGAATACGGACAAATAAAGAACAGAGAAAAGCAGAAAAAGTACTGTTTTTTATAATTCTCAGGCAAAAATCCACACTTATCTGATATCTTGTAATCCTTGAATAGTAAGGCATGCAAGGAGAATCTGTATCATATTCAAAGACATGTTGTGTTAACACAGCACAATGTGGTGCCTTGCAAAACAATTTTGTAGCCACAGGCTGGGCTGCAAGGACATGGCTGCATTGCTTCAGTTCAGTTCCAACTATAATATCTCACTATCATATCTCTGCAAGTCACTGCTTCATGCTTTGCAGGCCTACCTAATCACTGCTTCACTGAAAAAGCACATTCATTACCAACTTAGTTATTAGACTTGTGAACGGCTATAGGTTAAGGGCAGAAATGTAACTTCTGGAAAAATAGCCAGTATAGCTGAATAAATGACCTAACATTTTTGCACTTAGTTTTTACACCTTTCTCATCATTATATATCTGAATTGCCTTCAGCTGTGCATTAAAAAACTTTGACTAATATTTGCCATGTTTGTTTTCCTCTTCCTCCTATAAACAGAATGCAGTCTTTCAGTTTAGTAGGGTTTATTTATTTTTACTATACCTACATAAACATGTGTTGTGTTCATGCAATCAAAGCACTTGCTCTTGGAAATATCACTAGAAAATAGTAAAATTTGTGAAGACCTTTAGTTTCCTTTCTTATTCTTACAGTACTTCATATATATATATATATATATACACACACACATATATAGTGACTAATAGGCCTTGAAGTGGGAAGTTCTGTTGTTACAGGAGTACTGGCAGTCAGTCATGGTCTTTATCCTGGTATACATCTTTTAGATACAGTGAGACTTCAAGCATTGAGCATGATAAATGTAAAGGTGTAAACCTTTAGCTTGTCTCCATGTTCTCTGATAAACCAGCTTTACAGGTACAGTGTACTAGATATCTTTAGGACAGCCCATGCAACTAAGGACACCACTGCAGCTTTCTCTATAGGTCAGATTTCTCCAGAGGCTGATGTATTTAACCTTACTGTAGTTTCAGTGGATGTGTTTTCTTTGGATTTTAGCAAAGCTTTTGATACTGTCTCTCACGGTATCCTTCTGGACAAAATGTCCATTATACAGCTGGACATGTACACTATAAGATGGGTGGACAATTGGCTGAAGGGTCTGGCTCAAAGAGTTGTAATAGATGGGGTAACGCGAGGCGAGTGGTAGTCACTAGTGGTGTTCCCCTGGCCTCAATTTTAGGGCCAGTTCTCTTCAATGTTTTCATCAATGTCCTGGACACAGGAGTTGAGTGCACACTAAGTAAGTTTGCAGATGATACTAAATTAGGAAAAGCTGTTGATTCCCTTGAGGTTAGAGAGGTCTTGCAGAAAAACCTTGCTAGATTGGAGTGCTGGACAATCACCAAGCATACAAAGTTTAATAAGAGCAAATGCTGGATTCTGCACCTGGGACAGTGCAAACCTGGAAGTACATATAGGCTGGGGAACAAGTGGCTAGAATGCAGCCCTGGTAAGCTCCATATGAGTCAACAATGTGCCCTGGTGGCCAGAAGGGCCAGCTGTATCCCGAGGTGCATTAAGCACAGTCTAGCTAGTCCGTCAAAAGAAGTGATTGTCCCACCTTACTCTGTGCTGGTGCAGCCTCACCTCATGTACTGTGTGCAGTTTTGGGTGCCAAAATATGAGAAGGACATAAAATATCAGAAGATGTCCAAAGGAAGACAACAAAGATGGTGAAAGTACTCATGGGAATGACTTATAAGCAAGGAGCAGGTGAGGATACTTGGTTTGTTCAGCTTAGAGAAGAGCAACCTGAGGGGTCACCACATTGCTGTCTACCACTTCCTCATGATGGGGTGCGGAAAGTTAGGTGCTGATCTCTTCTCTCTGGTGGACAGTGATAGGACATGAGGGTATAGCTTAAAGCTGATTCAGAAGAAGTTCAGATTGGATATTAGTAAAACATTCTTCATTGAGAGGTTGGTTGGGTACTGGAATGGGCTTCCCAGGGAAGTGGTCATGGTCCCAGCCTGTTGCTGTTCAAGAAGCACCTGGATAATGTTCTTAGATACATGGTTTAACTCTTAGGCTACCCTATGTGGAGCCAGGATTTGGAACTTATGAGCCTCAGAGTCTATGATTCAAAAGGAAAGGCTTCTCGTCACATTTGGCCTTAATACTAGCTCTTCCTGCATCCCACAATCATACTGGATCACAACGGCTACAAACATAGCATCAAAACTCAGGGTTTCTATTTTGCTGGGAAATTTGGAAAAACAGAAACTAAACCCCAAAACAACAATGACCCAGAGTTCAGTTTTTGGAACACAAAGTAGATATAAAAAAGAAATAGCGTGGAAGGGAAAATAACCCATAAAAATTATTCTGAATTAATCAAAATATTTGGTGTAGGAAGCAAAAAAGCAGAAGTTTGGTGCTCGGCTCTGTGAGGAAGCACAGAAGTCATGTGAACCTCAGTTCAAGCCATCATTCTTGAGGTCTCCAAGCTTCCTGCTGAGCTGCTGGGATTTCTCAGGCTTCCAGACTCTGGTTTTGCAATACTATGAGGTCCACAAATCAAGCTGTCTAATGACACAGTCCAGCGCCTTAGGGGCAAATTGTACAACAGGTATGCTACTGAAACTCTTTGGGTTTTAGACTTTAAAGAACCAACACAGGTGAGATGTCAGGAGAAGAAATATCTTTCCAAAGGAATGCTGCCTGTAGTTCATCAAAAGTTCATAAAAACGAACTTTTGTGTCTCCTCTGACACAACAAAAGCCTTAATGAAATCTGTTCTCTGAAAAAAATGTTTTGTTGGAAAATTCTCAGCCAGTCTCATAAAAGCCCCAAACTGTCAGTCATACAACAATATTTTCCAGAGTTATTTTCCAAGTTCAGTGTCTTTTTTTGTGGTTATTTGTATGAGAAGGAATAGTGAAAAAAGATTTTCATATGTTTACTTACACAGGGCAATCCTGCTAATTTGGTGATATTTGAAAAATGCAGTCTCCAACTGGAACAATATCTTTGTAAAATGTTTAGGTGTAAATGTTACAAATCAACACTCTATCCCAGGGGACTCCAAACACAACAGCAACAGAATTAATCCCTCTCTTGAAGCATCTGTATCAATTCTATAAATACTGCAATATTGCTGGGAAAATACCTCCATCTAAATTAATTTAAGAAGGTATGTTGTGTTTTGTTTCTTCCTTGGGCTGGTTTCGAGTAATCATCCAGGATGAGTGCACATTATTTTTGAGTTTCTGTGTCTGGTTTTGAAAGGATCAACACATCATAACTCTCAGCAAAGTTTTCCATGGCAGAGCCATCATCACTGGTTCATACTAAAGTCAAGTAAATACAGAATAATGAAGTCTCTGGTTGCTGTTGATTGCTACTGAGCAAGAAAGAACAGTTAAACATCCCTTACATGGTGGTCCTATGACATTAAACAGACAAAAACCATTGTTCATAATTGGAAAGCAAACTTACGTATAAAAAAAGACTCCATTTATAGGTGACTTGGCCATTTCTTGCCATAATTTTAAAGATTCAAGTGGCTTCAACAATACATACATAAAGTAGTCTTCAAGTCTTACATAATGCTTCCTTACTAAACTATAGATCAAATGAATTTGCTATTGACCTTAAATCCTTTCTGGAGATATTTTTAGTAGTCCCTTTACAAGGGAGTAGTAAAAGAATAATTTAATTGTATTTGAATTTCAAAACTGTATCTGAATCTAAAAATTTAATTTCAAAAATGTATTTACATATAAACTGCAGCCTCAATACTTTGAGAAGGTCCCATTGATCTAAGATCTGAGCAAGATGAGATACCTTTACAATACCTGGGCTAGGCATCCATTCTCAGTTACAAGCCACAACATAAATAGTAACCTCTGAGTGTAAGTAATCCAACAAGGAATTTTCTAACAGTAGATAACTGCTTTCCACAGCAAGTGCTAAATTAATAGAAAGATTTAGAATTGGTATTACTTAGAACCTCTGTTACAAATCCATAATTTGTTTTCATAATTTGATGAATATGTTGGCAACAAAAACAGTAACCAAACATCTTTCGTGTCTCCTTAAAACCCTAAGATATCTTTGGAAAAATTAGGTTTAGAAATCTTTGAGATGAACCTAGAATGATACATATGTTTACATTGTTATTACTATTTATTCATTCTCTAGAAGTCTTCACAACTCTGTAAAAGGACTTAAAGAATTTCATTTTGAGGTGTTGAATACATTTTAAACTAGTTCAGTTGAATTCCAAAGCCATTGACCACATGAGCTGGCTCTACAACAAAACTCCCAGGTTTTCCTTCCTTGTGGGTATAAAACACCTGGCTCCCAATTCTAACATTCAGTGAACCATTTCTCAAGTGTGGTGTTCTCTGCTGAACCGCCTCTTTCCTTGTCCTACCTCCTATACAGACTCAGATGTCTGGGTGTTTGGAGACGACAGTCAGTGACAGCCTAAGTGTCACTGGCTTTGACTCCTTTTCTGATGTTTGGAAAGTGGAAATAAAACTCATTTTCTCTGGAGGGCTGTGACATGGAAAGGTCTAAGGATTAAACAGGTCTCACACTGGATCCATTGTGAAGGTACTGCTGCTCTTGAATTTCATAAAATAACT
Organism: Anseranas semipalmata; assembly: GCA_013399115.1. Taxonomy (NCBI): domain Eukaryota; kingdom Metazoa; phylum Chordata; class Aves; order Anseriformes; family Anseranatidae; genus Anseranas; species Anseranas semipalmata. The sequence continues at coordinate 26,726 of VXAA01005839.1, read as the reverse complement.
CTACTTCTCCTGTCGGTATAAAGGCATCCCTTCTGCTCATCCATTCTAACCGTGGTACATGAAACAAGAAGTTAAAATACCTCACCACTCCATATCACATGTTACCTGCTTAATTGCATGCTGTCAGAAATCTCAAGGGTTGTTGCAGGGACAAAAATAACACAACTGCTGTGGACACCACATGTTTTCTGTCATAATGGGGAAAAAATAAGGTCAGTGTGGGCTTGAAGGTTTGTAAAGCTTTAGCCTGCCTGAATTATTTTATGCTTGTGAAAGTTAAGCAGATAAGAAACACATTAAATAAGATGACAGAATTTAGATTATACTTCCTCCCCTCCTCATGCCCCTTCCTGGTCTTTAGTTCAGTGGATGAATTCCTCCCACCCATTCCTTTTTTTTTTCTTTCTTTCTTTCTTTCTTTTTTTTTTTTTTTCAATTTGTTAAGATGCTAAAATCTGCTTTGTGTGATTTATGAAGGAACTTGAAGCGATTAGTTTCACAGTGCATGAAAATTCCTCAGGTTCAGAGGGATGTCCAATCTGTTACACTGTGAGCTGTTGACTGGATGAGAACATGAGCAGCTCGGAGCCATAAGGAGATTGTGTTGAGTTATTAAACACTTGTGGTAAAGCTGCTTATTGTTAATTCCCCAATGTCCTGCTGAAGCGATCGGATAAGATCAGATCGGATTAGATCAAAGAGCCTGGGAACCAGTCTTTCGAACAGATTCATTTAATCAATAAAGAGGGCTTCCAAAGAGAGAGAAGCAGTACCAGGATCACAAGAGATTAGGCTAGGGAAAATAAGAAACAACAGATTATTTTCCTCTTATTTTTAAAAAGTAATTCTGTAAGCCAAAATGTGATTGTGTTTGTGTGCATGCATGCACATGTGTGTTTGTAAATTCTTGTAACCATACCAGTCCAAAAAAATATAAATGCTCCCTTAAAACTTCATTACCAAACAGACTGTTTAAAACCAAGTATTTTGTAATACAGTAATACTTTATAAGTCAAAGGACTATAAAAGTATTATTAAAGCAATCAGTACCATGAAATACCTACTGTGAAAAAAAAGAACTTCTATTAAGAGTGTTTCAGCAGAAGCAGTTTTTGCTTTAATGATTTCCTAAGAATAGTGGGTTAATCTGCACAACTTCTGATCTTTCTTTCATCTAAAAGAAAGAATGAGAGCAAAAAAAAACCACAAAAACAAAAAACAAACAAACAAACAAAAGAAAACCCACACCAATATTGCATCACAGTCTAAATGTAATGAATTAATAATGCTGGCAGATGTTACTGAAAGTGCATTGTTATAATACTTGTAATTACAGTACCAATGCTACTGTGAATGCTTGTACAGTGAATGGAGTCATGCATAAATACCTACAGAACCTTGCTAAATCTGTACTAAAAGCTAGAAGCTGTCGATAAATGATTAGAAAGCTAACACACAGAAGAAAAAGAAGGACAGTTCAAAGAACAAAGAATCAATTGTTGGTTTTTATGAACACATAGCATAACTCTTTTCTCTTTTGTGAGCAACAGAATTTGACCTGAAATAACTTGGAAAGAAGGACACACTTCCCTCAATGATTATTAGCCTTAATAGCATCATAAAAAAATACATCTGCTTTTACAGTTTATAATTTATATTCAGAATTAAGTAAGGATACATATCTATAAATCCCTTCTATAAAATGTAATTTTCCATCTAGATAGGCTGATGACTTCAGGCCCTGCATACCTTTACCGACTGTTAATTACTATGGGACGGTTTAACACTATTTTCCAAGTCAGCATGCATGCATAAAATGACTGCAATCTAATTTGACATGTTATTAGTGATGATTATTGTCATAGATAAATTAGATTGAACAGAAAATAACCTTCATCCTTAGCATGTTTTAGCTCTCAGAATTAATGTGATTTGGTGAACACATATAAATAAAAGTCTGATGAGTCCCTGCTGACTGCAGGGCCTGCTGGTGCTGAAGTGTATCAATTTCATGCAGATGATGAATTCCTTAAGCATTCAATGATAATCATGCTTGATTTGACAAGACTTTCTCATGCTATTTTAGGGCCTTAATTTTCTGTGAAGTTCTGTCAAGTGTTCATCAAGCACCCACTTATCTCCCTATCTTAACCTGGCAGCCAATCCAAAGGTTGCCTACCAGTGCTGCTACTGGTCCCAGCCCGTTAATATTCTTGCCATGTGACTGTCCACGGAGAGAAGCCAATCAATGGCTGATTAACATTCAGGTCACATGATGCCCAAGGAGAGTAAATGAGTTACACAGTAAGACATCAAACAAATTTTCATCTTGAAAGAGTGATTGCTTTTTCTGCTGCTGTGATGTTTGTCAAATTCACTCTAGCCTTGTCCAATTAAGCTCCATGAGCTGAATAAGTAATGAAGAGATGGGAGCACTGTGCCAGCATGACAGCTATGAAANATATATATATATATTAAAAATACCAAAATGATTGAAAAATCACATCTGGATTACTGGCATAATTTCTTTCAAGTTTCAGATGCTGTTAAGAAGCCTCTAGTGCAAAATATAAATTGCAACTTTCTGTATAGGACATTTGCTTTCAGTCTAACTTACCATTGGAAAATGAGTTTGCTTTTTCTCAAAATAAAATTATTTTGGAGATTTTAAACAAATATACATTAACAGAATTATTGCCAGGAAATGTGCTAATGAACTTTCTCAGCCTGCTAGAGACACAGTAGTGACAGAAGAGCCAATCTTAAAGTATCAGCCAGCATGGATAAAACAACTCTTCACTTTGTGAACTAGAGTGAAAAAAAGAGGAAAGGGAAGATATTTAACAGATGAAGTGGGGGAGGGAAGCAAGTTTTTGCAGTGGATTTTAGATAGAAACAGCTTTACAGGACATTGATTTAAATATTGGGTGAGATCCTTAAATAACACAATTTGGCAGAGATCCATTTACATCATTTGAGGAGCTGATCCAGTATAGATTGAATTTTTTTTATATTTTTTTATTTTTTTATTATTTTCCTTTATTTTATTTTACTTCATTTACTTCATGTAACTACTACATAGTTGTTGCTAGATTAAAATTGCTCAAGGAAACAGAAATGAATGGTTGAATAAAATTATAATCCTGTTTAGCAGAAAGCTTTCAAAGTGGTTATCCGAAACTACTTTCTAGGACATCATTGAAAGTCTATTTAGTCAGAAAGTCAATTGCATTTTAGTGCTGATACTGTACTAAATTCTGGTGACGTGTTTAGAGCAGAGACCCTATGACTAATAAAGCTTTCATCCAGTCACTGAAAGGAGTTACAGTCACCTAATGGATTACTGAAGATATGAAAGAGAGTGTCGGATCCTACTTATTAAGTTCTAGCATGAAATTAGTTAAATTCCCAAGGCATTCTGAAGCAATATTTTCAAGTTGGCTTAATAAGGGTGTTAGAGCATGCCAATTAACTGGCAGCCTGAAATAAACAGTAGTTGGAGGCATAAGACAGTGTTTATATCTGCAAAGTTAATAACATTTTAAATGGGACTGCTTGGTACGATGGCTCAAGGTGCTGTAAGAAGGCAAGATGTGGAACATACTGTATTCAAAAGACTGTAAGTCAATTCTCAGCACTGCTAGTCAAGGATGGAGAATGCAAATAGAGAAGCAATGAATTTTCGAGAGTCAGTGAGAAGGGAGACAAGAAAGTAGGAAGCTAACAGTTCAGTGGAAGAAGAAAAGCCAGGGATGTGAAGGGGGTGTCAACTGGGTACTGCTGGAGCAATCTGTGGTGAATGACTTGGCCAAGTGACTGCCTTTAAGGCTCCTCCATAAGGGCACACAATAATGCAAAGGGGGAAGAATGCAAAAGAAAAAGTCCTGTGCAGAGGAATAAGTTTAAGTAGTGATATGTCATATACTGCTGGCATAAAGCACTGTTCTTAGTAAAGAAGCACAGTAAACTTCGGAGCTCAGCACTGCCTCAACATGAAATATTAGCTCATTAGATTACTGTTTTACTTGTTCCTGCTGCAGCCATGCCACAGAGAATTGACAAGCTTTAAACCATTAGCTGCTCAAATGTTAACAAAACAAAAAAATGGTGAATATTATTATAAGCGACACCACTTGCTGACACCTTTAAATCAACAGTGGAGAAGGTGTCTAACTTTCTGTCAGTCATGTTAGGTGGTTATGAATAAAAGAGTATTCTACTTTCTGCATAACTTTGCATAATTAATAGTTTTTCATGCAATGTATTGTTTGCCTTAATTGTTGTTTCAACAGCTGTTTTCATTAAATTGTAAAGCTCTTTGTGTTTAATCCTTTGAGCTGCACTATTGATAACAAGAACGCGCTGAAGCTAGCTTTAGAGGAAGAGAGTCCCTGCCAAGCTGGAAAGCAGTCATGAAGTTACTTGAGAAATAAGGCCTTACAGTGGGACTGGTTGTGCAGCTAATCCATTAGTCTTTTCAAAAGGACCTTGCTCTGCACCCTTATGGCTAAATTGACCCAACAACCTATCAATGCCTTTATTTGCTGAGTGGTTGTCCATGAAAGGTCTCCATGCTGGATCCAAGCTGTAATCAAAGCCTCCATCAGTACCAGCACCCTGATGACACAAATGGCTAAACTTTCAACGAGACTGGCCTGCTTCCAGCCACACCATTTTGAAGATACAAAGAGGCTGTGTTGTGCTGTGGAATTCATTTTCTTGTTTACTTCCTACAGAAACAAGAGCATAATCAGCACTCAGTGCATCGGATCAGACCGCTGAGTTGTTGACAGAAGCTTGGAGAGGCTTGCCAGCTTTCCACATGAAACACTGGCTTTCTTCTAATACACCCCCCACCGTCTGTGGCCCTGCCAATTGTAGCACATCAGAGCGGCCATTGAGATAATGACCGTGAAGTCTCATGATACACTTTGATGAAGTGTAACATTTTTTAAAGGATTTTTGTCTGTGCCAAAATGATAGAGACAGCTGACTAAAAATCACCCCATCAAAATCAAGGCTGATGAACAGCAGGCAAAGACATGTGCTTCCACAGAGAAAAGGCAGGAACATTTACAGCCAAAGACTCTCAATGACTACGTGCACTGCAGATTCCTTTATTTTGCTTTTAAATGATCCTTTGTTTCAAATGAATGTATGTAACTTTGCCAAGAGAGCAATTTCCCCAAATATATTTTTTTTTATTTTGCATTAAAAAAAAAAATGATTCAGCATTTAGCTTTTATAATGCTGAATAAATATCTATTACACAGGCTAATTTTATTTCTTAGTTTTTGCAACCTAGGAAGGTAAAGTTTTGGAAAAGCTGGAACCACCCCTAAATTATGTAGTGGCAATTGGGTGAAACAAGTTTGCTTATGGTAAAACAATTGGAGATGTGTTTTCCATGCAAGCCACAGGGAAAGGAAAAAGCAAGGCAGTCACTTAAACTTTTACCCTGGTTGCATCAGGAGTGTAATATTTTTCCTAACAGGAAATTCATTACTAGCAATGGATGCATTGATACACACCAGTGCTAAAGTGCCCAGTTTTGGAGGTTAGAGAAAGCCTGCAGAATTTCTTGAACTGGTCATTTACAATGGTACTAGACCACCTCACAGCACTGATGGAAGTGTGGTTAGGGGATCTCTGAGCAGAAGCAACTTGAGTTGGAATTTTCCCAGTGTATCACAGTTACATAAACACCTGCACAAAATATCTTTGAGCTGAATTAACAGTGTAGAGATGGAGGGGAAAGGAAAGAGAAAAGTGGAGAGGGAAAGGGAAAGCTGTTTCCAGTAGCATTCAACACTTCCTTTTTGCAGAAGGTTGGTCTGGAGGATTGAATTTTAATTTGTCTTTACTCTTATCAGTACAAGAGCTCACATATTTCATTTATGCCTCTCAGTACTGTAAGCCTAGAAAGATTCTGTTTAAAATCTCTTTTTCTCTTTTGTCGTATCCATATTAAAATACATTTTTTTCCAAGCTCAAATGTAAAAAGAATACTGGAGATTTTCAGTGGCAAATGAAGATGCAGTAGTCTTCTGGAGAAGAAGAAAAATTCTGGCAAGAGAACAAAGGCACAAAATTGACTTTGAACCCAGGTACACAGCACGCTGAAATCAACACTATTATAAGTGTGCAGAATGCAGAACTTTCCACAAGATATATGTGGCAAATACGCAGCTTTTTTGTTTCAGTTTATACCCAATGTTTCATTTTGAATAAACAGTACAGACAAATGAAAGAAAGAAAGAAAGAAAGAGAGAGAGAGAGAGAAAGAGAGAAAGAGAGAAAAAGAGAAAGAAAGAAAGAAAGAAAGAAAGAAAGAAAGAAAGAAAGAAAGAAAGAAAGAAAGAAAGAAAGAAAGAGAAAGAAAGAAAGAAAGAAAGAAAGAAAGAAAGAAAGAAAGAAAGAAAGAACGAACCAGATTTGTGCACAGCAAAACCGGGCAAAACTTCTCATTTTGTTAACCTCCCTCCCACCAAACACAAAGCAGCTCAGATTTGCTAAACAGCAGGACAGACGTGAGTTTTGATAAAACAGGTTTTTGTACTTCTATCTTCATTTCTAAGCACAGACTAAGTTGTGCCTTGCACAAGGGTTGTGCTATGCCCTACTATGAATGTTTCAGTGGATGCACACTGGGAAGCCAGTGCCTAAAACACTTTCCAGTCTTTGGGTGGTTTGGGATGAATAACTCTTTAAGAAGTCCATCCTGGCCATGTTTGCTCCTAATCTGGTGAATGTCCTGTACACCTAATGCGGACATTTTAGCACAAAATTGCAGCCACAAAAGAGCTGAGAGTACAAAGGTACCTTCACCCTCTTGCCTTCTCAGAGGCAGAAGCTTTGCACAAATGCCAAGCGCTTTGGCATCCTCTAAAGGCAACACATCTATTGACATTAAGGTTGCATCTGAAGTACTATGCCTTAGAATTGATGGCCAAATTTTTAATGGTGTGGTTTAGAGGTCTTAAAGTAGAGAACTTTCCCATTTTACAGAAAAAAAATAGAGGAGGTAAATAACTGAACCCATCATTGGAGAAAGTGCTAGCATGGCACTGTGTGTATGCAGACGTGTATGCACGTGTGTATACAGGAACTATTCATTCAAGTTGATAGTGTTATTTCCCATCTGCTTCCTTTTTTCGAAAGAATGTCATGAGAGTATTAATTTTGGAAAGCAGTTCAAACAATGTGGTTATTCAAGCCGGCTTTATTTTTGCTGGCTAGTGGATGCCAGTGCACATGGATAAGATAAACTCCCAGCAGCCTGGATGGGAATCAGAATAATTAAAACACTTAAAGATTTGTACCTTAAAAGCAAAGGTTGTCTTCTTCCCACCTCCATTTTCATTCATATATCCCCAAAAGGAAGGAAAGGGAGGACTGAATCAGGCAGTTTTGCATCTCTGGGTGGGCATATGTTACTGATAAGCAAAGTTGATGGAGCTTTGCTGCAGGGAATATTCAAGAGTAATATATTCCTAGCTGTACCAGTGAACAAAATCATTATGGGTGCCAGCATGAGAAAGCTGAATGAAGTCAAGGGAAATGAAGAAAAAGCTGTGGGGAGAAGGAACAGGAAAAAAAAAAAAAAAAAAGACAGAAATGTAGGCACATATGTTTCAGTGCTTCTCAGATTTCCTGAAACTGAGCCTAGCTGAAATGAGTAATAGTCAGAATTCAAACATAATATCATGACAATCCAGGCATTTTGAAAACCACTTCCCCACAGAGTCTTTAAGGACTATTTGTGGATGTTGTGGATTAGGGTTGGAAGAACTAACATCTGTTGTATTCACCCAAAGACATGTACATTGTTCCATTTTTTTCCCCTGTGGTTTAAAGATGAATATTTTCCTTTTTTTGTTATCATTGTTTTTGCTGTTGAATCAGAGTATGACAATTAAAAAAAAAAAATGAGATAATTGGTTTATTTCTGATTTTATTTATAAAAATAAACCCACAAATTAAATGAAATATAAATTCCTGAGAAGAAAACAATGAACTAAATAAAGTGCTTGCAGTTTCTACAGAAAAGACTCACATCTCAAAGCATCGTGTAAAGTTAGTTGGGAGGACCATAGTGTTATGCACCTATGGCTATATACCCAAACCACAAAGATTTTAATATGAAATGAAACAGATGTACTCTTATGAAAATTGATAAGGCTTTTACATGTACTGTTATTTATAATATTTTTAATTGATCTTTTTTTCTTCGTCACAATAAGCAAAAAAATCATATTTATTGCATAAAAATTATAAAAAGTTAAAATAATATTCACAAAAAAATTATGCTACCATGTTCAAAGGGAGCAAGAAAATGTATTTTCTTCTACTTTCCTCATCCAACTTTGCATGAAACTCTTTGCCAAATCAAACACTGTGGTATTAAAAGACACAGTATTGTGGAAAACAGTATGGTTTTCATGCCAAGTGGATTGTATTTACCTTGCTGTAGGCTCAAAACCTATGATGTAAAATGCAGCCAACATACAATAATGAAAAAACTTTAATGCTTTTTCTGCCTCAGAGGCAGAACCTGGTAGGTAAAAGACACAGTAACATGACCTCGTTTTAGACTCTAACCTGTTGTAAAATATATTGAACATTTTAAAACTAAGTAATGAATGACATTATGTTATTAATATAGAAAACACTTGAGGTCTGCAAGGTCAGCTTATCCTCACAGACAGAAAGTAAGAGAGGGATGTGACTGCTCTACTCCTTTCCCCTTCATGCAAAGTGTACCTACACACACATTTAAGTAACACTGTCAACTTGTACAACCCTTTGTCTATTCAAATTCTGTCACTCCAGATATGCAATCAAACACTTCTATGTATATACAAGTCCTTGCTCTGTAAAGAGACACTGATTGGGCAAAAATGAACATATATATATATATATATATATGTGTGTGTGTGTGTGTGTTCACGTGAGTCCAGTATTGTTGAACTTTATTAAAGAGATCTGAATCTCTAGAGGAATGAGATCCCTTTCCCCTTGCTTTCTTCAGATGTTATTATTGATATTTCAAGATGGTGAGGAGGAAACACTTAGTCCTGTTTTGGATAAATTGTTATTTGCATACCAAAAATGTGTATCCAAGAATGACACTGAAGCCTCAAATGGCCAATCCTTTATGCATCATCTGAAAGTAAAAATTTCACCAGGATCTAGGTTTATGTTCCCTTCTGTGCTCTGTTATCAGGACCTGTAACCTGTGTCTAAACCACCACCACAGAGTTTGATAGAGATGGTCAATACCTTGGCCTCGAATACCGGGGCATAGTGACAGAGGAAGTGAACTTACACAGTGAGCTGTTAAGCTTAATGGTGCATTTGAACTTGTTCACAGAATCACAGAATCACAGAAAACTTTAGGTTGGAAGAGACCTTCAAGATCACCTAGTCCAACCTATGACCTAACACTAACAAGCCCTCCACTAGACCATGTCGCTAAGTTCTATATCCAAACGTCTTTTAAATACATCCAGGGATGGTGACTTGACCACTTCCCTGGGCAGCCTGTTCCAATGCCTCACAACCCTTTCAGTAAAGAAATTTTTCCTAATATCCAACCTAAACCTCCCCTGGCTCAACTTAAGCCCATTCCCCCTCGTCCTATCACTTGACATGTGGGAGAACAGACCAATCCCCACCTTGCTACAGCCTCCTTTAAGGTATCTGTATGGTGTTGTTCAATTATTCTTACATTGTTATTGGTTATTTTAATATTTTTTTGAAGTTAAACTGTAGATACTAACTAAAGGCAAATGCACTTTCACTAAGAGCAAAACAAAACCTTCATCTCCCTGATTGGGTGGAGCCTTACTGGTGGGAAGTGGAGCTATCAGCAGCATCAAACTCCAAGACAACTCTTACTACAGTTCATCTAATTGCATACATATAGTTGCTCTCGCCTGAATGCAACAAACAGGTTGTTGTGATTCAACGAGAGATTACACTTCATACACTCTATAAATCCCCTTAAGATACAGTGAGAAAGATTATTGGTTCTTGTACACGATGCAATGAAAGATTTTTAGCTGCTGGGAAAACAATGGATTTGTCTTGTTTTTTTTTTTTTTTTTTTTTTTTTAGAATTATCTCTGAAGGACTATATGCCTCTGGCAACTTCTGAGTTTTAAAATACAGAGGGACTAAATGAAAACTTGAGCCCACTGAAGTCAAATGAGTTTTGCCATTGCAATCTGCAGAACCAGGATTTTGCGTACTGTTTGGAAAACATTGCTTGCAGCAATCAGATAACAACCATCGCTGACATCTAGCAGAAAAAGCACTAACTTAGCTGTCTGTAGCACTCAACTGTTTCTTCTTCATTTTGTGCAAACACTATGACTTTGTGGTGAAAACCAGGTAAGTGCTTAGAAATAAACAGTGCTTAAGCTAGCAGAAATCACAGAGCAGAGCCCTTTCCCCATATAAGTTCCTGTAAAGTAAGGACCACTCACTTCTCACACTTTTTCCTTTAGTCAGATCTCTTAGGATGGACAATAGCAGAATCTGTTCAACAGAGGAGAGTAGGGCTCAAAGGTCTCAGGAGAGACTTCAAATATCTACTGGTATGTTGACAAGTATGAACATTCTTGTGCAAATTTATGTAGAAGTGGTCCTGGCTTTGGGACATGCAATTAGATAGAATAGCTTTGATGGGATGGCTCATACACTTATCTTATGAGAAATCTATCTTAGTGAGATTCATTTATTGCTGTAAAAGGCAAAACCCAAAAGCCAGATCACTTCACTTTAGTTTATAGCATTGCAGCTTGAAAGTACTGGGAGTTGTTCACCAGAGATTCAGACTCTGGAAGGCATGAAAACTAAGGCTTGTTTATGATGCATTTTGCCTTCTTGCTTTGAACTATGCCTGCTCTTGCATAGACAAACCATCTAGATTCTGTTTCTACTGTAATGAACCTCAAGGGGCTCATAAGTTTTTTTGGTTTTGTTTTTGATTTTGTTTATTTTGTTTGTTTTTTGTTTTGTTTGTTTGTTGGTTGGTTGGTTGGTTGGTTTGTTTTGGAGTATGTTCTGGGTGTTGAAAGTGTTTTGTGAGAAAATTATTGAGAAATTTTAGTGAATAGCCTTTAGTGAGATAGTTGCCTGAATTTAGGAATCCTTATCTATAATCCTCAGATAATGCTGTTGTTCTTTACATCATTTGTCCTTGAGAAATCCTATACACACTTGGTGTTGTGAGATAAAGATGCGCAGAAACAGCACTGCAATGAAAATAGGTCTATTTTTAAGAGGCAGACCTCAATTTTAAAGAGTACTACAATGTGTTACACGAAGTGATTATTTAGTGGACTCTGAGCCCTGAAATAAAATGATGGAAGCTAGATTCTCCTTCAATAAATTATTTTAAATCTCAAAGACTTTCTGTGAAACTAAGACCTTCACTAGAAAATGGGATATAGTTTCAGTACAAAGAATGAGAATATTCTCAAGCTTAAATCAATACTTTATCAAACTTGATTCAGACATGTTCTGAAAATGTCTTTTTCTTTCCATCTCTGAGATCCTGTGATAAGGTTTTCCTCTTTTTTCTCCTTTTTTTTTTTAGTTAAAAAACACACAGAATTAAGAAAAGGTATGTTAGCCAATGTATACAAATGAACAAGGAAAATAGGTGAATGATTTTCAGAACAGACACTGCTTTACAGAAGGGACTTTTGAAGGAATCAGGCCGTGGAAGTTCAGAATCTTCAGTCCATAACCAATTTGATAATTAATGGAGATTCAGTGCATCAACGTGGACTGTTCTTTCTGTATGAACAGTGCAAGAGATATTTTTGTCTGTGAGCCAACATTTTCACTCAACTGTCAGGTTAGATACTCAATGGATTTAATTTATTTAGCAGAGTTAGAATGTTCTTTTCAACTTTGGATTTGACTCCACAGTTGTGCAGTATCCTTAAATTCAGCACAGAGATACCTCTCACTGCCACTGAAGTCAATAGCAAAACAGTGACTTTCCAAAGAAGCAGGTAATAATTTTACTCTAAGTATTGTGATTGGCCTGATGTTAAGTACTGCGTTTTGAGAAAAAAAAAATACACTATTTATTTACCTTGGAGTTAATGTTCCAGTATTTCATAACATTTAATTAAACTGCAGGCGTCCTTCTCATCTTTCGCGTTGTTCTGATCACATCTAAATCGGTACAGTGTGATGCTTGTCTTGCTACCTGCTACTCATTCAACAGAAATTAAGTGATTGCTTTCCTTTGTGATTCATAAGCTCTTCCAGGTAAAATTTTGCTTTCTGCCAACTGCCCATATTCATTTGTTAACATAGGTCCTTTTGTAGAATGAATATCGATTTAGAAATTCCCAATTAGAAAATTTGTGTCCCACTGTATTTTATCTTGCAGATGAATGTGGAATGACTAATGTGCTGAAATCATAAAGTCAAGTCACACCATTTATTCATCTTTAATGAGACAAATCCAGATCAGGAGAGAGTTGGCAAATATTTCTGTTGTCTTAAACCTCCAACCACTGGCAAGAATCCCATGGATAGTCTTCTGGCAAGACAACCTGTTTAGCAATGTGGCTCAGCACCTTGTGTCTCCAAATTTAATATGATGTGTTTTTTTTTTGCCAGAGGCCCAGCAAGTCCTGTACTTTCCCTGAATATGTGCTCCACCAATGGATTACAGTCCAGCAGAAAAATCTTGGAGAGGCGTTTATGAGCAACCTATGAACATATGCCTGTAGTGTGCTGTCAGGCATGAGATGGAATGAAAGGTAATTGGCTTACACCATCAAAGAGGAATATTAATAGATCATTAATCTGCACCCTAGAGTACCCTCTCAATTAATGCATGGAAAAAGGTTTTTTTTCCTCTTAAAGAGTGAAATTTTTAAGTACCTTTTTTATAAGCAAATTCTGAACAATATAGAATATAGAAAGTATGTATAATATGATTGGCAAGATGGAGTGGGATAGAAGGAAGGGAGAAACTGTGAAATATTGTGGAAAAACAGCAAGCAAAATGCATATCAGAAGGAATATTTTAAATATTAGGAAATTATGTTTCAGAAAAGGTATGAAGTAAGGCAATTTGTCATGAGAGGCTGGGAAACAATATTGCTGAAGAAAGTCAATGCTGCATTAGATATCTGTTTACAGTGTTATATGAGAAATGTTGAAATCAATTCTGAGAATACCTGAGTCTTGAAGTTGCTTCCAGATATATTATAACAGTATAATACTTCATTACTAGTATATGACAAAGATCCAGGGAGAGACAAGAAAGTCACAGGCTGTTAAAATGCATCAATAACATCCGGTAATTTAGTCATGTCTTTTGAGTGTCCAGAAAGTAAACATGGACCAAGATACAAACTGTATATAGGTCTGAGAGAAGAAAATGAAATGCCATGTCATATTTAGATATTGGCACAAACCATTACTTTTTGTAGTGTTCATTATTCTATGCATGCAAAGAATTATATATTCTACAGAATTAACTCTTTTACCTTCCCATCCACTAGTCTTTGTGCTCATCAGATATTCTTTTGCTTAGGTTCTTGGGGTTAGTTTCAAAATGAGGACTGACAGCTAACAAAAGGCAGGACTCCAAGGCTTGTTTTCCTTGAGGTCTCATTCCGAAGGGAAAGAGAATTAAGCTAATGTACATAGCATTGCCTCAAGCATCCACTCTGGTTTCAGGAGATCAGGTATGAAAGGCTATTTCTTTCACATCTACTTTTCTGGGAGGGGATTTTAATTAGGGAAAGGAACTTAATTGGAATCTGCCCTTTTGCTTCTCCTTTGCACTGAGAACAGGTAGGCAAGCAGACCAAAGGAAGCTACTCCTCTTATTTTTTTGTAGCTTGCATCTTTAATTTTGCAGTCACTGGACTGTTGAAAATATTGGTAGGGGAAGGAAAACTAAATAGGTGGGACTGTTTCTCCACAAGTATGCTTAGGTAGGTGTCCTGTCCTCAAAAAATTATAGAGTAGTGCAGGTGTGGGAATGATGGTAATATTCACGGTGCTAAGCACCTGAGCATGCTTCTCACAGTTGGCTCCAGAAGACCAAGCAGAATTCTCTGAGATAAGTGGCTATAAAGATAATGTAAAAGGGACTCTTACATTTTTTTCTGACCTTCTTGATTGTTTAATAAATACAGTACTTCAGTACTCAAATGGGAAAACCTGGCCACTGGTAACCCTCTAAACTTTTTCCCCTGAGCAGGAACAGAATATTGACCACATGTAGCTTCTGGCTACACAACACTGCAAGCAGAGCTTTGAGGCACTTTAAATGAAGGTAACAACTACACCACTGGCACATAACACAATGACTTAGTTCCCATAACTCTGGTATTTAGCCCATCCTTTTCCATATTTCTCTTTTCTAAATGTTATTTTGCCATTAGAGCAAATCACTTATTAAAATATGTTGAAGATAAATATTGAATTATTTTTTGCTGCACTGTCCAATCTTGTTATTTCATAAATATCTTTAGCCATTATTTGCAAATAATAGATTTGTGAACAATAGCTACAGGTTTTCCTCCCATATTAACACACAAGCTGCTTATTAAGGAAATCCAATCTGTTTGAAAGTTTCTACAGACTTATGTTATTATATTTATGCCAGTCATTTGTCTAATAGTTACTAACTTAGTCAAATCATTAACAGCACAGCAAAGTAAGTTCAAAAAAGGGAACTGCTCCATCTAGAGTTCCATCTTGCACACAAGTTTATTAATTATTTTAATCAATTATTTTACTAGCTGTTATTGCCTACAGCATTAGCTGTCTCTGACTTTGTTATTTTAATAATTGAGGCACAATGGATCCACAAGCAACCTAAAAAAAAATAATCAATCAAACAAACAACAAGAACAACAACAAAATAACTACAACAACAAAACAACAGTGGTTTGTGTGATCTGGTGGTCTCAAAGTAATTATAACTATCTGAGGAGAAGAGGAATGAACACAACAAAAATAAACTAGTTTTGCAGTAGTATTGCACAGGAAAAAGTTTGCTCCAATGATGAAGTGCTCAGATTCTGATTTAAAGCAATGAGATGATAATTCCTGTAATTTTGTTGAAGCTTGTCTAAATCCATTGCACATTTCTACGTATAATCATTTGCATAAGTAACTTCCTGTGGCAATGAGTTCCACAGAATATATGAGAATTGCATAAAACTGTACTGTGATACATGTAGCTTGCATTTTAATTTAACTGGAAGTGTTAAGGTTTTGTATTCATAGAAAGTAAAAGAGTGTTCTTCTATTGCCCTCTTCTTGATCTTTATGCTACTTAATGTATACGAATCTCTTTCCTACTAAAAAGTTTAATTTCCAGATTAAAAAAAAAAAGAGAGAGAGAGAGATTTTCTTTTTAGGTTTCTGCTTCCAATGTACCTCTCCTCTCAAAGTTTTATCTTTTCTTTTCTATTTTTCCAGTACCTTTTATAAAACTAATCAAAATGTAAGGCATTCACCAATGTGAAAAAAAATGCTAATTACACTTAGTTAATTCTTGCACAGTGCTATATCAAAGCAGTTGCTTTTGAATATATCTTTACACAACTCAGAAGGCAAGTACAGGGAAAGATCTGGCTACAGAAAATCAGATAAAAACACAGCAATGTTCAGTAAATTTTTGATAACTGAGACAACATGTTGCTCACATCAGGCAAGCTGTGGCAGCCACCCCCCTGCTGCTCTAAGCCCACGCACATCAGAGGTGATCTAAGCTGACATAGCCCAGTCGAGCTGAACAGAGTTACTCCACAGCTGCAAAGGACTGTTTGTGTGCAAGTAGTCTCCACAGAGCAGCTCACAAAGGAGAGGCTGGTTGCATGTTTCGAATCCCAGCACTAAGTACAGCAGAGGTGAGCCCTCCCTCGAGTCAGCTCACCTGTGGTGCGTGGTGCTCAGCTCTAGCCAGGCTGCTGCCACTGACACTAGCTCAGAGCTCACCTGCATGCTTACACTACTACATGGCAGTCCCCCAGATTCCATGTCTCCTAATCTGATAATTCTGTTTCATGTTGCCTTATCACAACGTGGCTGGGATTAATCCTATAGATCTGAGTCCATTCAGGAGGCAGAATATATTCTCAGCAACACCTGTGGAAGAAAGCAGAAAAATATCATATGACTACTTTCCCCAGTGGGATTACAGAAGAGGAACCATTAGGAAGCCCATTAGAATAAATCCGCTAAATTTTAGGTCCTGAATGTTCAAGCAGAGAGATACCAAACTGTCTATTAATTTTTCTAAATGCCCAAGGCCTGGTGCAAACCAAGATAGTTATTCTGAATCAAAATACACAATGAGACTCACAGCAGAGAGATCTCATATCAGATTTTTAGATTCCTGAAGAGATGTATGTGTGAGATATACAATTAAAAATGTCACTGCACTTCTTACAGTTTTAATCTTGTTTTTAATTGAACACAATGGATTATACTCTAATTATCTGACTGATCTTTACCATCTTTCCAAAAAGAAAAGGTAAAGATGGCTTATTCTTTCTTCTCTCTCTCAGGATCATTGGATAGTAAAAGAGCATGCAGACAAATTAAGAAAAAATGGTAAAGACTCAGCCAAACACTGAATTATGCAGGTGGTTCTTCAATGTTTCCATGGAATATTTATGTGGAAGTGAAGGGTTGCCTGTTTTATATGCTGGATAAAAATCAAGTATTAATTTATTTCACTACACATTTTCTAATGCAAGAGTAGATACGCAGACACTGCAGAACAGCTGAGAGAAAAAAAAAAAACACCCTGCTATCTTCCATTTTCGTCTATGTAAAAAAACATAATCAATGGGAGTGTACATGTCTTTCTTGGAATTACAGGGCTAATGGCTTTTTCTTTTGTTGTAGTATGGATATCTCTTAATGTTTTCACAAAAAAAGCAGATACAAATCAGTAACGAGAAACAAGTAGAAAAGACAGATGTGACCCTTTAACAGGACTGGGGCAAGCCATGCTGAGATGCCCAGACAAATAACAAAAGCCTGAATTTCTTTTTTCTTTTCCTAAATTTAGCTTGTCCTACACTAGATCAAAATGCTGTCTGGAAGAAGGCCAGCCTGTGGTCCTTTAGAGGTAATTTCACTGATGTTTCAAAGAATTACTACAATAAAACACAAACTTTATCTGTAGCCAGCCTACTTGCATTATATTTGCCTCACAGAGTAGTTCTACAAGTGAAGGAAAACACACACTAGTCATGATTTATTGCCAAAATCATTCTGAGGAACCCAGCTGGCAGACTGCATTTCTTTTAAGAACAAAACAGAAAGGTTTGTGTAAGAAAGAATCACGTAAGCACAGGAAGAATCTCTGTGAAGTTGCTTGCAGTTATTGCAAAGTATGCCCTGCTTCCATCATCAGAAATGGCATCCAGGTGAGGCTCAGACCCCATCATTCCTCGGAGAGATGGCTGCTTCTCCTGGGAATAGGCTGTAAGACTTTAGAGAATGGGTTAAAGCAGACTGAAAGCTGCCCAAGGCTTACAGTTTTTAAGTTCATAATGAGCACTCAAGTTCTGACCTAAAAACATTTGTCTGACTCTCAAGTACATGTACCCACCAGTCCACAAAGCATCTGCTTCATCTTGACATCAAAATAGAGACAGGGTGTATTTTAAAGCAGCAGTTTTCAATATTTTTGTCCCCCAAAAGGTCATTATTATGGTCAGTGAACCCAAGAGGGAAGACTGCTGTAATTTGATCCTCCTCCACTAACTGAATTCCTTTTTCAATTGTTCGTTTAATGTTTGGTACTAATTTTGATACTAACAAGGCGATGGTGGGTGGAGCCTTCTCCCTGATCAGGTCCAGATTAGCCTTTCAAAGATATTTTATAGTCAATAACATTTGCTCCATTAATATCCAATAACCATGCATAAAAAAGAGATGTGGCAATGGGCCTGAGGAAATACAGCCATGGATCATATCCAGCCTCTGGCTCACGAGTTCCCCAACATAGTGGTTCACAGTAAAGATAGAATTAATGAAAATTGCTGCAGATTTGAATATTAAACCTATAAATTAAACCCACCTTGAAATCCACTTAACATTCTGTAGGCAGGCAGGTTCAAGAAAACAGAACAGGATCTTATATGCATAAGGAAAGAAAAGTAAACTAGCTTAATGTATCCAGAATGGGCAGCTGCAGTACAATTATCAGATCTTGTGTATAAAACAGAATGTATAACATTTCTCCAAATTATTCCTTCTGCTGGTCCTTAACTTGCACTGAAAAAAAAAAAAAAAAAAAGTTTTTGATTGAAGGTTACAGGGAAAGGAGAATCCACTGCAACAGTGTAAGAGTTAAAGTCAATAAGTCACATAGCAAGACACACTATAAAAACATCTGTGCTCTCCAAAACTCTTTTATCATAGTTTATAAATCAAAAAGAAACAATTTAGCATATTTGCAGATGTGTGGTGGTATTTCTTGCTTATTACTCCAGTATTCCCTTTATACATAAAGACAAAAAAATAAGTTTACCTGAAGTGTGTCTGTTGTCTGACAGCAGTAGGAATACTATTTTCTCAACTTTGTATGCTAAAACTTAACCTCTGGATACAGCTTTAAAAAAGGTGAGTGGCAACCAAGAAAGCTTGAGATTTCACACATATTTCACTTTGGGTCTTTTTTATTTAATAGGCTTTGCAAATGTGCATATTTTTAGTATGATTAATATACAAGAAGAGTTAAAGAACTCAAAACATTAAATCATGAAAATATGAATTCTTATAACTTCCTAATCAAGAGGGAACTATAAATAGCTTCAAAACTTACTTGGTTGCAGGTTACTATACTTCGTTTTTACATGGTGTTTTTAAACAACTGCAGGCATTTAAATGAAAAAAAAATGTATTCAAGACTTTTGAGTAAAATTCTTACTGATTTGTAAAAGTTGGTCTCCAGCTGCCATGTGTCTAAGATACTTTGAGTTACTGAATAGACAGGTAATTTAAAAAATAATGAAGATTAAACAAAATGTGTGGCTGCACTCTTCCATATTTTTAAAGTATGTTTAAGACTATCCTGTGGCTCATAGCAGGGTTCTGAATTATGGGACTGTTTAGCTACAACCATGTGTTTTTGTTTTCTGAAAAACATTTATTGGACTACCCAGCAAAAGTATGAATCACGTTTGTCAATTGCACTCTCAGTATATCATTTTTGATAATATCCAACAATATCACTCTATAATTGTGGTAGCACCATTAAGATATGTAGTCTTCCGCTAATTATATAGTCTATGATTTATAACAATTAAAATGGAATTATATTCTCACTTTAACTCCACTTTTCTTTTTATATGCTAGTCCCAGCCAACTAACATTATTCCAAAAGGCTGGATTTTTTTTTTCATTTGAATTTTCATTTTGGTATTATTTTAACAGATTACACATTAAGGATGAGATTTTCCAAAGCACTTTCAGTTGCATTAACTCTGCCATTTTGAGCCCGTAGCTCAAAAGTGTTGCAGCCAGCCAAACCCAACCTGTAACAAAGTTGTCACAGAATCACAGAATAGTTGAGGTTGGAAGGGACCTCTGGAGATCATCTGGTCCAACCACCTGCCAAGCAGGGTCACCTAGAGCACGTTGCACAGGATGGCATCCAGGCGGGTTTTGAATATCTCCAGAGAAGGAGACTCCACAGCCTCTCTGGGCAGCCTGTGCCAGTGCTCTGTCACCCTCACTCTAAAGAACTGTTTTCTCATATTCAGCCGGAACTTCCTGTGTTTCATTTTGTGCCCATTGCCTCTTGTCCTGTCACTGAGCACCACTGAAAAGAGTCTGGCCCCATCCTCTTGACACCCTCCCTTCTCACCCTAAACCACTTGGTTTCCACTGCTATGCTGCTGCCTCATGGACTGCACAAGAGCACTCAAGAAACATGTTGAAACTGAATATATTATTTAATATGTTTCCTTAAAATTAGATGTATCACAACATTAGTTATTTGCTTGTCTAAACATTTGGGTGGGGAAAGTTTTTTCCCACCTCATCTTGTCCTGAGGAGGTTCTTACCCATGTTTGAAGTGATCTTTGCCCATTTTATTTGTGGAACACATACAGCTTTTCTTATTTAACAGATAAATTGAGGAAATTCTGAACAAAACATGGATATTAGATAACAGTATTCTTAAGGTTTGCTCTCACTTTGTCTTCCTGCTCTGTAAATGTTTCTTTCAATCTTTTTGCTCCACATGAATGTGAGCTATTTTCATACTAATCACAGTGAAAAGCTAAGCTGTTTCATATGCTGGCTACACTTCCCTCTAAATTCCTTGCTTACTTTTCCTTTACTGCCTGCAGCCCATTTTATTAAAGTCCAGTAAAAACTTCACTTACTCATCTTAGGGTGTCTTTCTCTGGTAGAAGTAACTGTAGTATCTTCAGACCATATCTGTATGATCCTGGTAAATGGGGCACCTCACAATTAGAGCTACATGAGATTATCCTATTATTACTGATGCAATCAGAAGTCTGTACTTTTGTACAAAGAACAACAATGACATACAAGTTTGTACTTCAATAGTACATTATCAAAGAGATCAGTCAAACACTTGCTAGCTTCTGAGAGTGTTACTGATGACTGTCTACAGACGTTCTAGTGGTTGAGTGGGAAAGATAATCTCATCTTTAAAAAAAAAGATATTTCTTCTCTTGACTCAATCCTTAGTTCTAAGTGGATTCATCATCCAACAACATGGATAACTTTGTGGTAAAGACAGAAACTTTCTCCACTTTGAGAAATGTTTCTGACTGGACCAAAGTCTGTGTTATCCTATTCTTGCAGGACACAAATAAGAATGAAGCATTTGCTAAACTACCTTTGTTCTTTGGAAAATGTTGGTGTGGAGAAGGACTTCTCTGCAGCTGGCATGATTCACTGCAATTCACAAGTACTTTCTTTCCTGGAGGTCTCCTATACAGAGTTTTTCATCATTGTCTCTTCTCATATTCCTTAGCTTTCCTTAGCTAGAGACTGAAAGATTGGTGCAGGGACATTGTGATGGGTGAGTTTCTTTAGAGCCAGAGACAGCCACCATAAGTTCAACAGGCAGTCAGGTACAATGACCTCATTGATTGTGTTACCAAAGCAGGAATATGTATAGAAAACAATAAAATCCACATCAGTTCAGCTTTACTGAGAGCTTAGTTTCTGATTCTTAGAGCATACTGTAAATTTTTACAAAATAATCAGACAATGTCATAATTTCATGCCTTTATTAGAGCACCAAAACCTTCCTGCTTCTGTTGGGTTACACACTATATTTCCCAAGCAGAGAAGCTCAAGTACATTTGAAAGCTACATCCAAACTGAAAAGAAACCCTTTATGGTGATTCAGCTATTATTAGATTAGACAAGTTTAATGTAAAGCAAGAATTAAACATCAAAACTATTGATCCCCAAATAGTACTTACCAATCATTGTCAGTCACTGTTGCACTGTTCAGGTTTATGCTTTGATGCAGAATACTTTTGTTGTGTTTTTAACATAAATGATCCTGTAAAGGTAATTGAGCATGACTTGTTTTAAATAGTATTTGTACTCTAAATCATGGAGTGCTTAACAGTCTGGACAAGTACAATTTGTAGAAAAGCAGTTTAATTAAACTACAGTTAAGTCAACAATATGCAAGTGATGAAATCACAGTTTTGGCTTAAAAAAGGGAAGACTTTTCCAGATAAAAATAAACAACAGTTTGCTGGCTCGGCTCTCATCAATTCACAGCCAGTGACACCTTAGTTCTATAATGCCTGTAGAATAAAAATTAGCATGAAAATCTGACAGGATTTTTTTCTTATTGTAGTTTAGTATTGGAAAAATCAGTTTGCAGAACAGCTCCTAGATGTTGTAAACATGAATGAGAACTCCCTATGACTCAATACAACACTTACCCAGAGATAGCTATGCTATGTAGTCAGGTTATTATTTCTGGATGTGATATACCACTTATCTGACAGGTTGATAAATCAGTGCAAATGTTAGAAGTTCTATATCTGTATTAATCCAACAAGTTGATATACCTGTACCCATATGTACTTATACGTAAACCTCAAAATATTCAGCATTTTGCTTAGATTCATATGTTTGGTGGAGTTTAATGTTCATTTACAGCTTAACCAAACCTGTTTGGTCTGAAATAAGAAGATAAGGTTTTCTTACAAGATTTCCAGTACATCCTCAGTTTATCTAATCTCGCAGTACAGCAAAGTGGAGTACGCATCTCTGAAACCACAACAAAGAATGCTCATTCTTACCTACACTCTCTTTTTATCTGCTTGAATACTGTAAAACTGGCATTTATTTTAAATGCCATGTACATGCATTTCTAGTGTTTGTGTAACTCCTTAGGAATACTGAGTAAACAGGCACTTCATTTTTATATGTATATTCATGTGGTCTATGACTCTTTTATCCTTTCTATTTGGGAATGCTCATATGAACAGGTTTTTGTTTATACGGAGATTTTGAGAATGATGGTTCTTTGTAGAAACAAACCTGTAGTCAAATGTATAAAGATTGCTTAAATAGCTATTTCAAGGTGTACTGTTTAAATGTTTCAGTCATGTAACAACAGTATCTAACAACAATCACTGTGATTAGGCCATTTTCTACATCTGTAGTGGGTTATGAGGTGGGACAGGTCCACATAAGAGAGATTTAGATGTTGGGGAACCAACACTAGGAATGTGCTTATAGGTGTCATTGGAAAGACCCTAAGCATCCTGTAGCTCTTAAATAAATCTATTGCTACATTAGTTTTGGTGAACTACTGCCCTATTACAGCTATGATGCTCTGTTCAGAGAGCTTCACAGTCCAGGACTGCAGGTTATACACACAACAAGGGAGTGGAGCATCTCCCTTACGAGGAGAGGCTGAGGGAGATGGGTCTCTTTAGATTGGAGAAGAGGAGACTGAGGGGAGACCTCATTAATGTATGTAAATATGTAAGGGGGGAGTGTCAGGAGGATGGAGCCAGGCTCTTCTCCTTGACATCCAACGATAAGACAAGGGCAATGGGTGCAAGCTGGAACATAGGAGGTTCCACTTAAATATGAGAAGAAACTTCTTCATAGTGTGGGTGACGGAGCACTGGAACAGGCTGCCCAGAGAGGTTGTGGAGTCTCCTTCTCTTGAGACATTCAAAACCCACCTGGATGCGTTCCTGTGTGACCTGATCTAGGTGTTCCTGCTCCAGCAGGGGGATTGGACTAGATGATCTTTCAGGGTCCATTCCAATCCCTAACGTTCTGTGATTCTGTGATTCTGTGGTCTCTTTGTCTTATCAGTAGTGCTGTAACATGCTGAGATGCTTTTAAATACCAGACTCATAGAGAAATGCTAAAAAATCTGCTATAGTATTATATGGCTTAAAATTATGAAAAGTTGGTAGCCTTATAAGTTACAGTAAGAAGTTCAAAAAGCCAATGTCAGAAGTTATAAGTCAGAAAATAAGCAAACACCTCCAATGAATTATCTATAAAATTCAGTACGTTTAAGCCAAACTTATTTTTGGGGTCTCCCAAGTGGGGGATATTTGGAAATTCAAGATAAACACTACAAAATAATGCAATATTGAGCTCATTGCAATTATGAATTCACTGCAGAGCATAATGCTTGAAGTCTTTCTTATTTTATTTTACTCTTTTGAGTTTCTGGGACTTCAAAGGCAATTTAATCTAGCATGGATTGCCCAGAAAATGAGTGTCAGTCTCATTCCTTGTGCCAGTA
Source organism: Anseranas semipalmata (assembly GCA_013399115.1). Classification (NCBI taxonomy): domain Eukaryota; kingdom Metazoa; phylum Chordata; class Aves; order Anseriformes; family Anseranatidae; genus Anseranas; species Anseranas semipalmata. Next base: position 2,925 of record VXAA01005839.1, on the reverse strand, counting down.
TAGCTAAATAATCTACTATCAACTTTTTTGCACATGATTATACACTTAGAATTCTGTTCTATACCTGCGTACACTTATTCACCTTCACTTACAGCACCTGTTGTATATACCAGGTTTCGCTCTTATGCAAACCACAGCCTATGACTGCCAGTCTTAGAACAGCCTCTCTGTTTTAAAAGAAAACCAATGAAAACCCCTGTGAGCAATCAGCAGGAGTCTCTATGCATAGTGTCAGCAACATCAATACTCTCTTTGCTAGTAGAAAAACTGAGTCTGATGCAAACCGAACATGAACTATGACTGCTCAGCTTTGTAGCAAATGGACCTTAAGAGTGTTATTATTATAACTTTGGCATATGCATCAAAGTCCCAATGCAAGGCAACTGTGAGTACAGTATTAGATTTAAATAAATGTCTTACTTCCCACTGCCAGTTAATCACTTTGCAGTTTGTTGCAGTTTTATCTACTGTAGTGTGTTTCAGCAAGAGCAAAAATTACCAATACAGGCCTTCCATCTTTTCTTTGTAATATGTTACACAGGGCGTACTGTAGGTCCCCTTGAGTTTGAAACTCTAGTATAATCAGTTCACACAAACTACTTAGATTCATTTTGAGTGTTCAGACAGAAAATAAATGCACTGTGTATTGATGCAACATGTTTAAATTTTTAAGTGTTGTCTTAAAGAAAATGACAAAAAATCACTTTCTGAAGGAAATCTTGAAGAATTAATAATAATAATAATTAAAAAAAAAAAAAAAAAGGGTGGTTTTGAACTTCATAACAATGTAGAATTGATTTCATAGAAATGACACACCCGTGCTCCTGGGGGATCAAATTACATGACTTGAAAAGTATTGAACCTGTAATACCAGATTTTCCAAACATTTGTAAAATTGTAAGCAGGATATCTGCAACATAATCAAATATCTTAAATATGTGGTATCCAAGTAAATTATCTGAGAATTAAAGATAAGCTTGAGCCTCTCTATTCTGACTATTGCTGATGTTATACTTTGACAACATTCTGAACCAATCCTTTGAATTTTTCTCTGAATGCCTGAAATCCAAACCTGAATTCAGGTCTAAATTGGCAATACTTCTGCCTAATGCTGTGTAGTCTATCATGTTGTTACAGGGTATGAGAAAAAGCAAATGCACAGCTGTGAAGGAAAGAAAATATGGCCTCCCAATTCCACATTAGTAAAGTCTGTTAAAGGTACAATCTCCAGAGAGCTCAGCAATTTAACATAATAGCTGTATATAGCTGGTGCACTGTTATTTCATTTTACCATTTGGTTATAGTCAGGTAGTCACCTACAACAGATTTCTATCAGAAATAAGAAGAGCAACAACTGGCCCTGTTTTACTGTCTTCCACTCCTGACGTACTATTGCTCCCACACTCCCTTGAAAGTACATTAAATGTCATTTCACTGGAGTTTGACATAAATTAGTGCATTTCCAACAAAGAATTCATATCCCAGGCCTCTTTATTCCTTTCAGAACAGCAATTTTTGATCTTCAGGGAATTTATCCAGGGAAGGGAAAATTATGTGTCTTCCAGTATATAGAAAAATATGAATGTCTTCTCTTTTTCTGGATAGAGAGTTTACTTAGTTAAAATTTGAAATAGCAAAGCAATGATTACTTGGGGAAATGGTCTCTAAACAATAATTTTATGGTGGAAGGTATTGAAAAGAAGTGCATGCTCATCAGTCCGTATGAACTCTCACTCAAATACAAACATATTATATAGTTATAAGGATGTATAAGTATGACAAAATACCCACCAGCCAGCATTCAGTAGGCCTAGAAGTCCACTTGCCACTAAAGTGAGTATTCATCACCCCAAAAGCTTGATGCCTCACAAACTGAGCAACTTTGTTTCTCAAATAATCTGAAACATTAGTCTGGCCCTGCTTCGCTCCATTTATCTTCCTTGCTGAATAATGAAGTAATCATATCGTTTTTGTCTGTCTAGTCTTGTAAATCAAGCTGTAATCCAAATTTGCTCAGATCTGTGGATTTTTCATTCTGCATTGTGATGCCAGTTGCACTTCATTTCCATTTCTGCACAGCAGACATTTATATGAGAAAAGCATGTCCCTTTTATGCTATGTAGTTGTCAATGTTCACTCCCTTTTCTCTACTTCCTCTTTCTCTCCACTCTTCCTACAAGTAGACAAATGTGGCTTTAGACAACTCTTGAATCTTCCTGACAGTTAAAAACATAGATCAGACAGTGTGAGTGATTCTACTGAAATTTAATCTGATCTCATCTTTCCTTGTCTAAGAAATGACCTAATCTGAACTGCAATCAGAACACAGAAAATCAGGCTTATTTTGCAGGGTTTCTTCCTCACTCATGATATATGTTCACTTGGAATGAGTAAATACAGGATGTGTACAAGATGTAGACTTTCAGTCACAAGGCTCTTTTTCTCTCTTACTTGTTATAAACTGAAATTAATATTATTAACAGCCTATTACTAAGTCTGTGATAATTTCTTCCTTGTAGGAGTTTTGACAATTTTATAATGTGTTCAATAATAGCACATATGGCAAGGTAAAGGTTGCTGGAATATATGGCATAGCCTCTGGCAACGTTATAGCCAATGAACTTCATATGACATTGAACAAAACTTTCCTGTTCTTTAACGTTGCATTTGACTTTATGTACATTTTACCCCATTTATCTTTAAATTCAAATATTCATGTTTGAAGTAGCACTATGAAGATACACAAAAAATAGCTTAAAATCAATATTCTGGATGAAATTTTAAATAGACACTAAGATTCTTGACATTTTTTGTTGTGGTGGTTTTACCCTGCTGGGCAGCTGAACTCCACCACAACTGCTCTCTCACTCCCCCTCCTCAAAAGAAGAGGGGGAGAAGAGGAAAAAAAAAGCTCATGGGTTAAGA